>CM068368.1:859940733-860540733 GCA_034769895.1 Magicicada septendecula
AAACATATAAAATTTGCACCAACACAAACACAGTTTTCATAAATCTCACCTCTTAGTAGCTTTATTGATAGCAACTCTATCCATGTTACTCGAGAAACTTCCATTAATTCTACGAACCATCATTATGTTACATCCTTCAATCTACTCTCAGCTCTATAATTCTTTTTAGTTGCAGCCATCAGTGTGTGCCATGCTCCCATTGACGGTACATTTCTACCCCCTCCGTGTGTACAACAGTATACTCACAGAAGTGCGCTAGCGAACGAGCGCGCGTTCTCTCACACACTGGCCCACACAAAGACGGTATAATTGTGTGTGTGTGTGTGTGTGTGTGTGTGTGCGTGCGTGCGTGCGTGCGTGCGTGCGTGCGTGCGTGCGTGCGTGCGTGCGTGCGTGCGTGTGTGTGTGTGTGTGTGTGTGTGTGTGTGTGTGTGTGTGTGTGTGTGTGTGTGTGTGTGTGTGTGTGTGTGTGTGTGTGTGTGTGTGTGTGTGTGTGTGTGTGTGTGTGTGTGTGTGTGTGTGTGTGTGTGTGTGTGTGTGTGTGTGTGTGTGTGTGTGTGTGTGTGTGTGTGTGTGTGTGTGTGTGTGTGTGTGTGTGTGTGTGTGTGTGTGTGTGTGTGTGTGTGTGTGTGTGTGTGTGTGTGTGTGTGTGTGTGTGTGTGTGTGTGTGTGTGTGTGTGTGTGTGTGTGTGTGTGTGTGTGTGTGTGTGTGTGTGTGTGTGTGTGTGTGTGTGTGTGTGTGTGTGTGTGTGTGTGTGTGTGTGTGTGTGTGTGTGTGTGTGTGTGTGTGTGTGTGTGTGTGTGTGTGTGTGTGTGAATCCTAAGGGACACAAGGGACAGGGTTATACTGTGTCTTCATTCGCCTGTTCATAGAAGCAATTCTTAGATCGTGGAAATCTCATTGTAATGCAGTCGTTGCTAACTGCAATTTTATGTTCACAGCCTGTGACGTAGTGAGTCTCACTAACGTAAGAAACAAATCAAGTTCTTCAATAACAAATCGAATCTTTACCAAATAAAGACTCGTATAATTATCAAAATAATTCTTAACCAATAAGTTGACTGTAAAATAATTTCATTGAGTTCTTGCATGTTTTCGGCCACTTACTATCTCAAAATTAATATTGGATCAAGTTATTTTAATTATTTTATTAATTTTATTTTTTTTTACACGAACAGTCCAGCCGTGTACCATGCGAATATCATTCCCTTTTCTTCTCCTGCCAGAAGGCTCTCATTCGCACGCTTGCGCCGCCTTCCTTTACACTGTCCACCCCTTTCTCGTCTTCTTCTCACCGCAGAGAACCTCAAAATTTTGAATTTTGTTTCTGTATGTATTTCTATCCACACAGTCGTTCAAAGAAATACCCAGTTTCATCATTTCCTTCTTGAGTCGTTTGGTGTATCCGTTCAGACTGGAAAGTTGCCAAATATAGCTGAAAATTTGTTATTCGATCTGGACCGATCCATCCAAACCATAAGTCCAAGAATCTGTCTTTTCTTTCAGTAAGTCGTTTCCAGATCTTCCAGATCCCTGTACAGCTCTTCTTTGGGTATATGCCTGTATCCATCTTCGCTTTTCTTGGGACCATACATTTCCCGAAGAATTCTTCGTTCAAATTTAACGAATAAAATTATTTTATTTTATTTTAATTAATTTTAATTAACAGACCCATGTCTGGCCACTCACCAGTATGTTACTAATATATAATTGTTATATATTATTATTGATAATAAGAAACACTTTTCTTACAAGAATATATTACATATTTTTTATATTTTATAATGTTTCGATAGTTTAAACTATCACCATCGAAATATTATGAATTAATAAAATTTTTAAATCGATGTTTAATAACAGCTGTGTTATATGTAGACTAAATTTAATGTATATTTTATAGATGTGTATATAAAAAATATGTTATACAATTGAGTAATATCTTCAAATAATTACACTGCCAGTAGGTTTATTTTTACCTGACGCACGTTTCACAAAAATTATTCTGTATCTTCAGAGGTTTGTTTGGTTTGTGTCTGCATTGGTTTGTTACCTCTGAAGGTACAGAATAATTTCCGTGAAACGTAGGTCAGGTGAAAATAAACCTACTTGCAGTGTATTTATTTGACGCTATTACATAGGCAGGAAACTCAACGAGTTACTTACAAAGGAATATATAACTGAGTGTATGAATATAACATAAATATTTAATATTTCATTAAATTACTAATTTTGACAATACTGTCATTTAGTCTACACATAAAACAGCTGTCATTATCAACTGATTTAATATTTTATTAATTTCTAATATTCTGATGGTGATAGTTCAAATTATTGAAAAATTGTAAAATATTCCCCCCCCCCAAAAAACATAATATATTTTTGTAAGAAAAGTGCGATTATTTTTCGTTTGAGCCACTGTGGACTACGTTTGGTTCAACACTGGTTCCTCCCTTCTTCTCCTCTGCTTTCCTCCTCTCCTCTCCCATACCTCCTTCATTCTTGATCGATGTCTCTACCTCCTTTCGTCAGTCCAGATGGCACCTCTCCTCTTCTTGGGCATTTGTTAATTTCTTTTTGAATGATAAGCGTTCTTCAATCTCGTTTTGAGTAATCTGGAGTTCCTCAGTCGGGTTTTTTTTTTTTTTTACCATGTACTGGGCACTTTGAGCTTTCTGAAATAGTTAAAAAGTTTTCCTGTCAGGATTCATTCTTTGAATATATCCGTAGAAAGAAATTCCTCTTTCTCAACATATGTGTACAGGTCATTATTGTGGCGTCTTCTCTACTATTCTCCATCTTGTATTGGTTTCAAAATTTTTCTTAATATTTTTCTTTCCGTGACTTCCAGTTCTTTCATCATCGTTTTCTTGTTCAGAGCCAGACACAACTGCATAAAGTGCATCCGGGCGAATTACTGTTGAATAATGCATTAATGTAATAATGTATTAATGTTGTAACACTGCATTAATGAATAAATGCATTAATGTTGTAATAATGCATTACTGTTACTAAGTTTGATATTAATGGATATCGATTTTTTGTTGTATGTATCCTTGGTTAAATAGTAAGCAACTTTCATCTTATTAACGAGTGCTTTAATAGGTTCTTTCTCCGAGACATTTTGTCTCGGAGACAAAAATGAATAAAAGTGTAAATTATTATTAAAAATAACAAAAAATATGCAAGAATAAATGTAGGCAGATATGAATGTAATTGTTATATAATATATTGGTTTGAGTCATCGTTATCTTCTTAACGGTTTTAGGCTTTAGCGGCCTGTTCTTATTCCATAGTCCACCTTTTCTTAGGTTTACCAACTTTTATTCTGACCCTAGGGCTGTAATCTTTCGCCATCTTCGGTACTCTACTTTCTTCCATTCTATTGATGCGTTGAATAAATTTTCTTCTGTATTCTTTAATCCTTTCATTAAAAATATCTAAATTACTTCTTATATCCTCATTTCTTATATGACCACGTCTATTACACCTTTCAACTGATCTCAGAAATGTCATTTCTGCTGTTTATTACTTCTGTTCATCTATTTTCTTTATGAGCCAAGTTTCAGAACAATACAGTAGTTTAGGTATCTGTTTTATAAAATTTTATTTGCATTTCTTTTCTATATTTATTTCCCAACGTTCTCCAAATCGTTCCACACATTTTTGTGAAATTTGTCACTTTATTTTCTATATCTCTATCTTAAAAATAAGTAATATCACGTCCAAGATAATTTAAATGTCTTACTCGTTCTATGCATGGGTTTGTATGCATATTTTGGCCCGAACCGGTTCATCTCCTTTGGCATTAATGGCATTGATTTCTTGTTATATGTATCCTTGGTTAAATGATAAGCAACTTTCACCTTATTCTTTCTTTGAGACATTTTGTCTCAGAGACAAAACTGAATAAAAGTGTAAATTATTATTAAAAATAATAATAATAAATGTGGGCAGATATGAATGTAAATGTTATATAATATATTAGTTTGAGTCATATTATTATATACGTATATTTATCTCACTTATTCCTTTGTAACTTGTTGAGTTTCCTGTAGGTCTCCCACGTAATATCTTCAAATAAATACACTGCAAGTAGGTTTAGTTTCACCTGACGCACCTTTCACAGAAATTATTCTGTATCTTTAGAGGTTGTTTGAATTTTAATTGAATGTTTCGCTTACAATAAAGTTAACGGATAATACATTTATTAGAATAACAAAATAAAACATTTATATAATAAATAGCTGACTGCATAAACATTACAACAATCGAAAACAGAATCGAAGTAAAATCGATTATCCGTTAACTATATTGTTAACCGAAACATTCAATTACAATTCAAACAAACCTCTGAAGATACAGAATAATTTTTTTGTGTGAAACGTGCGTCAGGTGAAAATAAAACTACTTCCAGGGTATTATTTCGAAGCTATTATGTTACTTAATAACTAATTAACTAACAACTTTAATTATTAACTAATTAACTAAAGCGTTGTTTGTTTTTGTTTGCAGGTTCTAGAATGGAAACGATTCAGCTAAACGGGGGGGGGGGCAGACTGCAAACTGTCTTAACGTACCGCTCGCTAAAGGAGATAGGCTGAAAAATCCGATGACTTAGTGACTTAACCTAAAATTAAGTGTGTGCGTGTGTGTAATTTGATAAGTAAGTAAGTAAGTACCGTAGTAAGGTACCTAAGGACGACAGGGTGCCGCCGATAATACAGCATCAGTCAATTATCGCTTTCATATACACCATTGCTTTCGTTGTCACCTGCTGCTTGTCACCGTGTGTTCTTCCACAATCCTCTCCTCCCCCTCCTCAACCCCGTCCTGTTGCGCGAAACAATAGAGCGATCAGACAAGGCTACTGTCAAAAAAAAACGAACAACGGCGATCGGAGTAGAGAAATTTTGGCCGAAACTTTGTAAGTTTGCTGCAGTCTCTCTTGGCCGAAGTCGCGAGAGTTTAATTTAAAATTCCCCTGTTGTAGACGACCGGTCGAAAATTTCCGTTCTCCTTTTGATGTTACAATAAATCTACGCCAGTGTGAGTACTTACGAGGTCGTTGTCTCTTTAACCGGTCGAATGGAGAGTCTTCATTATGACTTTCTTCATTCGACCCAGTGAGTACATCGTTGTGGCCTCGTCTGGACCTACAATAAGATCACTGATGTAGCTACAGTCAAAACATGTGATAGTAAAACAGATATTGGACACGGTTCTATAGTATCAGAAAACTTTTATCTTGTCTAGCTCATTCATTTCAACCCACTTTTGTCAAAAATCTAAAATATTTTCTCAAATAAAATACAAAAATAAAAATGTCATGTGAGTTGAATTTAAAATTCCCCGGTTGCAGACGACTGGTCGAATTTCCGTTGCCTCTTTGGTGTTGTAATTAAGCTACGCCAGTCGTGTCCAATGTGAGTACTTACGACGTCGCTGCCTCTCTTTAACCGGTCGCATGAAGAGTTTTAACCGGAAGCATAATGGCTTTCTTCATTCGACCCGGTGAGTGACATAAATTCTTTGTACACCATTGAAAAGCTTATGTTTTTCTCTCTCAAAAAAAAATACGTCTTTAAACGATTGTTATAGACCCATTATAAAAAAAAACTATTGAGCGAAAAATGTCTGAGCGCAGTGAAAAGTCGCGCGAAAATGACGCAGCAGCGGTCCAGACGACAAATTCGCATTACGTCTCAATGAAAACTATCAATTTTACGAAAAAATCGATAGAACCTTTCTTGTGCAAAATTTCCCGCTATTTCACGTAAAGTTTGTATTTTTATCTTATAACAAATATTTAAAAAGTTATTAAAAAATACAATTTTTGTAAATGTTATTAACTATAAATAAAAAATTCCAGGGGGTGGGGATGGAAAGATTTTTTAAAACATTAAAAAACAGTTGTTTTTTTGTTTGTCCTATGTAACTGAACAAACGTTATTTTGAACACCTAAACGCATACAAAAAAACAGAAATATACAAATCTAATATGGCCACACATGCAATAAACACTGGACATGAATTCCCAAACATAAGCAACATGACAATAATAAAACACATACCACACAAAGGAACCATAATGAACATTTGGGAAAATTTACAAATATACAAACATAAAACACAAAACAAACTAATACCTGAACAAATACAAATCAACATGACACAATTTCCAAAGCACTCAACATCGAAAATACACAAAATACTAATACATACACCACATTCACACACAATAATACCACTTTAAAGTACCAGAGACCAACAAGAAACCACAATAACAACCAGCCAACACACAAGTACTTCACCAGACACAAAATCCGAAAGGCTGAGGATGCGTATAAAATGGTACCCGAAACATGTTCCTAATAAGGAAAGAAATATCTTGAGGTAAATTCATTATAAAAATTAAATATAATATATACATCAAGAAACGGACTGTAGCAAAAAGCTTTTGAATATATATATTATAATATATTTAAAAAATAAAAGTTTTTTAAATGTTATTAACTAAAAATAAAAAAGTTCAGGAGTGGGGATGCAAAGATTTTTTTAAAAACATTGTTTTTTATATATATTTTTTTATTGTGTAAAGTTTGGTCCGTGCTAAATTTTTTGCTAGGTGAAATCGCAGAATGACTGGTCTAAAATTACGGCCTCGTCTGTGCCTACAATAAGATCACTGGTGCAGCTACAATCAAAATATGTGAAAGTAAATCGGAAATTGCACACGACTCTACAGTGTCGGAAAACTTTAACTTATGAAGCTCATTCGTTTCAACTCGCTTTCGTCAAACATTTCAATTATTTACTAACATAAATAAAATACAAAAGTAAAAATGTTATTTGAACCAAGAGCTGGCTGGCGACGAAAATCCTTACGGTATTTCAGTACGCTTGATACTTTGTATATAAATTCAACTTGACTTGCTAGAAACGGAGTGTAGAGTCTGGCGTCTTACTGCCCGTTTCCTTCGACTTCTGCCACGATGACTTTTTCACGGCGATATCTTGATCAATACAACCGATCAGCAAAATGCCCCAGATGTACCCTGGGTGCACTCAATACGCAGCAGAGCCGACCAGGGCTCAGAATGCTACCTGGATGTCTGATACAATATTACATTCTCAGTTTCTTCTTTGACAACTCAATACAACTACATTTCCTTCTCTTTCCAACAGTGAAATTATAAAGGATACGATGAAATGTACGTGTAACTTCAAGATTTTGGTTTATTAAAATACATCTCATGACGAGATCGGAACGCCATCATCTTTATCTTTAAATATTGAAGACAAAACCATAAGACGGTTAGTAGAACCCACGGTCGCTGTTGAAACCTACCGTTTCTATAAAAGTGACTGCTTGTCGTTTACAAGTAAGTGTCCATCACTCGACGACCTAGTTATGCCCCATAGTATTTCGCCCACAGTTTACTTCTAAAAAAAATCTTTCTCATACAGCCCATAATTTTCAATTGAAAGCAAGTATAATAACAGAAAGAAATTTCGACGAAACCGAAACATCGAAGCAAGATAAGGTTTTTATTTAGACTGTGGGGAATCGAAAGTGTGGAAAAAATATAGTGTTAACATCACCTGGAGCGTTACATTTTTCGACGACGTTACACATTTTGCATCACGCATTTTGTGGAATGACCCCCAGCCTAAAAACATTATCATGTTAAAAAATAACACCTTCGCCAATTCTGGACAACTAAGAGTTCATAGCTGTACTAATTTCTTTGCTTTTAAAACGTATACAAGACATTCATTTTTAATACAGAAATAGCGTACTGAAATTTTAAAACAGTATAACATTAATAATAATTATTATTATGAACTATTTAGATTAATCAGACATTACAATAGATTTTGTTTACAAAGACCCTTAATCTTTAATAATAAAACAAATTATTAAATCATTAACGATTAAAATTATAAATATTTTGAAAATTTCTTTAACACATTAGAACGGTTGAAAAAGCCATTAATTGACTCCACATGGAAATCGGAAGCGTTCGTAATACTGAAAGCAGGATATGTATTAGACAATAAGATGTTTACGCTAATTATAACGTATAAACTAGAGGTGAGACATCTTTTGTAAATAATGACCGTTTCATTTTTGAACGTATGATTTAGAGCATAACGAGTAGAAACATAGGTAGAAATAGGTCTACACGTTTTATTGGCTATAACTATAATAAATGTTGAAACGTATTTTTGAAATATTAACTTTCAAGTAAATCAGTTTAAGAATTACATAACTTTATATTTATACTTGCTTATGTAATTTTAAAGCCTGGCTTTACATTGAGTCCTCCTCACTCATATACTAAATATATTTTTAGAAATTATAAAATAATAAAGTAAATACAATAATAAAAGAATATAAGGGTAGAAAATTTTAGCAGTAGCCTACACACGCGCACACCCAAACATAATCACAAGAATTCTCAGTGGCATCGATCTGAAAAACCGGATATGGGCTGGTGGAAACCAGATACACGGCTGGCCTACAGGGGAGGGGGTTGATGAGGTGGAGAGTGCCCGATGGAAAATCTACGTAACTTTCTCTCCAGTCACAAATAACAGAATAAGCGTTTTTATATAATTTTTTTAATTAATTAGTAACAAAAACTAGTAAATTTTTCTACATACATATATTTTCTTAAATTGGTTTTACGTGAAAATTATAATAACAACAATAATAATAGTGCTACAGAATGAGAGAAAAATTTCGTTTCATTTAGAAACATTGTGGACTCTACAGTAATCCTTATACAAACAGTCTAATGCACTTCACAAAGATTTCATCAGAAAAACAGTAATATCGTTTATGAATAACACAAGTAGCACTCTACTTTTCTCTGCCATTACTTATGAACGTAACTCTACTTGTTAGTCTACTTTGTAAACAGTAAAGTATTCCTTAATAATGCAGAGTCAATTCTGTAGCGATAACATTACTTTCGCTAGTTCCAATTGTTCACTGAAAAATTAAAAACGAACAATTTAAATCCCATATAAGAAAGAAAAATATTTCTTTGACGTAAAAATGTGTATTAAAACTCAAAATGTACGTAGCCTGGGATGATTGCTTTATTGCTTGTTCTTCGGATCGCGGAAATATTTTTTTAACTATTTGTAAACCTCCAGTGTTTATGCAAAATTCATGGCGTCTGTCTGTTGTGTATGTTTGTACGTGCGACTGTAGTCGGGAACCTGTGTGTGGTGCGTGATCTAAACATAATATGTATTATATAAATCTCTACACACACTCATTTATCTAATGAACTATTTCTTAATTAATAAAAAACAAATTAATAAACAATGCTAGAAAGGCTATTTAAATTCTTCGACTTGTGACGTCACTGTGTGAAATTTGACGACTCTGACGTGGCGAATGGTTTTTCTAATTCGTATCACAAACTTACAAGTACGCAATCAGCCGTTATGTTGTTATCATTACAGCACGAATGTATAATACCACAACTTACACTTCACGTGGTGACGAGCGAAAGTTAATACTTTGGTGTCAAACGTAAATGATAAGAAGGGTAGGTCTCGGGTGAACCTTGCTCACCTGTTTTTCGGAGTAACAACTACTACTTCTCTGTAGTAGTAACTACTACCGAAGGCCTTGAGGTTAGTGGTAGTTTCTGAAGATAGAGGAATTAAGAATCCATTTTGGTGTTATGTTGACCACAATGTGGCCGTCTACCAGTTACTATGTAAAGTATTTTTCCAACTTTGACACATTTTACGTTTAGATCATCATCATCTCCACATCACGACATAGGCAAGGTGCGGCCTGTTCCGCCTTCAAAGATCCTCCAGCCATCTCTTCCTGGGTGCACCCACACACACCTGTTCTATTAGGTTACATTTCCAGACTTGTTTGGGCACTCTTGAATCTGACATTCTTTTTAAAGTGTTCTTTCCACCGTTTTTTTGTAATCTTTTAGTTTTTCATTTAAGTTAAAAACTTGCGATTCTTCTCTTATAGCGTCATTCTTTATACGGCCAAGTTTAGAACGCCTTTTAATTACTTTTAAGAACGCCATTTCCGAGACCTGTATTTTACTGTCTTGTACTTTGGTTGTTGTCCATAATGTCTTGTTTCTTGATCGTTGTTCATAATTCACAACCATAGGACAGCACAGGGACCGCCATAACTTTATAAAAATTTAATTTTGTATCTCGATGTACCTTGATTCTAAAAATAAGGTTGATTGTCCCACAGATTGTCTGGAACTTACCTAACCTAATATCAATATCATAATTCTTATAGCCAATATTATTTCTCAAATAGTTAAAATGGCTCGCCTGTTCTACAATTTAATTATTTATTTTTAGACAAAACTTTAATTAAATTTCACCTGAGCCGGAGCCAGCTTTTCCTTGCTCACAAGACTTTTGTAAGCTGTAAGATTCTTGAGCCTCTGATGAAGCTTGTAAACAATCGAAAACTCCCTCCAGCTCAGAAAAATTTGATCATAATTTTATTGCACAGTGTTCAAAAATGTGAAAAATTCTTTACGTAGTACTTAGAAAAATACCTGCATCAAACGCATAGGCTCAGGCATCCAACTGATCATTTTTGCGAAATTATCGTGTACGGTTTATCAAAACACTAAAGATTATACTTAGCCCACAGTGCGGTATACTGAAAAGAACAACTGAAACCTGACTGTGCCGTCTAACCTTCGCGAAAGCAAAATGAGTAGCGTAGATAAAGATATCTCAGATGAATTCGTGGCTTCGTATACCAAACGTTTCGACAATATCCGCGTCAGTCCTCTTCAGTGGCAACCATAAACTTTTTCAGCAACAAATAGTAAACTCACTACTACATCACAGCTGAGAATAATCGGCGCTCCAAGGCCAAACAGTTCACTCGCGCTCCATCACTTAGCTTCGTACCGCGCCTTCGCTGCCGGAATTCATGGCTGTTTCAACGTGTTCATTTATTTTTTCTCGTCTGCAATATCTTGACTCATAACATAAAACGTGTTGTTTACAAAAATAAATTGCACATAATTGTAGATTGTAAATTCATAAATCTCACATTGGCATGTACTCTGTATGAAGCATATTTATTAACAGAAATTTATAATCGATTATAAATTTGATAATATGAGCACGGCAGAGTTAAAGAAATGAAACAGCTTTCCCGTACAAGTCAACAAAATTGCGAAGAATTTAAATAGCCTGAGTACAGTGTGGTTCAGCTGAGCATCAGGGTAAAATTGACAGTCGGAATATTATTATTTTAATTTGAATTATATGCCTACACGCCACACCCTTGATGTGGAACTTTTATAAGAAAACCTAAAGAACATTCACTAAAAAATGATATAATTTTGTAACAATTAAATTTTTATAACTTACTATATACTCTTTTGTAATCATTTTGTACATAGTTTTTATAGTCTGCATTTCCTTCAACCCAAGTGCTGACTGAAATGCACTTGTTCTAATCTTATACAAACTTTAAAGGCCGTCTTCAATGTACGCTGAAATTTGATTTGGACTACAATTTTATAAATTTACTTTCAATAAAATTCAATACTTCACTATCATCAAGGTATATGACTACTGATTAGTCTTTTTTTTCGAGCTTCTAACTTGCCTACAGTTCACTTTAATTATAGGCCTACGCTATTCAGTATCATCAGTAGCGTATGTAGAATTTGACCTTGGGAGTCCGGAGTCGCGTCGGCTTCGTACAAAAGAAAAAACGAGTTAAGACTAATGGAAACACTGTTTACAAGATACTTATATTGACTGAATTGATTTTCCTATATTTCATACTTCAAACGTTTACGCTAATGCTGTATAATAAACCAGTTTGTAGATTTGAAAAATAGTTACTACTATATTAGCGTACACAGCTGAAAAAAGGGATACAACAACCAAAAAATTAAAAGATTAAAAAAATTCGTCAACTTTTTCTACCCTCTGGTAGTCCCGGTCGTCCCCCCTCCGTAAATACGCCCCTGCCGATCGTCTTCAGATCGATGTGGCTTGATGATGAATTCGAAGAAGTGTTGGAAGCTCAAAAGGGCTAATCAGTAGTACAACATGATGGTAGTAACAAGTAAAACTTTAAAACAATCTACTGCCGCCCACTAACTCAAATTTATTAACTTTGATCATACATGTTGAAATCGATTAAATCTGAAGAGACGGTTTTTTTCTAAGCCTTGCTTGCAGAAAATCTGTTGAATATAGAATTCCCAAGGCTTTGACGGCCGGCGCGGCGTCAGCATAGTTGGAAACATTATATATTATATTATAAACATTACATACGGCTGCTAGGCCGTAGTCTCTCGTAGTCTCTACCTCGTCACTGAGGTGAATTGGCGGACACCGTGTCAATTGTTTCCGACACTGACGATGGTCTCCGACGGTGGGACCGAAATGTCTGTCCATAGAAACAGTAGACCACTGCCTAACAGCCTGACACGTAATTAAATTGTTAAAATTACCTGTATCCAGTATCCAATGTATCCAGGTTTCCTTCCTTGCAACTTATTTTTTTTTTTATATATTTTATACACAACGCGTTTCGTGACTTATAGTCACATCATCAGGTGATAAAATATGTTCACTCACATAGAGTACGTTAATTAATAAAAGTCATCACACACATCCCGTTATTTAAGCGACTCCCATCCCCCGTTATCTCAAGATAACTAACGATTCCATATCGAAGACTGTAACAATAGAGTGCGAAGACTGTAATAGTTTTTATATTGGACAGACTGTCAGAAAATTCTTGGATACGTACAAGGAACATCTGCCTAAGTGTGACATTAGGTACATTAAATCGAACTTTGCCTTACATGTCATCAATCATAACCATAATTATTCCAGTTTTCAAAACAGTTTCAAACCACTGCGTTTCTGCAAGAAGGGCAAACTCATGGACGCACTGGAACAGTTTGAAATTTACAGAGCCTCCAAAACTCAAAGTGATCAGCTTCTGAATGAAAAACTTTCTTTCAAATCCAACGAGCTATATGGTACATATATACGCGTGCTGGAACAATATTATGTGGCATCGTTAGTCTCTCGCGAGATCTGTAGCGGTGCGCATCGTGAGAATACGCGGGTTGGGAGTCGCTTAAATAACGGGATATGAGTTACTTTTATTAATTGACGTACTCCATGTGAGTCCCACCTGATGATGAGACTATAAGTCTCAAGTCTCGAAACTCGTTGTGTCTAAAATATAAAAAAAAAGTTGCAAGGAAGGAAACCTAGATAAACAAGGAAATTTTAACAATGTAATTCTACATGCAACTTGGAAACCACAACAACTATGTATATTGAAGGTGATAGACAAGTAATGTTTCCAACAATGTGTTGAATAATTGTTTTAACAATAGTGAAGCTATATTTCTTGTTTACACAGTAAATGGACAGCTTTCATAGTCACTAGTGTTCCTACTGCATATGATGATCTAATTCCAGAACACGAGGTTATCTCTTCGTTCGAAAAGAAACCAAAAAAAATTTAAAGTAGCGAGATTTAATCTATTTTAATTGACAAACACACAGATAATATTTTGCACGTATAATCGTTAGTTATTGGTATTTTTGTATTTAAAAATAAAATTGTAAATGTAAATAAACATACTATTTTTGAGTACGGTTTTTAAAAATAAGAGAGCTACACAGATATGATTTTGTTAGCAGTTTGTATACTCGTTACCTTGTGTTATATATTAAACTTAGAGTAAGGTAACTCTCTGCAAGAAGAAACAAAAAAGCTGTTCTGACACTGAAAACTGTTCGTCTAGAACAAATGTGTGGTTGATTGCTTGGATTCTGTGTAATATTAAAGTTTTCTTACGTAGTTACCGGTACGGAAATATTTTTCCGTGCAGCCCTCTGAGAAAGTATCGACTTAGAAAATCGATGAGTCAAAAAGCTTATGTCGTAGTCTGTACACGCTCGATACAATCGAGTTGTTTAAATAGTGAGACCGCATGAGAGAAACTGATAATAATAGTTATTGAAATGTTCACTAATGTTCATTACACATCTATCATTCATAGCAAACTGTATCCGCATACTTTTGTGTTATATGTTTCATCTCCCCGTTTCTATACGCAACTTGTTATGTGGCATGATCTCATTAAAACCAAAACGTCTAGCAAAAACGTAAACTAAGAATCCGGTGTTTCAAAGTAAAATAAAAGACTCTTTTCGTAGTCTTTTTAATCTTTTTAAAATAACAAGTTTAAATTTTCGTAGTAAAACTTTGATCCTCACTGTTGTTTTGAAATTTGTACTGTAAGACCTTGGTCCATTCTTCGATGGCATTTCTAACGCCAAACGTTTCGGCAATATCCACGTCAGTCTTCTTCAGTGGCAACCTTGACCTTTTTCAGCAACAAATACACACTACTACACCACAGCTGAAAATAATCGCCACTCCAAGGCCAAACTGTTTACTCGCGCTCCATCACTTAGCTTCCTACCGCGCCTTCGCTGATGGTATTCACGACTGTTTCAATTTGTTTAATTACTTTTCCCGTCTGTAATACCTTGACTCATAAAGTAAGGCGAGATGTTTAACAAAAATAAACTACACATAACTGTATATCGTACATTAATAAATCTCACATTGGTATGTACTCTGAACACCACGTAAACATGGCATTACATTGGTATGTTGACTTACACACCACAAAACAGGAGAAGAAAAGGAAGACTGACAACACAATGGAGAACATGAATTAGGAAAAGCATGAGAGATCGAGCTATTGAAGACGATGACTGGAAAGAGGGAGAAATGGCGATCGAAATGCAGGATGCGGCATAGACTGTAGGACCCCCGCTAATAATAACAATAATAATAATGATGGTGTACTCTGAACAAAGCAGATTTATTAATAAAACTTTATATCTATTCTAAATTTGATAATATGAGCACGGCAGAGTTAAAGAAATACAAAAAATCTTTCCCGTACGGGTCAAGAAAATGCCAAGAATTTAAATAGCCCGAGTACAGCGTTGTTCAGCTGAGCATCAAGGTAAAATTGAGAGTCGGATTATTATTTTAGTTTGAATTGTGCCTACACGTCACACCCTTGTTGTGGAACAAGAAAGGCTAAAGAATATTGATTAAAAAATGAATATTCGCTGTCTTATAAAAATGGTTTCTGCCGTCTTATTTAAGTAGGTCTCATGTACCTACTTTCTGTCATTGCTGCTTCTTCTATGCTGCTTCTCCCCGCCTCTTCTATACCCTTCCTTCGGAATGTTCTTACATTCATAGCAAATTCATGGCGGAAGTTAATTCTTGCTCTTCTTTGGGTTTGCCATTGTTGCCGGAATGGTCGAAACAGTTAATGAAGAGGATGCTTTCGTTTTTAAAACGAAAATAAATAAACGTTGTACTCAAATTACTGAGTTGACAGACACATACGAGGACGCGCCCCGTAGGTTGAGAAACGCTCATGTGGAGCGTTACGTGATTCTGCCGCGCAGAATGACCTCTAAACGTCTGGAGGAACTTCGCACGTAGCCACGCAAATATACGTTCAAGACGTCACGTAGTCGAGCGCCGATGCGGTAGTATCTATCTCCTCAGCGTAGCAATATGTACAGATAAAAATTAAAGTACACTCGCAGAAGTAATCCATTATTTAATAATATAGGCTAATAAACATAGAAATACTGCAAGAAACGCGAATCACCCAAAAAAGGTTACTTAAAAAGAAAAGCTTTATTAATTTTATTGTATATTTATGTAAACTTTTAAAAGTTACTGTTTATTCACTATCAGTGCTAAATTACGTGCCTCTTCGAGTTTCAATCATAACACCGGCCAGTAGCAATCTGGCGGGATAAGCGGTGTGAGAAAGTAAGAGAAGCTATGCTTGACCTTGGGGCGCCCACTAAATTCAGCGCGAGACTAGTTTCGGCTGGTTTCTTATATCTTAATACGAGCTTGCCGGTATTCTTGGTTTCGTATTAAATATTGTTATCCTCTAAAAAAAAAAAAACGAATTCTGCCGTCTCCTTTAATAGATCTCATGTACCTTCTGTTTTCTTCTACCTGTCTTTGCTGCTTCTTCTGTGTTGCTTCTCCCCGCCTCTTCTCTACCCTTCCTATGGGATGCTGGTAAATTGCTAGTTAACCTAATTCTTGCTCTTCTTTTGGTTTTTAATTGTTGTCGAAACAGCTAATGAAGAGGACTGCCTGCAAACGGAACGAAACGTCTAGCCCCAGAATATCATCGGGCAAAGGACCACCCTGTCGCATACGAAAAATTTTCAAAACCAAAGCAGAGAACAGAAGTTTTCGGTTCTACTTTTTGCGTGCGTGTTGAAAATGTTAATAATCACCACTTTCAATAAAAAGGAAAACAAATTTAAGTCACGGACTGTGTTCAGTTTTGTGTTAATCTCAGTATCACAGCTACTGACGACTAATCAGTTGGGTGCTCAGCGGAACATACTGTAGCGACACACAATCAGTAGACTCTGGTTTTTATTTTTTTCCTTCAAGTACGGTAAAATAACGTACTTGCAAATCGTTCTACACTCTCTTTAGCGTATAAAAAAAATTATAAATTATCTGCCTGCGTCACAAGAAAACTCTCTCATCCTTTAGTGGAAATCAGGTGCCTTATTACTGCTGGCAGTAAATACATTTTTACTTTACATTTTAAAATATAAACGGAATTTTTATAGTTCCATTACTTTCCATAACGATATTGTAATTAACATTACAACCGGGAGGTGAGATTTTTTAATGCAAAAGCTATCTATACTCTATTAACTTCATCGTTAATCAATGACTTATCAACATATCAAGCCTTCTCACAAATCACCTGTCGTAATTTTTTTGTATTCATAACTAGCTTGTTTCATCAGATTGTACTACCGTTAATATTAAATCATCTGTATATATTTTTTACGCTAAACTAACTTCTCATACGCTTTTGAAATTTTATTTCCCAGTCCAGATTGTTTCAGTTCCTGACGATTGTAAAATATACTTTTCCTGGATTTTATTGTCCACGAGGTGCCCATTGTTATTAATTAACTAATATATAACACAACCGACTCGTATCACAAACTATTATTGACAAAAATCATAAATTTTTACCTGATGGCCTTAACTAGCTTTCGCTCGTCAGAGCTTCGTCAGGCTGCCACTAGGAGCGCTGTCCATCCTGCTTTTGGTGATAGCGCCGTTGTTCAAAAGACCGTTGTTGTGTGTATGGGGTGGGGTAATATGTTCTCAAATACTATTTGAACACACACACACACACACACACACACACACACACAACAAGATCTTTTGAACGACGGCGCTGTCACCAAAAGCAGAATGGACAGCGCTCCTAGCGGCAGCCTGACGAAGCTCTGACGGAACAAAAACTAGTTTAAGCCATTAAGTTAATATTTATAATTTTAACAATAATAATTTGTGATTCGAGTCGGTAGTCTTGTATATTTTAGTTAATATACATTTTATATTTTAAATGTTTTCTTAATATGGCGTGATACTACACGTAATAACCAAACGGATATTTTTTGTGCGTATGCCCGTTTGACAGTAAAAAATCTGTCGAACCAGAGTCGGCTGAGCTCATCGGACGATAAAGTAACCATTCTTAACGGTGTTTCGAGTTAGCCGCAAGCGTCTGAAGCGTTATTTGCTTTGTGATCTGTTTCCATAAAGACAAAACATCGCAAAGTATGATGCCGATAACATCAATGACTATTTCATAGTATTAGTTGCTACATCACTTCCTTCTTCCGCTGATTTGTAATACCTTATCATGAGACAACCACTCGCCCTGCCTAAATTCGACGTACAATTGAAAACAATTCTAACGCCTCTTTGCACAGCGGCGAACCAGACTCTAGAACACACGCTTAAAATTCGTAGGACTTCTAGTTATTTTACCCGTTTTTCGACTGGATTATAAGGCATGAATCGCTCGCTCTCTCAAAATAATAATACTCTGAAGTATTTATAATATACACACACTTATTGCTTACTAATGGTACCTATAATCTTAATCTACTGTTGTAGTGTATTCATTGTTCATAACCTAAAGATACCATACATATGATTTATAATAACGTTTTAATTACTCACATTCTTAATTTCTATCAATTTCGGTCATAGACCATCGTCAGGATATTTACACTATGCACTCGCGGTCACGATATTGCGAAACAGTTACTATTTACTGAAAAAACGAATTCGAAAACACCGATCAATGATCGTGAAACGTACGTTTGTGTTTTGAGAAATTTTGGACTATACTCTATATATACTCTATATATTTCTCAATATAGTGACCGCGAGTGCATAGTGTAAATATCCTGACGATGCTCTATGACCGAAATCGATCTAAATTAAGAATGTGAGTAATTACAACTTTATTATAAATCATATGTATGGTATCTTTAGTTTATTTAAAATGAATACACTACAATAGAAGACTCTCAAAGTAGTGAAGAAGTTAGGGGCATTAACACAGAACTGACAGTTACCGGCCATTCTTCTGAGAGAACGTTATGGTTGCGCATGCACATCGAGTCCAGTGTCCACTGTCCACGTAGAGTCACGAACGTTTAACTCCATATAACTTGCTAGATCCCCTTATGTCTTGAAACAAATAACACGAAAGTATGGAAATTTACGAGTACACTACAAGTTGGAACGCGTATGTATGTATGAATTTGTGTACGTGCGTGTGCGTATGTATGTACAGTATGTGTGTGTGAGACCAAACGCTGTAGATGTGCGTTATATGCCGTACGTGTATGTTTATTTGTGGTCAAATCAGTGTGCTGCCGTGTCTCTGTTCATTATTATTATTATTATTATTATTATTATTACTGTAGATACAATGTATTTATGTCGATAAGCTTTGTGTTTGTATTCACTACAAATACATAAATATATATATCTGTATCACATGTACTATACATGCATGTGCACAGACACACACAGACGTGCACATGCACGTATAATTACACTAAAAAAATGTAATAGCTAATAAAAAAATAAGCTGAAGTCCATAAATATAAAAATAAAAAATAAATATAAATATATATTTTATAAACTAATACTCAAGTATCTATGTCTTCCTGGTTAACCGACAGATGTTGGTCAGTTAACAACACGGACTAAAGTACTCAATCACTTTACATACATATATATAAATATACATAGAGAATAATTATATATAAATATATATACTATGTATGTATTATATAAATAGTTGAATATAGCTTCAGTCGTACTGTTAGTTCAAGTACTGTGTTTTATAGGAGAGTATATGTTTGTTGATATTGTTAATTTTTATTTATTGAAAGGGCACCAGTAACAATGCAGATAGGATTTATACCTTTGTTGATGTTATTATTATTATTATTATTATTATTAACACTGTTTGAATTTACTTAAAACTATTCTTAACTTTTAATAATGAATTTCATTGTTGCTATTAGTGCTATTATTGTAGTTCATATACTATTGTTAAAATTATTGTATTATTGAAAGTTTAATCATTGTTAGTATTGCGTGCATTTTTATTGTAACTATTATTTCTTGTTTACAAATGTTATTTTAACTATTACTAACACATTTAACTTGAGTGTTGTGTTATTAAGTACCTTTGTTATTCGCCGTCATCATCATCAAAATTAACCCTTTTGTCCGCTGCAGAACTACGCTTCCCTCAAACTGTACCGTGTCCTCTTCATCTTGTGTTTTGTCAGGACACCGCCATATTGTTCCGTTACCACGACGCAATGTATTTCTTTTTATGTTCCCTATTCACTGTGTTATTCTCTCTGCCTTTCATCATCGTCGTCATTATCATATTCAGCAGGGATTAAAGCAAAAAACGGTTTGTTCCGGTCCCAAGCAGATAGACTAGAGCTGGTCACTCCAACGCTTCTTCAGACGCCCCCACGTCTCTCCGTTCTTTCGGCTTGTAATTCAATAGCTGTTTGGGGATGCGGCAGTCATCAATTTGCTTAAGATGTTCCCACCATTTTGGCCAATATCCTATCTTGATAGCGAAAGTTTAGTACCTAATATGTCTGCTGAATATGTTACTGTGACGTACCGCAGAGTAAAACGATGATGAGGCTGCCACCTTCGGCCTTAACGTCCGCCCCGATCTTCTGTCACGAACTGGCCGTCTTACTGGACTACAGTGACCGGTTTTTGCCTGTACGCAGTACTACAATCGACGACTAAATCCAACAAGCCGGTCCAGAAAGGTACTGCCCTCCATCAGGCATGTTTGTTGGCTTTCCGGTCTAGATCCCTTCTGTTCTGTATCAGCAGGGTCGCCTCTTGTAGGATATGGCACTTCAACACGTCGTGGAGAGAGTCTGAGGGTTCCTTCGGAAGCTAACATCACTTCCTGGAAATCTGTGAGACCAGTGCCAAGTCAAAACGGTACAAAAGGTACTACCTACTACCTCCTTTACGATTAAGCGTTCCAATTTTTAATATGGACTTTTCTATACTTCAATTCAAATTATTATTTTTCTTAATTATTTACGAAACTTTTCGTAGCTCCTCTTCTTAATTTCTTGTTCAAAGCGGTTATTTTCATTTCGTATCATTACTCTGATATACAGTTATTATTTCGAGTTACCGACTAATTCCACTATTGCTGTTGGTAATGTTCTTATTACAAGTCATGCAGTTTGCAAACTTCTTTATTTTTGTATCGTTGTATTTTGTTAGTGAAGATTTTAATCATAATTATTTTTATGAATGTTATTAGATTAGTAACTTTATATAATGTAACTTACATAAGGTTATAACTACTTAATGTCGGTAAAGCAACTGATTTAGGCAACTGTTATGCTTTTGTTAATGGATGATGATGATGATGATGATGATGATGGTGGTGGTGGTGGTGGTGGTGGTGGTGGTGGTGGTGGTGGTGGTGGTGGTGGTGGTGGTGGTGGTGGTGGTGGTGACGACGACGACGATGATTATGAAGACGACGACGAATACGATAATAATTGTTTATACCATTATTAAATTTGTATTATAATATTGCTGCTACTACTACTGCTGCTGCTACTACTACTACTACTACTACTACTACTATTACTACTACTACTATTGCTATTACTATTTATATTATTATTATTATTTTTTTTTTTTGTTATTATTATTTGTACAGATTGTGTAATATAATGATGAAATGGAATAACAATCAAGGTCGCTTGAGTGTACGTGTGAAGCGGAGTAGCCTAGTAGCAATCGTGGTACTCTGCTTAACTCTATTTTGTCTAAAAAAAATGTGTAATTATAATTATTATTATTAAGTGTAAGAAACTGTGCTGGTTTCTATGATTTGTTCACAAAATGTTTAGATATATATATGAAATTAAATATAATTTATGTTATGTTTTCAACGTGTCTTTGTTATTTTCGTCTAAAAAAATCTTTTCCCAAAACCGTATCATTAAAAATCCTTAAATTAGAAAAGACCGTCAATCAATAAATGTTTGGCGAGGTGAACAAGTACAGACATGATTTTTACATTTGTGTCGACGTTTCGACAGTATTTATTTATTCATCATCAGGACAATTTTTCTTGAGTTGTTACGACACTTTTTTTCTAGTTGTTTGAGACCTGTCCCAGAGGACAAATCTCGGGCTGATCTGGGGCAAGCCCTCTTCTGCCGAATGGAAGGATGTGAGAAGACGCACGCCAGTGCAGGGCGGAAGAAGCGAAGAAGATGGAGGCACACTGGAGGTAGAGTAGTGCGCGTGTGTGTGTTTGTGTGTAAATGTAGTGTGTAGCCATATAGGTAATGGAAGTGGCTGATGAAAGTGCCATAAAGTTTACACATTAGGGCGGCCAAGACAGGGACGAGTAACGCGGGTCGCCAAAGCTGGAGGGAGGCGACGGAGAGGTGTCAAGGTAGGGGGCGGGGGACACAAAGAAGAGGGCTAAAAACTAGGTAAGTGGTTAGGGAAAACTTACATTGTTATGTGATCAGGAAGGATGGCAGGTTGAGTATGTTCGAAAATTGGAATTAAGTGTTAAGAATTAAGTTACGACACCAAACATCAGTTTGTATTTATAAGTAGGGCGTATGATGTGTTTGTCATATACGTAGTTGTGTGATTGAACTCAGGAACCTATCGGTAAGGACCGCATCATAAGCAATCAATTTTCGACACATAACGTTAAAAATAAAAAAAAAAGGCAGTACGTAATTGTAAATAAGTGAAAAGAAGCATTCATTTTAACGTATCTTATAGATGAAGCAGAGAAGAATCTGTGACGCGACGTCAGCAGCTATAGTTCTTGATTAACTTCATCGTAGTGTGCCGGGGTTTTATCCATTGTATTTTTTGGGCTATCTGGCTCCCTTAAAATAAAATCCCTTTTTATCGATCGTAAAAAACCGGATCTGAGCTGTCAGCTGCCAGTAACAAAGTTAAATTATTTTTGGCTGCAACCCGTGTTTCAGAACCATACAACAGGGGGTAGGTACAGTTCTGACGTTGTCTCTCTACACGAGTTTGCCTACCAACCGTTCGTCTAACAGTTTCAAAATGAAACAGGTTGAGCTTTAGTTCAAAGTCTTTAGCAGATTCATAAGTAATATCAGAGACCGAGCACTGTAAATGGAATATTTGTGCTAACATCGTATTGCCTATTCCTATTTTCGTCCAAGTAATCAGTTTGCTTCTACATTACAATTTGATGGGAATGCGAAAACTACAGTGTGCTGCATGTTGGTCAACTGCATATGTTGACTGTTTCAGAGTATTCTCTGTCTCTTGTAGAATTCTTGATTCGAAAATCCATAATATCCATATATTTATTAAAATAAATATGATTATACTAGCAACTCTCAAACAGCTGCGTATTGGTTGAATTATTTCTCTCTCTCTCTCTCTCTCTCTCTCTCTCTCTCTCTCTCTCTCTCTCCTCTCTCTGTTTCTCGCTCTCTCTCCCCCTCACCTCGTACTTCCACACAGACGAACATAAGTAGAGGTCATAAGTTTGGAAATATGATATGACACAGATGTGTGCGTAGACCCAGGAGATGGCTGGAGGATCTTTGAAGGCGGAACAGGCAGCACCTTTCCTATGGCGTGGTGATATTAGCAGACCCTGTAAATATCCACTACAAAAACAAAAAACAAAGTTAATGGCATTTCGAGGCAAGAAACCAATAAAAACCGAAATAATGATTAATGATGAAATTGTAGAAAAGGCGGCCATTTAAACTATTTGAGAAATGATATTGGGTACGATAAGAATTATGATATTGATGTTAAGTTAGGTAAGTTGAAGACGATCTGCGAAATAATCAATCGTATTTTTAGAAACGAGGTACGTCGAGATACTAAATTAGGGTTTTACAAAGGTCCCTGCAACGCCCTACGCGTGTGAATTATGAGCAACAGCCAAGAAACAAGCCAGTAAAATACAGGCCTCGGGAATAGCGTTCTTAAGAGAAGTTAAATGGTGTTCGAAACGTGACCGTATAGAGAATGAGACCATAAGAAAATAATTACAAGTTTTTAACGTGAAGGAAAGCTTAAAAGATTATAAACAGCGGTGGAAAGAACAATTAGAAGGAATGTCAAATTCAAAACTGTCCAAACAAGTTTGGAAATATAACCCTGTAGGACACAGGTGTGTGGGTAGACCCAGGAAGACATAAGTGGAGGATACTTGAAGAACAGGAGGAACAGGCAGCGCCTTCCCTATGCCGTGTTGTAATGATGATAATGATGATGAAATGAAAACAAAACAAAATACATGGAAATGTCCAACCCAGAGACCAGAAGGGCTCCTAGAAATTTCAATGTGAATGGGAAGTGCTTCAAGCAGTGACCTGCTTTAGTTCACTAGATGCGTTGGTATCCAATGATAATAACATTACGATGAGTATAAGATAAAATATACAAGTAGAAAATAGAGCCTACTTTGCAAATATTAACAAAAAAATCTTGTTACAAGAGTTATAAAACTTAAAGAACGTTATTCTCTTGTGCGACCAGTTGTAACACATGGATCTGAGGTGTGGACTTTGACAGAGAATGACAAAACTGTTTTTAAATCATTTGAACGCAAATTATTGCTTAAAATTTATGGCCCAGTAATAGAAGAAGGCAGCTGGAGAATACGCAATAACAGTGGACTACAGGCTCTCATACATGGAAAAGACATAGTGAAATTCGTCAAATCACAGAGGTTTCGTTAGCTGGGATATGTGGAAAGAATGTCTGAGGAGAGAATGCCTAAAAGAATGCTGAAGGGAAGATTATATACTACTAGCAGTAGAGGCAGACCAAGGGTGAGATGGTTGGATGGAGTAACAGAAGATCTTGCTAGCATGGGAATTAGAGGGTGGTGAAGAAGGGGGTAGAACAAGGAAGCATTGAGGAGTATTGTTGAGGAGGCTAAAGCCCACCAAAGGCTGTAACGCCAGGTAAGAAGAAGATTACAAAAAAACAGTGGAAAGAACAAACAGACTGGCCAAATAAGTCAGGAAATATAACCGTATAGGTCACAGGTGTGTTGGTAGACCCATGAAGAGATGGCTGGAGGATCCTGGAAGAACAGGACGAACAGGCAGCACCTTGCCTATGCCGCGTTGTGAAGATGATGAGATGATAGTGTGCATGTTAGTCAACTGCTTATATAAACTGTTCCAGAGCATTCTCTGTCTCGTGCAGAATGCATCATCATCATCATCTTCAAGGATTAAACCAAGGCTGGTTTGTTCCGGTCTCAAATAGGCAAAGATTTTAGAGCTGGTCACTCCAGCGCTTCCTCGGACGTCACACACTTCTCCGTCCCCTCGGCTTATAGTTCGATAGTTGTTTGGGGATGCGGCAGTCATCCATTCGGCAAAGATGTTCCCACCAATTCAGACGATACTGGGCGATCCTGTCGGCAATCCTGTCGAGTGTATTCATAATATTCATTTCCTGCCGTATATCTGTGTTTCTTCTATGATCATGGAGAGTATGCCCTGCCACGTGTCTGAGAAATCTCATTTCAGCCGCATGGATGCGACTGGCTGGCCTTTCGTTAAAGTCCAATTCTCAGACCCATAAAGAAGCGTGGGAAGAGCCATCACCTTGTAGAATTTTAGGCGTGTTCCTTTACTTGCTGACTCAAGGGTTCGCCTGATGGTCCCGCACATAAGGTTGAACTCACGCAACTTTTTCACAACGTCGTTGCTTGCATTATAAGACACACTGCAGTCCAGGTATTGTGTAGAATGGGTTATTTGAAAATCCGTGCCTTTAGAGAAAAAATTATTATACTCGTAACTCTCAAACGGCTACGTATTGGTTGAATTCTCTCTCTCTCTCTCTCTCTCTCTCTCTCTCTCTCTCTCTCTCTCCTCCTCCTCCTCCTCCTCCTCATTCTCCTCCGCTCTTGCCTTCACACAGACAAACATACACAAAGTTGTATATATCAGACACTTCAAACTGTGTTAAGAATATTTTAAACAAACGACACATCGGTAGACAAGAGTTTGTCATAGGAAGGAGGCAGTGGGGGTAGCAGGGGTCGTCGTGTAGTCATCATCAACAAAACACAAAAAATTATGAACCAATGCGAACATCTAGAGTTACGCAACACGTACATTAATTGAATCTACCAAGCGGAACGGGGGCGGGGGGAGGCGAATAACTGACACACAGCTGGAATTTCTATTGTTTTGCCGGTGGAATTTAAATTCATAACTTGGAATTCATCAGCACGGAGAATTACCGCAAAACCGTCTTGTACACACACAGAGACGGACGTATTTGTACGACTTTAAATTGAATTGTTAAGCCGCGGTATGCTTGATGCTCGGTACGTTTGTCTGTCTTGACAAAACAAATAATAATTTTCTTTTCTATTTTCTAAACAAGTAGAAAATGCTTACAATCTTAAATGAAGATTTTATTTCTATTACATAAATAAAATCTTCATTACAAACTGACTTCTGCCAGCACGTGAATGTTTTTTGTCACGATTAGTTGCCCTTCTGCTCTTCAGCAAGGACTGTCCGATTACCGTTTTCTTTTCTTTTCAGATTTTCCTTTTACTCTTGATACCTTGTTGTCGTTTTTATTATTATTTTTACATTGGAAACCGGTTCGGACCAAAATATGCATAGACAACACATGCATAGAACAGGTAAGACATTTCAACTATCTTGGACGTGACATTACTTATGATAAAGATAGAGATAAAGAAAAATAAAGTGGCGAATTTCACAAGAATGTGTGGAACGATTTGGAGAACGTTAAAAATAAATGTAGAAAAGAAACTCAAATAAAATTTTATAAAACAATGGCAATATACCTACACTACTGTATGGTTCTGAAACTTGGGTCATAAAAGATACAAACACCAGAAATGAAATTTCTGAGGTCAGTTAAAAAGTGTGTAATAGACGAGATCATATAATAAATGAAGAGATAAGAAGTGATTTAAATATTTTTGCAGTTAATGAAAGGATTAAAGAATACAGAAGAAAATTGATTCAACACATCAATAGAATGGAAGAAAGTAGAATGCCGAAGAGGGTGAAAGATTACAACCCTAGAGGCAGAAGAAAAGGTGGTAGAACTAAGAAAAGGTGGACTGTGCAATATGAACAGGTCGTTAAAGCCTAAAACCGTGAAGAAGAAGAAGAAGAAGAAGAAGAAGAAGAAGAAGAAGAAGAAGAAGAAGAAGAAGAAGAAGAAGAAGAAGAAGAAGAAGAAGAAGAAGGTGGTGGTGGTGGTAGTGGTGGTGATTTTTACATTTTTACACCATGAGTAATTAATTTGACGTGTGGTATTAGTTGGAGAGCTGGTGAACAATACGAGACGGTGAATTTTCTTAATTTCTTTTAGTGGTGAAAATTCATGAAAAGAACATTTGTCAACAGGCTGTTGGATAGTTTTCACGCTGAAAAGTCTAGGATTACGCAAAAAAAGGTGAAAATATAAGGACAGTCCCATCGTAGATTGTTACAATTTTTAAAAATAAAAGCGATGGTGTCTTTTGCATTATGATTATATTATTATTATTATTATTATTATTATTATTATTATTATTATTATTATTATTATTATTATTACGATTTTCCCACCGATAAGACAGATACCCGGGGACGGGTTCCCACTATCATACCGCTGCAAGTGGTAGCTGAGACAGTATTTACAAAGAACGCTGTGTAATACCTAGGGGTGAGACTAGACTCAAAGCTCTCGTATTGGGAGCAAATCAAGTATGCAGCTGATAAGGAGGCCAACGTTACAACCAAGCTCAGCAGACTTATGGCCAACGTAGGAGGTTCCACTGCAAGCAAGAGGCGATTGTTGATGGCGGTCACAGAATCCATCCTTCTGTATGGCTGCGAAATCTGGGCCGATGCACCAAAGACGGAGAAGTACAGAAAACGTATGGCATCGATCCAGAGAAGATGAGCCCTCAGAGTAGCATCCTCTTACCGGACAGTGCCAGACCAAGTAGTCCAGATGATAGCGGGAGTGATTCCCATAGACCTGTTGGCTCTGGAGCGGAAGCATTTATTCGAAAGAAGAAAGGAAATTGGAAGGGATGCCGCAAAGCATAAAGCCAGGCAACTCACTCTCCGGCACTAGCAAGATCGTTGAGATAGAGAGGATAGAAGAAGATGGACCGCAAGGCTCATACGAAACTTGAAGGAATCGATCGACCGCCAACACGGTGATGTCAACTACCATCTGACCCAGTCGCTCAGTGGCCGCGCCAATTTTAATGCCTACCTCCATAGAATGGGAAAGGTGCAGAGCCCAGAATGCCAATACGGAGACTCTCCCCGTGAAGATGCCTCGCACACGTTTTCCAAGTGCTGCAGATTCGCAAGAGAGAGGATGGTACTGGAAATGAAGCTCGGGGAGTTCACACCTGAGAGCGTAGTTGCGCTTATGCTTCGTGGTAAGGCGGAATGGGACCGCATCAATGCACTTACTCAGTGGATCCTACTAGACAAAAAAAGACAGGCCCAACATGATAAAATGCTGGAGCAAATATCCCACTTTCAATACATATCAACTTGACGAGGACATCGAGAGAAAGATAAAACAGTTTCCAAGCGACTTGTGGCACTGTTAAAATAACTTTAAGGAGAAATCAAGGAAGGAAACTCAACTGAAGTCTATAAGGTTATGGTAGTCTCCACTCTTTTATACGCTAACAAAGCATTATCTGAAAAAGATACAAGTCATTTCAAAGGTGCAGAGATGAATGAGGTACGTAAAGGATGTACACGAAACGATAGAATTAGAAACGATGTGATAATACAAGAAATGGGACGCTGTATATATTCACTGTATATGCAAGGCTCGAGGAATGTAAGCTGAGATGGATTTAACATATAGGTAGGATGGAAGCGAAAACGCTACCTAGGTAGGATGGAAGTATGGTTGCCAACCATACTTTATAATAAAGTATCCTACTTTATTTTTGGTGAATATACTTTATACTTTTGCATAAAAATAAAGTATGCGAAAATACTTTATTTTGAGTCTTTACTGTAATGCACGAAACGAAACACTCTCATACGTAATTTCCGAACGATTTACCGATGCCTAAGATAAAACAGAACGGAACACACACGATTAACAATGATTATTTATTATTGAACGAAACGGCAGATGGCAGTCCATATCGGTTTCCTTTCTAGATCATTATTTATACGTTGTTGTAAAAAAGATTAAATATTAAAATGGATGGTTTATATTCCGAGTCAATAAGACTTAAAGAAATCCAAAGACAATCAACAAATAATGACAAAGAATTTTCAGAAAAAATACTGCTGAAAAGTGGCAATATATAGGCTTACTTAAGAATGCGTGTGATAACTTACCAAATATAAAAAAAATTATTTCTTATCTGCTCTCTGTTCCCGCAACCTCAGCTTTCACTGAAAGAGTTTTCTCGGTGATGAATGTAAAGTGGCGAGAAGAGAGAAACAGAGCGTCCATAAATTTAATAAAGAATGAGTTATTTATTTATTTAAATCTAGATTTAGATTGTAATACTAGCTATCAAACTCTCAAAGATAACCAAAAATTGTTAGCTTGTGCTAAAAGCACAAAAAATATGTATTTAAGGCAATAAAAACTTAAATTTAAATAATACTTTTTTTTTCTTACAAATACTTTTTTTTTCCTCTTCCAACAGACAAGTTACGTTATTTTCCTCAAAAAAAGTTGGCAACCCTAGATGGAAGCGAAAACGCTACCTCAACAAGTTTTACAATATGCGCCTAAAGGGAAAAGAGATGTGGGAAGACCGCGCAAAAGATGGCTTAAAAATGAAAGACCGGAACAGGTGATGTTGCCTAATCCTGGAACGAAGAAGAAGATGAAGAAGACGTCTACCCCGTTTGAAGTACTTTGCCATAAAAGTAATAATTTTTTTTTTAATTAAATTCAAAGCTAACAGACACTGTAAACTGACAAATCCGTTTATCGTAACGATGGATCGCGAAAATTTCTCATCGTAAAGAAAGTTGCAGACGTGAAGATTTCAATAAAGTTATTACAGTTTAGAGAAACACTATTGGGTGTAAAGAAGAAGCATCACTAACGGACCAAGGATAATTTAAGACAAGAGGAGGAGGCGAGGAAATTAATTTAAAAACGAGGTGTACTTACGCTTCACAAAGCATAGAACAGTGCGACCGATTATATCTTCAGCCGATTTAAAGCGTACATTAAAAAAGCGTCTCGTTGCTACACATTATAAATTCATATTTTTCAAGCGCCTCAAACTGTAAGCACAATTAAAGTATATTATGAGTTTCATAATAAATCAGAGTGTGCGGGCGACGCTGCCGAGAGAAGAATTTAAGTCTCGCTTCTTCTAGAAAGCAATTTACTACGAGTATAGTAGTGTTAGCGGAACGCGACGGAAAAAACTTCACAAGTGGACCCAGTTAACGCTAATTACGGCAATCCGTTGGCGCTAAACAGACTGCTACATTTGATGGCAGCTTCTTTGCTCATTATGCTTTTGTATTTACTTATAGTGTTAATCAGACAGAATGCAACGCGTACAGACTATGAAGTCTTTATGACACTGGGCTCTTTTAACACTTTCAGCCCTGGCCATTTCAGCACAGGCAAGTCCCAGCAGCCTGGCTGTTTTCCTGGCTGTTACAACTTTTTTTTAATAGTAAATTTGTTAAAAACAACATAAATTACACGTCAAATTAAAGATTCAACCTTCTATTTTTACAAAATGATACACTATTTATTTCTTCTGTAGGTGGAATTACTTTTTAGTATCTAGATCAGAAGCATTTTTATGAAAAATAAAAAAAACGTTTTACAAGCTATTTTCCACAAATTAATGTTTTTTATGTGTAAATACTGTACAAAAATTACTTTTCTTACAATATTAAGGCACAGAATATAATAAAAGCAGTCTGTTGGCATAATCTGCTTTGTATGGTACAACATGAAACACTCAGAGCAACACAAACCGACATTGCAAGTTTCACTATAGCCAGAAATCACAGAACAGAAAACTGTGGTGCTATCTGTGTATACAGTTGGCAACTACAAAGTCCAGTCTACAAGCACACACAACACAAGCCCGTGAATGTTTTGTACAAATGCCGTTAAATTCGTGTGAAGTGCGAGACATACAATTTGCGGGCATCGTGTGTTTTTAGTAAAGTCATGCGCCCGTAAATTTTACGGGCATAGGGTCGAAAGTGTTAAACATACCAGGCAAATAGTCAGAAAGAACCGTAGAGGAATATAAGCTATGGGGCCTTGAAGTAAACACAAAGAAAACGGAGTATATATATGTGCGTTGGTGGGGAACAGAATTTAATTTTAAAAGACGAACAAGAAATAATAAATTGCAGTAGCTATAAATATCTAGGAACAACAGTTACACAAGATGGTAGTCTAGATAAAGCGATAAGAGAAAGAAATAACTTGGGAAGAAAATCAATAGCACTGCTGAACAACATATTGTGGGACCAACAATATCAAAACAAAATAAACATCGTATATACAATGCAATTGTGAAACCAATTACGTCATACGGGTGTGAAATATGGCCAATAACACAAAGAACAGAAAAGTTGTTGGAAGCTACTGAAATGGATTATTGGCGAAGAGCGGCAGGGAGGTCAAAACGAGAAAAAGTAAGAAACGTCAGAATCCGGGAGATAATGGGGGTACAGTACATTTTATTGTCGACGACATAAAAACAAAACAGCTAAGATGGTTTGGGCATGTGCAAAGAATGCCGGATAATCGACTCCCCAAGCAAATTTTGGGATGGACACCATATGGTCGTAGGCGAAGAGGAAGACCTAGGTTGAGTTGGAGAGAAGGCATCAATCGGGCAATGAGAGACCGGGAATTGGAAGAAGAATCTTGGTTAGATCGAGACCAATGGAAACTAGGGATCGGAAGACGTAGGATAACGTTATGAACGGCTATTAGGCCGTGGTCCACGACTGCCGCAATAAACAAACGGTTCGGCCTCACCTAGTTAACCGCTGTTGCAAAATTAGTTACTGTGGCAAAAGATTCCACAGTACCTTTTGAAAATAAGAGATCGGAACAGGTGATGTCTACTGTCGGATTTTTTATTATGGATACTCGAGTTTATGCGTTAATTACAAGTGAACCTATAGGTCTACTTAAAAACTAGTTACATCAAATTTTTGAGCGTTTAATTTTGCGTTCATCTGTGTAAGAAACATATTTTTTGAAGGTTGATTTAAATTTTTTTTCGCGGTTAGAGTAAAAAAGTCCATGTTTTTTTGTGTTTTTCAAGAAACCGCTCTCTTTGAAATTATATAAATTAAAAACCCTTGGTCCGATCATAACTAAATTTTTATACAGTATGGGCACAAGTGTTTTCAATACATTACTTAAGTTACAAAACTGTTTTGTGATCCAAAAAAAAGTTATCAGTTTTGTGAAACAACTTTTTCTCAGTACAGGATAGTCGTACAAAGGCAGACTTGGTCTTGTTTTGAAGCTCTTGATCGTGGTTATCAAAATCCATAACTGCTGCAAACATACATTGAGATGCCGATTTTATACAGAGTGATATTCATGCAAGGGTGTGTGTGCGCTGGACCGTGTGTAAGCGGGCCTTCCGGCGGCGAAAGCGGGTGCCGTGTTGCCAAGTTCAATCACGTACGAGTAGGCAGCTTATTGCAGGGATTTTGTTTGTTGTTTTTCTATGATGACCAGTTTATTATAAAAAAATTAAAAATAATTTTATGTGCTAGGAAATATTTATTTAGCACGACTATGTTCTAGTCAGTGTGTTTGGAATAACTTGACTGTGCGGTTTAAGCTTGAGTCCTGCGATGAAGAAAAATAAAACAGTTTCTTCATCAGCTAAATATTACCTGAAACGCTACGCCTTTGTCAACGTGAATACATGCAGACAGTAGCGGCACACATAATCAAGTTTTCACGTGACCCTTCAGCCGTGTATACGATTCATTAAAACCACGTGTCAAACTTGGTAACTAATGAAGTTTGTACTCGTTTATGGCTCCATATAAGCTTTTATTAACAAGCGTGTGTAGATTATACGATCTGGAAGTTGTGTGGTAACGCCTCATATTAACGGTTCCGACAGTGAAACGAGTCATAACGACCGTGACGACATAACCGTCCGGAGGTAATATGAATATCAGCCAGTAACAGGGCGAGCTCTGCTGTTTTTATATTAACGAAACGTACAAGGTGTGGAAAACTCTTTTCGGAAGTATTTCTCTACATATGAAGGACACTTGTATCAATTGATACTGATTTTAAAACGATGAACGTACGCTCGAACATGCAGAATGCAAGAGGTGATATTTTGAAGTCCTTAGAAAGATGAAGAAAGAATGGGATGTTATTAACACAGTGAAGATAAGAAAGCTTCAGTATCTGGGACATCTCATGAGAAATGAACAGAGATTTTATTTATTGCAGTCTATACTACAGGGAAAAGTACTTGGAAAGAGAGGAGTTGGTCGACCGAGAATCTCATGGCTGAGAAATGTAACGACCTGGTTTGGCATGAATACAACTGACTTATTCCACGCAGCAGTACAGAAAGTTAAAAAATGATGCCCAACATCCGAAACGGATAGGAACTATCAGAAGAAGATAATCTGCTTGTGGGGGCAGGGCTTTCCAGCACCTCCTTCCTTAGCTGGCAATCCGCAGAGTGGTTTGTAGCAGTTCTCCACACTGTTATATTCTGTGCTTTCCGTTTTATCTCCTCATAGGAACTACAACTTACAACACCAATAATATGTTTTGTACTTATTAATAACCCAAACAGAATTTATTATTAATAAACCGATGTAAATTGAATTGTAAATTATAACAATCTATTTTTTAAATTAGAAATTAGTATACAATAGGAATACTTATATCATGCAAATGATATTGTGCAAATTTGCAATATGTCTTTACTAAAGTGGTGTTTAATGTTCACCAGTTTGCAAAAACTATATAGCTATCAATGCTAAACTAAATCAGCGGAATATATTAAAGGCATACCCCTTTCAAAACTACTTTGACGACGATAATGAAATATTGGATACAAAAATCAAGAATCAAAGCTGAAAATGATCCTACAAACAATAAAAATTAATTTCAAATTATTTTACTGATTTTCTTTGTCTGTAAAATGTTAGTAAACTAAAAATAATAATTTATAATTGTTTTTCATAATTACAAACAAATATAGGAAATATATTTCATATGTCGGTTATGAAAATTTGTGGCGGTCAAATGGTCCAAAAGTGAAAACATATCGGTTATTTTTTAATTTGTAGCGGTCAAAAAGGCACTAAATTATTGTCAATTAATTGGATTATTAATTAAATATGGAAAAACATAATTTAATTAATTAATGTATTGTAAAAAGTTTTAAAAATGGTACCACCGCTGACATTCCCAAAAACATTGACCAACTAAACATTTTTGGGACTCTTTGAATTTGTTAATCTTATGCCAACTCGTACACAATGTTTCATGAATGGACCAATTGTGTTGTTATAAAACCGTGTTTCACCTCTAGTATATGAATAAATGAGAGTGATTTTAAAGAGATTTGTCGGGTAAGCGAGATTTACGGAGGAAAATAACGCCTAACCTTAAAGGAAAATTTCATGAACCTATAATAGAAGAAGGTATATAAATATAGGCCTACGTTTACCCGGGGGAGTCAAGAGTCTGGCGTCATCAGTGAGACAGGACAAAATAAATTTCCAGCAAAAAGTAAACAGATAACACTTGTCTATAAAGGCCAGTCGTCGACAAGCAGCGCCCACGTCTAGATGAACACGGGGCTACGCACTACGGTATTTATAATCAGTTACTGTTATTGATCAATACAGGCGGTCAATAAATAATTCAATAAGGTTCCCCAGCCCTCCTTGTATCTGCTTCATGTTGCTGCTTATATTCCAACTACAACCATATTTTCAGGCGTATTGGCTCTCGTGACAATGCAGCAGTTGCATTAAAATAACAAATTCTTACAACTACGGCCAGTGGGAAGATAAAATGATAGAGTAGAAGGTGAATAAGAGGGGCAAAGCTATCTCAGATGAATTTCAAAGCCATAAACAATTTTTCTCGGTCCCCACACTTACCTCACGAAAGAAGACAAAGTTAATTATTTTCCAACCTCATAAATCTACCATACTTATTTTGATTTTATTCAAAATTTTGTATAATAAAATCTAATACCGTCATCACAAGTTCAGCGTAAAATGACGGTACTTCGATTATCAGCGTCCTTTGCACTTCGATTTTTGGTGTGTTTCCAACAGCTGGTTTAAATTTCAAGTGACCAAACGTTAAATAAAATTATTCTAAAGGTGTTCCATTACGAAGACAAAAGATTTCCAGAATACCGGAGCTTGTATGGAGCTACCGGGTAGGAATTTTAAGGAACTAACAAAATGTGCAGGAACATGGGAATTCCACTTGATGGTGATACAGTTTATTCGTTACAGTTTGCTGATAACCAATCACTTTTGGATCAAGATCTTGTAGACATAGAGTACATGGATAGAAACTTGATAGAGGAATATCACAAATGGGAACTAAAGGTAAATATGAATAAAACAAAATACATGGCAATACTTGACCATCATCAAGACTTGATATTGGAGGAAGACCAGGGGAATATTTCATATACAGAGGAATACAAGTATTTAGGGATGAAAATTAGGCCTGTGGGAAGCAAGACAAAGAAATACAATCCAGAATTAATTTGGAAAAGATAGCTATATCTACATTAAATGGAATCCTGTGGATAAGCAAATTACAGCAGAAACTAAAACCAAAACATTTAAAACCATTGTTAGAAGTATCATGACGTTTGGACTACTAATAAACACACAAGAACAAAATTAATGGCAGCAGGAATAGACTTTTTGAGACGTTCGGCAAGAGTACCCAGACGTGAGAAAATTAAAAATGAAGTCATTAAGGACAGAATGAATGAGAAAAATTAAACTGTTGATTGATTTTATCCAAACAAAAAAATTACTAAATATAATTATTTCACTACGACTCGGAACACAAATTTGTAACGGACACATCATGGACAACGAAATCCAAGAAAAAAATTACAATGGTGTGGACACACGAAAAGAATGGCACAGGAAAGACTGAGATGGAGAGTTATGGTATGGACCTCACCAGGAAAAAGGAAAAGAAAAAGACCACCTATCACCTGTATAGAAGAAATTCAGACTATATTGAGGGAACGAGAAATTGAAGATCTTTGGATGGATAAGCAGCACTGAAAGGTGAGAATTCTATCACTTCAGTAATCTTTGGTTCCGGTAAATGTGTAAACATTGTATAGCCGGAATAAATAATAAATAACTTCTTACAAAAATCGTCAGGTAAAGAAACAGAATGGCTCAAGAGTATGGAAATCACGGCAGCTGTCGTAATTATTAAAATTACTAACCGGGCTGCAACGCCGTGGCCTTCCGTTTTCTTCGTGTCGAAAAGTGTTGACGCGAATAGCCAATTCAACCTCACCTCTGGAGGCCATCTTCAGTGTAAAGACTTAACACGCTGAAGAGTAGAAGCATAGCCTGGCTGTGACATTCAGTGAGAAATTAACAACACAGAATTCACAGAAAAATTATAGATTCGAGACCAATAGGAGATTAAGAGGAAGGCCAAGAAAGAGACGGATCGATGATGTTGAGGAGGATCTGAGGAATAAGAAGACGGAGAAGAATATATAATGAGAGGGCTGAATGGAGAAAAATCGTTGAAGAGGTTAAAACCCATACTGGGTCGTAACGCCAGTAGAAGAAAAAGATTGACGAGAGCTGGAAGGTATGATACACTCAAAAGAATGGCACATGACAGGAGTTAATGTTAATGACAAAGCCTAGCCATTACCTCGTATGTAGAAGAAAACACACGTAATACTTTAACAGTACAATTAATCAATACCAATATACGTTGCCTGGCAATTAACTTTACCGAGCAAAACCGATTTTTTGGTTTCGAAAAGGGAAATTTTGTTCGAGTAAATTTCCAGTATGGTTAACAACTTGGTTCTGGCTATGTCGGCGCTTTTCGCCCGGTCCGGCTTCAGAGTCCTGCCCATAAACATAGCCAAGAGACGCTACAATTCGCCGCCTTTGGTCTACTTCCTTCACATCGTCTCCACCTGCATGTGGATACACTCGAGCAAAATACAGTGCAAAGTGTCGAAATTCGAACTCTTGAACATGTTTATTGAGGTAAGTGCTCATTACAAATAGAGGTAAACGCTCGATCAGTTCGTAAACAACATTGTTTTAGGGTTTCATTATGTTTAATTTTTTGTGAACTGATCGAGGTTCATTATGTTCATTATGTTTAATTTTTGTTAACACCAATGTGAGAGGTACACACTCTAGTGAGAGGTATAGCAAATTAATTGATACACAATTTTACTACTTTACGTAATGGATAAAATTGCATACTGCGCAGTATGAGGTTTGATCAAAACGTTCGTGCAATTTTGCAATTTCCACAGCTATTTCCACACGTTAGTGACAATCGTCTAAAATTGTAGCCCTATTTGATGTATAGTTTAGATTCACAGCCAACTGAATAAGTCGTCCTGAGGTGTATTAGGCGATTTTTTGTCATCCTATAATGCAATATTGAAGAACATGGCTTAAATTTTGTGTAAACTGTGAGATAAACTGGCCTGTTCTGGTAAACGTGTTCCAAAGGCTTCTGACGACACTGCTGTGCGTGAGCAAGCAGTTTACAAGCTTCAAAGACTGTCGTCAATGAGTTGAAGATCGTGGTTGCCGGTTGAAGATTATGTTTTTGTGTTCTACAAAATTTCATCGCTAAGCGTAGTGGCAAATAAACAGTACTATTCTGACATTTTACGCCATTTGTATAAAGCTATTCGTAGAAAACGACCAGATTTAGGGAAGAATAATTTATGAAAATTGCAGCTCGATAATGCACCAGGACGCACGTTATTGGTTGTTAAGGATTTTGCCAGGCTAGGCAAAAGAAAACGTCATAACGATGACACGGCAACTGCCGTATTCACCAGATGTGTCCCAACGTGATCTTTCCTCCTGACAATAGTGATAATTTCCACGAAAGGACAACACTTCGCGACCGTTGAAGACGTAAAACGAAAATCGCTAACCGAGCTCAAGCCTGTACCAAAAAGTGCATGCTTGAAATATTTTGAACACTGCAAAACGGCTGACTTAATCGTGTTACATTCGACTGAGACTACTTTGAAGGGGGTAGTGTAAGTGTCGATGAATGAAGACATCATTTTTACAATAAACAAGAACTGCATGAACTTTTTGATGAAATCTCGTATGTGTAATTTTTTTATTGTAACATACTGTAAACAAAAACGTTTGGTAGTATCCCAATAAAGAAACTAAAATACTGCAAGAAGCCCATGTGAATCTAATTGAGGCAGTGCATATCCTGTATAATGAAAAGACACCAAAGCGAGGAATAAACCTTCCAAAACTTTTCTATCACCAAAGGTTTAAGAGATGGTTATTGTATGTCATCGGCTCTTATTTAAAAAATATACGGTAGGAAAGAGCTGGAATAGTGGAAAACAAGATTTAATCGACACAAATGTCAATAAAATTAAGTGGGAATCGATAAATCTTCATTATGATGATCAGGTCCTACTGGCTGGAGATAAAGACGACTTGGCATACATGAGCAGGAAGATCAAAGGAGAATATAACAGATTTGGCGCCGCTATGAGCACGGGAAAACTAAATACCTGGATCTATATAAGAGGAGTATGTATCGCGTTTGTCAACTAATATAACGCCAATAGGTTAAGGTTAAAAATAACGTTTCTCCGCATATTTTGAGATCCAATGGACTTTTTAACGGTGTTTACCACTTTAAATAAGATGAAATTTTACCAAAAAAAAAAGAGTAATTTATGACGGAAAAAGTGGTGAAATAGGAAAATAATTTTTAAACACTCTTTTCTTGATAAAAAATTTCAGAAAACGATTGTTTCTTTTAAAAAAAACGAGGTTATGAATGAAAGTACCAATAAATGTTTGGATAAAATAATTCACTTAAAAAATAAATTATTACACTGATCGAATGGTCGCCTGGCACTTGGTAGACATTTTACTAATACTTGAATATAATAAACAAACACTTGGTAAGTTCTGCAGATGATTTTATTTTCCTGACAATTGTTTCGCCAGTTACGGCTCGTTTACACGGTTCAAGTTTACTGGCTTCAAGCACTTGAAGTCAAGCTGCTTTCCTTAAGGCTCGTTTACACGGTTCAAGTTTACTGGCTTCAAGTACTTGAAGTCGAGTAAACTTGACATCTGAATTCTGTCTACACGGGGAAAGTGGAAGCGTCAAGTACTTGACGCCACTACATTCATTTTTGTTTGAAATGTCGAGTAGAAAGGTGCGTTGTATTGCAGTTAAACTGGTAGTGAACTCATTGTGCAAAAATCTACGCGATGATACAACGGAAAATATCAACAGACAGAGAAAGCGAACTCTGAGGTGGGTGAGAACATGGATAGAAGGGAAATGTATGGCGCCTCTTCAACACTGTTACGCGAGTTGGCAGATGAAGATCCTTCGCCTTATAAAACTCATCTAAGGATGACAGTACAGAAATTTAAGGAGCTATTAGGAAACGTTGAAGCAAAAATAAGTAGAACAAATACTACCATGAGAAATGCAATTCCCTCAAGAACAAAGCTGGAAATCAACTGCGTCTGCTGCTTTAAACCAACTTAATTTTGGTTTATATATTTCTTTAGTGGCCGCCCCACTCTTTTCGGACTTTAGGATTTTTGCAAGTTCTTGGCGATAAAGAAAGTAGCTTGACTTCAAGTGCTTGAAGCCAGTAAACTTGAACCGTGTAAACGAGGCTTTATACTATCCCTGTGTAAACGGTTGTGGAAAGTAGAGTTGGGCTAGCGTCAAGTTTCGTTGCCACTTGAAAGTCACGTGACTCACTTTCCCGCCCTACTGTCTCCGTCTAGACGGCTCCTTGACTACTTGCCTTCAAGCAGTCAAGGGAAACGGTCTTACGTCTTCAGTGGGCAGTCGGCTTTTAGTGTATCCTTTTCTCTGTGAGGTGATTCTGCAGTTCTGGTTAAAATATTTGAAGTCATTAATTTTAATATTATCATGAGTAAGTGGAATGCAAATGATATACACGAGATTCTTGCTATATACAGAAAATATGGAATATTAAGCGAGTGACTATTCTAACAAAAATATAAGGGATGTACCTTCTCAAAAACTTGTCAGTGAAGTTAAAGAAACTAGTTTAGACGTCACAATTACTACTGAACTATTGCGTAAAAGAATTAAAACCGTAAGAATGGTTTATCGCCAAGAACTTGCAAAAATCCTAAAGGCCGAAAAGAGTGGGGCGGCCGCTGATGAAATATATAAACCAAAATTAAGTTGGTTTAAAACAGCAGACGCAGTTGTTTCCAGCTTTGTTCTTGAGAGAATTGCATTTCTCATGGTAGTATTTGTTCTACTTATCTTTGCTTCTACGTTTCCTAATAGCTCCTTAAATTTCTGTACTGTCATCCTTAGATGAGTTTTGTAAGGCGAAGGATCTTCATCTGCCAACTCGCGTAACAGTGTTGAAGAGGCGCCATACATTTACCTTCTAGCTATCCATATTCTCACCCACCTCCGAGTTCGCTTTCTCTGTCTGTTGACATTTTCCGTTGTATCATCGCGTAGATTTTTGCACAATGAGTTCATAACTCCAATACGACGCACCTTTCTAATCGACATTTCAAACAAAAATGAATGTAGTGGCGTCAAGTACTTGACGCTTCCACTTTCCCCATGTAGACAGAATCAGATGTCAAGTTTACTTGACTTCAAGTACTTGAAGCCAGTAAACTTGAACCGTGTAAACGAACCTACGGCAGCTTCAGAGGTTACAGTTGAACTGACAGATTTGAAATGTATGTTAGGCGGGGGAAGGTTGGAAATAGTATATGGACCAAGGGTGCACTGGAAAGTCCCAGGTAAGTGGTTGGACAAAGGTGTTCTGTTGTTGTTAACAAAAAGTAGGCTACCGTTACTGGCTAATTATGAATCGAATACAATACACTTTTGTGTAAAAAAAATTACACATCAACAACTTGTTACTTAAACTAATGTAAGTCTAAATATACAGCATGTACAGGGCAAAGATGATTAAAATAGGCCTACCGTACAATAAGCTTTAGTGTTCGATTGACAGTTAAACAATATTGAAATTATCAGGTTTATTGTGAACTACGTAAAAACATATATGATATAACAAGTATACATAAAATAAAACAAGATTTAAATCATTCACTGAAATAATGTTGAGACTGTCATCCATATAAAACAATGTAGGAATATTACAAATGAGAAAGCTCCAACTACCTCCAACCCTCCCCCGCCTTACATGCACTTCAAATCTGTCAGTTCAAATCCAACCTCTGAAGCTGCCGTAACTGGTGAAACAATCGTTGTGGTGTCGATATCACGGTATATCGACACTATCGCACATTCAAAATGTCGAAAATATAATGTGGGTACGGATATTAGGAAAGAAACTGAGAATCTTAGGTTAGTAGATAAGTGTGTATCTGTGATTAACAACAATCTGTTTCACTTGCAGTTCCTCGTGTATAAACTGATTTTCGAGATGACCGACGTGTTCATATGGACTCCTATGGACTACGTGTTGTACTCGCTGCTGCCAGTCACCATCGAAAAGGTATTTCAGTGAATATAATTTAAAATAGTCATAGTATACTACACTGTAGGTGTAATACAATTCTGAGTTCAGGAATACGATAAGAGTAAAGACTATACGGCATTCCAAGTCGCATGGCAGTTGAAGGATTTAGATACCCTTACTAACACACACATGCAGATGGCCCGCACGCCTGGGGTATGGCCATCTACTGGGGCCTCCACTTCGTAACTGCAACTTTTATAGTATGAATTTTTTAACAAACAAACTTAGCACATTTGTAATCTCTATAAAACTTTAAGATATATACATCAAGAAACAGACTGTAGCAAGAAGTGTTTAAAATTTTAAGAAAATTACATCAAACACGACGTGGTTGTACGAGTATTTTATATTCCAACTAAGTCTAAGTCTAATTTAATATTCTTTTTGGTTTTAGAAATTAGTATTTTTCGTTTCGTAGTCCTTCAGTCTTTTGACTGGTTTGGACCCTCCCCGCATATACCCGTGGTGCGTGTGTTACGGAGTCTCTCACAGGTATATGGGACCTACAGTTTAACGCCGGATCCGAACGGCATAGTTGGGGAGAGATTATACTAGGCAGGGTACCTCTCGCTGGTTTGCCATTGCCTTGCGAGGGGGAACGGTCGTATATTAGTATTTTGCAAAGTTATTTAATTTTCGTTGGTAACCACGCACAATTCGACTTATCTTTATTGTAATAACGTGAATTATGTGTACATATTGCATATATACATACAATACAAATTTATATACATTTGCATATTGTTACGACGTCACAGAGTTATAGTATACGAGCGGCTCGAGAGTTATAGTAGCGAGATTACTGTGTACGTTCAAGTAGTTATTAGTGAAGTGTTGCGTTTTATAATCGGGCGATATAATTACAAATTATTGTAATACAATTGTGTTAATATTAGTGACATTTTAGTGCGTGTGAACAATTTTGATTTGATTTGTTGTAGACTGTGTTGGTAATTACGAACTGTTTTACTGTAAAAATTAAAGGTGTGATTAGTGACTTAATTGGTGTCTTGTACTTATTTTGTTTCCACTGTACCTACGACGAGCAAGTAGACCGTCGTAACAATATATAATATAAAAATAATTTATAAATACATAAATATAAAAACAAAAATATATAAATACAAGTCAGCATTTGTTATTGTAGAAAAAACAAATTTTCATATTACCGACATAATTTTGTTTGCATCGCGAATGTAAATTGTAAATATTTTTGTTCATAATAATCAAGATATCACCAGTACACTTATTACTTTATAATAAAATCTTTATTAAGTACTCCAATTCTGCGTTTGCTTTAAAAATCCCTAACAAACTCATATTTATCGCAATTATTTGTTGTTTGGACTCATTTATCTCACAATTTCAAGGACATTACAAAAATTATAGTTTAATTTGGATTATAAGCTAAATTAAAATTTTTACAGTTTTGAATTGGACCGTATACTTATATCTGAACTGGCCGGGTCGTGCCGGTTGTAAGTGCGCGTGCGAAACTAAGGGTCTTCTAATCCCTTAAGTGCCATCCGGTTTGGAACACCATATAATTCTCGAGTTGGTAACAAATCGACACTTATCCCAGGTTTACATACGCACGGATACAGAGGCGCGCCAGTAGTGTCCGCCGCCTGTGTGCAGAACTTTAGTTGGCTACCCTATATCATTCCCCCCCCCCTCACCACAAAATTAAAAATTACTTTATAAAAAACGTATCAGTGAGTACAAATGAAATACGAAGTATAAAAGATAAACTCCCCACAACTCTGAGTATTCCTGTTCACGTATCGCAACAATAATAAAATCTCAAGCACACTCTACTAGAAGTGTGCTAAACCAGTATTTGAAAATAACAGGTACAAACAAAACCGTTCCAAAAAAATAACACGTACAAATACCTGTTATTATATACCTATTATACATATACCTGTATTACATAATTTGTTACAAGAAATAAATTGAAACTAAAAGTATTAACAGTGTCACTTCACACTGTGATTTTATTAAGCTGTTACTGTTTAAAATAAAATAAGAAACAAGAGAATTTATAGACCTCTCTCTCCCTTTGAGAATACTAATTTAAATTTTCTCTAGGAGTAAACAAACTGACATAGATTTAATATTAAATTACTGATTCCATTTTGGTTAAGACAAATCAGTTGCGAAACTCAGGCAATGCAATTTAGAGTGCACCTAATAGCACAACAAAAGATGTCAAAAAAATTTACGTGAGATGTGCAGTGAAGCAAAATTCATCTCCGAAATCATATTAATAAAAAGTACTATATGGCCTAGTAAAATTCATCTCCGAAATCATATTAATAAAAGTACTATATGGCCTATCAGCCACTCTGTAGGTTATAACACAATATAATTCGCTTTTTCAAAATTTACCAAGTTGGTGACTAGTATAATATATAATTTGTTATTATAATCTGTATTAAATATCTGCATAACACACGAGATTAATGTAACATCAGTATGAATTTTTTTCATTTACTAAAACAGCTTCGTCTCATTGGCGTAGAGATATTCTGAACCTCGCTGTTTTGCTTCGTTTCGTACATGTATGTCAATCGGCACGTGCGCAGAATCAAGTATTCACCACCAATAAATGTGACTTTGTACTCTTAGTACTCGTTCATTTGTTAGTTGCGTAGGGAGCTCGGAACCGCGACTCGAAACCCCGAGTAATCGGAAAGGATATTTCGGCTTTTCAGTTATCGTTGAATCGGAACAGCTATTTCAACTTTTCTAGTTACTGTTATATCCGTTCCACAAAAATAAACGTTCCAAAATACCTGTTATAGATATATCGGTCCACCTTTACATTCAACTGTCAACTATCGCAGCGTTTACATATCACAGACGCACTGAATGTCTTTGTTTTAACTGCTGACTGAGAACTAATGATAAACAATTGACCTTGTATGCACAACGGAAGTCCCGTTACTTACATTTTACATATGATCAGGTCCTACTTGCTACTTCTGATACCAACATAAACGAATACACTTTAAAGACTATACTTTACTGGAAAACTATTGAATTAACGTAAAAAGTGATCAGGAATCTTAAAAATAGAACTTTCTCCTGTTTAACGTTGTGAAAGCGTTTTGTAAAAATTTAATTAGGTAGCAAGGTATTTAGGAAAATCGTTACTTTTGACCAGTGGCGTGGCGTGGGTACGTAACACCTGTTGTCAGTTGTGACATCAGTTATGGCCTAAAACTTAACCTAAAAAAATTAATTCGAATTTTTTCTTGTACCAAGTGTTTTTGTCAGAGCATTTTCTGTCATTCGCTGGGAGAAGAAGATGGTTCCGGTTCAACGGGATCTGACTCTCATTACACTTACACAGAATAAATCAGAACACAAATAATCGAATTAAAAATACTATAGACAAACAGAGAAACACGTGACTAAACGAACAAACACAAATAGGTACGTAGTAACTGCTGCACGTTGGTTACGAAACGAACATAGCTGCTAACTTGAGCGTTTTGCCGGTTTATACAGCGGCAACACAGTGGAAGGGTAACTGTGTGTCCCCCTCCACAGTTTCCACAGTGACAACTAGTATGAGGTCAATGTCTACACGCAGTAAAACATGCCGATGTCCGAGCCGGCAACACAAGACGGTGCAAGCGCCCAGCAGTTCGAAAGCAATGCTACGCTTTTCTTCAAGTTTCCCTACTAATACTGTTCGGATTTCAAATTATTCTAAAGTATTTATTCTGTGATATAATTAATATTATTTTCTCTTATTTCCAGTACTGTTGCCGCCGGTAACAACAAGGGTTATATGGACGCCACGCTACTGCTTTCGACTATTAACTACATGTACTTCAAAAAACGCGTAGAACCAATCCTTTAAAAATATTTTGAGTTTACAATCAGACTATAAAACAGTAGCTGCAATATAAATCACACACAATATAAATCTAATTTAGCTACACTGTATAAATAATAAACATCAATTTCCGGACATTCAAAATGTTAAATCAATAAAAAATCATAGAAAAATGTCATAAAATGAATATCCGGGAAAATCTCAACATATCCTATATAAACACAATAATAATAAAAATAATTTTTTTTAAGGGGGGGGGAATGCTTTATGCACCTTCAGAAGAGGACGTGCTTCCTCTGGCGAGTGGGACTCTCGCCCACCAAAAAACCCACCTCTAATTCACGAATTCATATCCACCCTGGAACCACTTAGCGCATTACTTCAGGATGGAGCCTATTGCACCCTTATCGGGCTCCTTCTAGATGTTCCTCATTTTCTACTGCCCGTTGGGTCCAAGTTGGGCCTGTCTTTTTTTTCTAGTAGGACCCACTAAATAAATGCATTGATGCAGTCCCATTCCGCCTTACCACGAAGCATAAACGCAAGTACGCTCTCGGGAATAATAAAAATAAAAATAATCATAACAATAATACACTAATCAAAGAACAAACACAAATAAAAACAAAACAAGATGATTTATTTAAAATTATAAATTTATTGAAATAAAAAAATTAATATTTTAATATAACATGAAATCAGCTGAAAACATAAGTACATTAAGAAAACCAGAGGCATACGAAACCGTTCTGAGCACTTTACCAATTTAAAATGACGCGCGACTTAACGCGTCAGGAGCACCATACAGTCAGAAACATTTGGCGAGAATACCCGTCCAGAGCACCGAAAAATGTTAATACAATTAACTTAATTAATAATAATGTTTCTAACGTGATAATGTTTTTAGGCTGGGGGGTCATTCCACAAAAATCGTCATCGAAAAACGTGACGCTTTCACACTTTCGATTCCCCACACTCTAGAAATTTGATATTTAAACGCATCAAGACAGAAATAATCGCTGCTGACATTGAGTTTAGCAAACGTTTTAGTGAGAATAAATTTGGTTCTTCATGCTCTGTTTGTGATCGTCTGTGGTTTCGAAATGATTTACGTAATCCACATTATACGTTTCAAAAGCCTAAAAACATTATCATGCTTCGGCGTTTCGGTTTCGTCGAAATCCTTTGAATGCTTAGGTGCATAAATAGAGAGAGGGAGAGAGAGTTAATTTATTCATGACTAATATTACTTTTTTTAAATTAGCATCAGTACTTTCCACTTTCAGAATTCATACATTAGGCCTATTTATAGTACAAATAATTTTATTTTCAAATATTTCCTCCTCGCCTGAAATTTTTGGTGCCCTTTTACTACCCTGGCGCCTGTGCGCATCGCACACTTTGCACATTGTGTCGGCGCGCCACTGCACGGATACAAATTAATAATATAATTACTTTACCCTGTTTTTAATTTATATATTGACGATGTCACACAAAACTGGCAGATGTGTCTTCCAGAACTCTCATCTTTGCCTATTTAAGACCGGAACAAACCATCCTTGGTTTAATCCTTGAATATGATGATGACGATGATGATAAATTACTTTTCCAGTGAATATACAGTTGTAACACGCAGTTTTTTCTCTCACACGCACGCATTCACCCACAATAACAACAAGACGACACAAGTTTCCGGGCTGTGAGGCCGTGATCTCGAATTGTCTAGGTTTGTTCCAGACGTTTCGTCCGTACTGATAACGGACATCTTCAGAGGGGTGCGGGAATACTGGTCACAACACCCGCGAACCAATACGCCACTGATGATGTATGGTATGGACGAAACGTCTAGAAATTAATCGAGACCACGGTCTAACAGTCCGGATAACGTGAACACCGGCCGGGAAAGCTTACGTTCATTTATCAAAACAACAAGGCCTTGGAAAATTGCCCAAAACGATAAACGTAGATAAATGTAGCGGTTAATGCCAAATGGAAAATAGCGCCGTGACACTAAATGTGAGGACGCAGCAAGTCCTCGAAAACATTATGCGTACAACAAATAGTGAATTTGTAAACAGTGAAGTGTGTTTTACAAATTAGTGTAGTGTTTTGTAAGTTCATCTTTTCTTTTCCACTAATTCTTGTTACTTTAGTTTCTTGCAGTTTTCTATGTCCATTACAAGAATAGACTTCTTCTGCAAGTATATTATTTCATGTTTTATTAGCAGGCCTATATACAGAAACCTGATGCACGTTTCACAGAGTATTTTGTACATTCAGAGGTTTCAATGTGAATTAACGAATTACTTTCAATATGAGTTGCAATAAATTTTACGTAGTCCAAACAAAAATATCGGTATGGAGAACCATACATGATTTCCATGTTCTAAAATTTATATTTACAATCATTTTCGAAATGAAGTATTTCCATAGAAACTACTTCTACTTCTTTCTTCAGCCTTAACCACAGTACTGTGGTCACTAACGTATACCACCTCACGTTAGCGCACTCGATTTTCACTGATGATGGCAGTCGATGGCACTGCCGAAACGTCTGGTTTTGCAGAAAACACTTACCAAACAGCTCGGGAAGGAATTTTAACAACAAACTACTTCTTTGCTGCTGATAACGTAGTACACATTTAAAAAATTATCCCCTCCCCCTTCAACTATCATTTTCATTTATAGAAATTTACTCCCTCGCCCTTCAACTACCATTTTCATGTATAGAAAATTACTCCCTCCCCCTTCAACTACCTTTCCATTTACAGATATTTCATCTACCCTTCTACAGTAGTTATTATGACCATCTTTTCAGGATACTTTATTTATCAAAATTAAGTACTTTACTCTTGTTAAAACATAAAACTACCCCTTCCTCTTAACCGATCTTTACAAAAATCAATAAGCCTCGAGTCCTCTACAACTCGGGTACACATGCAAAAAATTATTTCATTCTGTTTGAATTTGCGGCAGTTGTCGTTCGCCATAGAAAAAATTACTCTTATTAAAACATGAATCGTTGCAGGTAAACTACCCCTTCCCCTTAACCGATCTTTACCAAAATCAACAAGCCTCGAGTCCTCTACACCTCAGGCACATATGAAAAATAATTGAATTTGCGGCAGTTATCGTTCGCCATAGAAAAATTACTCTTGTTAAAACATAAAACTTTCCAGGTAAACTACCCCTTTCCCTTAACCGATGTTTACCAAAATCAATAGGCCTTGAGTCCTCTAAAACTCGGGCACACATGCAAAACATTATTTTTGAATTTGCGGCAGTGATCGTTCGCCATAGAAAAAAAGTCTGCACACAGACACTTTCAGAAAATGACTTTTATTCATGTTTTGAGGGTAGTACAATGAGAATCACCCCTTATCTCGAACACGATTTTTTTCTCATCACCATACTTCCATTTCCTTATGGAACATGGAAGTAAAAAAGACTAGTCGATAGATTTTTTGAACACCGTAAAGCGTTCTTGTAATGTTATAAATGTAATTAGGTACATACTGTGTTAATAATAAACATCAATTTCTAGACACTACAAATTAAATTAATAAAAAAGCATACAAAATCGCCATAAAATGTATATCTGGAAAAATATCAATATATATATAAACACGATAATAATAATACAGTAAACTTAACCGATAATAATAATAATAAGTTAACCGAAACAAAGGGGGGAAGGCGGTTTGGGATAACCAAAATTTCGGATAATAATTAAGACCTCATTTTTTAAAGTTTGAGGTAAAATAATAACTGATGACAATATACAATATTATTAAAAGATTTTGATAAAATAAAACTATTTACATAAAGTAATTTTTAACACTAGTTTTATGATTTTCTTTTTTTGAAAAAATCTTTTATTTCCCTTTGATTTTTCCTTCGCTTCCTTGTAGCAATATGTCGCTTCATTAGAAGAACGTCAGAAGGCTTTTTGACTCTTCAGATCGTTCAACGAACCGTAACGCTATCTGAAAATATGAATAAAACTCCATTAGAAAAACGTGTATTTCACATAGCCTAATTTACTCCCCTAAACCAAAATAAAAACTCTTACCTCTAAGGCATTGAAGATCTCGTCGGCGGTGTCATGCCTGCTGTTCTCTGCTTCGTCGTCCCTTTGTTGTGTGAACCATAAAAACAGAGCCTCATTTACCTTCTCGTTTTGACACGTCTTCATTGTTTTCTTGTTTGGCATCTTCGAAACATGCTCTTCAAACTTATTTTTCATCTTGACCCAATCAGAAATAGTAGAAACAGCAACATCAAAATCGCCTGCCACAGTTCGCAAAATCTCGACATTTTTAATCCTTTAATTGCCTCCAATTTATCTTCAATCGTTATCACGACCCTTTTCCGCTTTGTTGATATGACGCACAATTTATAATACCCAGTTCACACAAGCCACAATACACGATCACCACTGCACGGACGGTTACTGGGCGGACGATGTGAACTACAGAAAGTGCCAAAACAACGTGACCTGACAGATTGGAAGACACGTGACCACACAATAGGCAGCAAGCGGTCAAGATCACAATCTGCGCGCGCCCAGGATCTGACGGGTGACGCTCTATGCTTGTTTTCTATCTCAAACTAAGGAAACCTGTTTGTTTTGAAAAGAGCTATCATGACAAATCACACTTTACAAACAATGTTCATTACATTAATTTTCGTGTTTTATTCGGAAAACCAATTTTCATTGTAAAATTCAGGAATATCTTTTTTTTTGGTAGGTCGTTTTGGTTAAACAGTATTTCGTTAATGGAGGTTCTACTGTAATACACAAATTAAAGGACAGATACAAATAAAAACTAAACAAGATAATTTATTTAAAATTATAAATTTATTGTAATACAAAAAATTAAATATTTTAATATAACATGAAATCAGCTGAAAACATAAACAAACATTACAACAATCGAAATAAAATCGATTATTCGTCAATTTTGTATTGGTACCCACCCCATAACCGTCCCCACACACATTTTCGATGTTTCGATTATGCGATTACTGGCGTCGATATGTAGTGAATATCGCATATAATTTTTGTTAAATAATAGAAATCGTGAGAATTTATTTGTGTCTGTTATAAAATAGCTTGTTAAGGTTGCAATCGTTTTCATGGTTACATATTTTACGAAAAATGGTTCTGATGTGTGCCTGTGACGCCAAAAGTTGACGTTGTTAGGTTAACATACACACTAAAAGTACACATGGAAACCAACGTGCTTTTAAAGCAATGCTCGCTTTTTGTGAAAACAACGTAAATAAACCAACTCGAAGTATGGGAGGGTGGCCCAAGAGCCACCCCTTGCCTATTACTATACAAGTGGCAGAACTCGTAAGTGGGGGTTTTCTGGTAATACTCGGTTTTACTAGGTTGTTTTTGTGCAGATGACTGGGAAAAGCGACAAACTCGAAGTAAGGCGAAGTGATAAACATGTGTCCCTTTTTTTATTTCGTACAAAATTCGCTTGCAATGAAGTTTCCGAGATTTTTGCTAAATAACATAAAAGAGAATATTGGCCACGTAATCAATAACAAACCTAGTTTTCATTTGTTAATACGTTGGCTTTTTTCGTTTTATTTTTACTATTCAGAAATAACTACATTTTGCACTTTACACTTTCTATGTACGGTAGTTGTTTTGTAAAAAACAATACGTTGTTTATTTTAAATCTTCCTCTGTTATAAACATTGTAATACACATTAAACGTTATATTTTTTGTCTAACCATGGACTGTATTTCTTGAAACAATAAACTATAACTAAAATTTAAAAAAAAACATTATTATCTAACCTCACAAATGAAAACATTACGTATTTTTACCTTACATTAAAGGTACGGTTACAAGAACGTTTTTTTTCGGCCGTGCATGCGCGTAGAGTTTGTAAAAACGCACAGTGGTCACACGTCCACGGACGGAAGTGTAGTCACATAGGCGGTTTATAATCGGACGGCAGCGTTGGGACGTCTGGGACGCGCATCCCTACAGCTCTGGCTATAAAGGTTAAAACGCAACTGCACAGAAACGTCCGTGTTTAGAATAAAGAAAATATTGGTTACCAGTAGTAAATAAATCTTTATTAAGAAAATTGTTTATATTACATATTTTTTTATAAAGATGTCAACAACACCATGGAGACCAAAATTAATTACCATAGTAACAAGTAAATAAGCAAATGCTATTATAAAAAACGCACTAAAAACGCAGCAGGTTGCGTTTCGATGCGGGAGACCTTGAAAACGTGGCATAGTTGACGACCCGTGCGTTTTTTCACGTCCGTGTGACCAATTTCATTGCCGCCTGTGTGTTAGATTCAATGCGTTTCCCAACCGTACGTGCACGATCTGAAAAAAGAACGCTCGTGTAACCGTACCCTAAGAAATAAAATAATTTACAATTACTACACTTCTTCTTCTTCTTCTTCTTCTTCTTCTTCTTCTTCTTCTTCTTCTTCTTCTTCTTCTTCTTCTTCTTCTTCTTCACATCTTGGTATGCCGACAATATCGCGCATTCAAAACATCGAAAATGTATCGTGGGTACGGATATTGGGAAAGTACTTTTATATTATAATCCATTCAAAATCGACAATTCGTTAAATCAGATTTAAACCTCTGAAGATACAGAATTCTCTGTTAAACGTTGTGAAACGTGCGTCAAGTTTTTATATATAAGTTTTACTAATAGAACTTCAAATATTATAACTTACTTGGAGAAGAAGTCTGTTCTTATATAATTCACATGTTTTACATATATAAATAAAACATAAATTCTATTGTATTTACGTAAATTCTATTGTTTTTATTGTAAGTATACATAAATTCTATTTTATTTACTTATTTGTTTATTTATTTTCAGTTGTATGGAAACCATGACTCGTTGAGCGAAGACGTGCACGAGGAAATGGCGATAAAGTACAGCGTCATAAGCTACGTAATAGCGGCGTTTGTGCTGTGTTTGACGCTCTACAAACACAAGTGGAGTTACTACGATAACGATGACAATGACGGTGCCCCGACCGTCTTCAGGAGTGGTAAAGCCGGCGGTACTGTCCAGACTCGATACTGCGGGGACTGCGGTTTCCCTTACATACTGATAAACAAAAAACAATAAATACACATTGTGTCCACATCCACCTCTTATTGCATATGGTGTAAATTATTTATTGCTCTTGTCTATTGTATAACTTGCGAAGTTAAGCAATACTTTCTGAGTGAACCCGAACAGTCTTATGAAAGGCAGCAGACTTTCGTAGCATGGTTCGGAACAGTAATACGTATGTTACTACAGTAATACGCAGGATAGCGCTTGCGATACGTTCCGCGAACACGAAGCTCTACGAAACAGCGCTGTACGGGGTCGATTTTTTCAATGATCATTGTTTACTATTTGTTTTGTTCTTTCTTTTACACGAACAGGCCAGTCGTGGACCACGCGAATATCATTTCCTTTTCTTCTTCTCCTGCCAGAAGGACCTCATTCGCACACTACGCGCCTCCTTCCTTTTCACTGTCCACCCCTTTCTCGTCTTCTTCTCACCGTAGAGAACCTCAAGATTTTGAATTTGTTACTATATGTATTCCTATCTACACAGTCGTTCAAAGAGATACCCAGTTTCATCATTTCCTCCTTGAGTTGTTTGGTGTATCCGTTCAGACTGGAAAGTTGCCATATATAGTTGAAAATTTGTTTATTTAATCTGGACCGATCCATCCAAACCATATGTGGAATGTCAGTCTTTTCCTTCAGAAAGCTGTTTCCAGATCTTCCAGATCCCTGTACAGCTCTTCTTTGGGTCTATGCCTGTACCCATCTTCGGTTTTCTTGGGGCCATAAATTTTCCGTAGAATTCTTCGTTCAATTTTAAGAAGAGGTTCCAAATTTTGAAAGCACATTGTTTGCACTCCGTACATGATCACCGGCCTCATCACAGTGCTATAATGGCGGACTTTCGCATTTCTGAAAAGGTTTTTCTTTTCGTACAGTTTCCGGGTTAGAATAAAGGCCTTCTCTAATTTGAGTTTCCTTATCTTAAAGGATTCTTTGTCTGAGGCGTTTCGGGATATGTTTTCCCCAAGATATTTCAAATTGTTAGTATATTTTATTTCTCCATACACAGCGTCCAGGCACATTTTCGGAAATTTAAATAGGGTGGTCGTAACTGCCGTTTTAGCAAAGGAGATTTGGAGACCAGTTTTCTCCGCTATCACTTTGAGATCTTCTATTTGCTTTCTTGCTTCTTTCTTTTTTTCTTCTTTATTGTTTTACCTTTGTTTTGTCTCGTATGAGTCACTGTGGACTACGTTTGGTTCAACTGGTTCCTCCCTTCTGCTCCTCTCTCTTCCTCCTCTCCCATATCTCCTACATTCTTGGTCGATATCTCTACCTCCGTTCGTCAGTCCAGATGGCACCTGTCCTCTTCTTGGGTTTTTCATTAAAACTTTGGGCATTTTTAAATTTCTTTTTGAGTGGTAAGCATTTTTTATGTCTTCTTGAGTAATCTGAAGTTCTTCTATGTCTTTTCCTGGTTTTTTTTTAACCATGTATTGGGCATTTTGAGCTTTCTGAAATAGTTAAAAAGTTTTCTTGCTAGACTGTCAGGATTCATTCTTTGAATATGTCCGTAGAAAGTAATTCTTCTTTTTCTAATTAATTACGTCTGTGATTTTCTCAATATGTGTGTACAGCTCATTATTGTGGCGTCTTCTGTATGGTTCTCCATTTTTTATTGATCCCAAGACGTTTCTTAATACTTTCCTTTCCGTAACTTCCAGTTCTTCCATCATCATTTTCTTGTTCAGAGTCAGACACTCAACTTCATAAGTGCTTCCGGGAGGATTACTGTTGAGCAATGCCTAAGTTTGTCATGAATGGATATTTATTTCTTGTTATATGTATCCCAAGTTAAAGGATAACCAACTTTTATCTTATTAACGCGTGCTTTAATGGCTTCTTTCTCAGAGACATTTTGTTCAATAACATCTCCGAGATGCTTGAATTTGTCGGTTCCATAGATTTGCCCCTATCAAGTTTTCATTTTCTTGGATATTGTTTTGATGTTTGTCATGCACTTGGTTTTTTTTTTCAAAAGAAATTTGTAAACCGATTCTTTCGGCTTGTCTATTAGCAATTCCACACGTCTAATGGCTGTTTCCACTCAATCTGACAGGATTGCTAGACCACCTCCAAAACGCTAGGCAATCTATTGACAGGTTATCCCTGCTGTAGCCTAATCTAATTCCCTGGATGATGTGATTTTCCTCCAATGATTTTCTCCATTCTCTTATTACTTTGCCAGAATGCAGTTAAACGTAATACCTAGCTTATGTCTAACTAGCTGTTATTCCCGCGGCTTCGCCCGCTTTATCTTTTTCTTTTAATTGACATTTTTTTAAAGCGCAATAACCTTGCTCGCTTAGCATTTTGATGGACCTACCCATTGCTTTTTTGTTTTTTCGGAGGCATTCCGCAAAGTAAGGTGATAAAGTACTCGTACTTCAAAGGAGGCTGAATATAAAGCACATGAAGAATAAGGAAAACAAACAGGATTGTAAAGTTATTTGAAGGTGAAGTTTAAAAGGAGTGTTGTTAACTGGAACTTGCAAGGAAGTTCAGTCTGACAGGAAGCAAAGTATAAGGAAAACAAACGGGACTGTAAAGTTATTTGAAGGTGAAGTTTAAAAGGAGTGTAGTTAAAGTAAACGAATAACGGAATTCAGAATAACTCGACCGAATAAATGTAACTGATACGACGATGGATGAAAAACTCGATAGAGAAACAGAAATGGTAAAAACTCTGTGACGGTGTAACTCTCGTGTACTGTTTACTTGTCTTCAAAGTCAAGGTAAAAACCGATCAACGCGTTGCATTGTGACAGTGGGGCGTCTTTGCACCCATGGCTGAATTACAGCTGCCGGGACGCCCGATGACTGCCAGAAGATAACAGTGCTGGACTTTCTTGAGAAGGGGATCTAGTACTTGGAAGGACACTGATCAACGCGGGCGATCGCTGCGCCTTATGTACTCCTCCACCCGGTGAAAGAGTAGGGAGAGTAGTGCGTACAGAAGGTAGGAAGTAGCAGAATGTTCTAGAGACGAAGAGAGATGTGAGGGAAGCGTCCACGAATGCTCGTGAAAGGTATACACGAACGGACGTAGTGGCAGCGAGTGGAGGTAGAGGGCAAGTGTGCTCGACATAGGATGGCGGTAGGGCGGGTGACAGGGAGAGATGCTGAAGCGAGGAAGCCGCAAGGCGGCACTTGTAGACAACCCGCATGGCACGTAATTAAAAGAGCCTAAATCGTGCGAACGTGTCGGAATATCAAATTCCAAGTTAGACAGTGTTTTACTTCCATGTTCCATAAGGAAATGGAAGTATGGTGATGGCAAAAAAATCGTGTTCGAGATAATTGCAGATTCTGATTGTACTACCCTCAAAATATGAAAAAATCATTTTTCGAAAAGTGTCTGTCTGTCTATCTGTGTGTCTGTCTATAGATTTTTTTCTATGGCAAACGATAACAGCCGCAAATTCAAACAGAATCAAACAATTTTTTGCATGCATCCCTAAATTGTAGAGAACTCAAGGCCTGTTGATTTTGGTGAAGATCGGTTAAGGAAAAGGGGTAGTTTACCTCCAACATTTTATGTTGTAACAAGAAAACTTTTTCATGACGAACGATAACTGCCGTAAATTCAATCATAATCAAATAATTTTTTGCATACATCGCTAAATTGTAGAGAACGCAAGGCCTGTTGATTTTGGTGAAGATCGGTTACGGGGAAAGGGCAGTTTACCAGAAACAATTTTTTTTGTTGTAACAAGAATAAAGTACTTAATTTTGATAAATAAAGTATCCTGATAACAAGATCCTAATAATCCACTGTAGAAACGTAGATGAAATATCTATAAATGAAGAGGCTATTTGAACGGGGTGGGGGTAATTTTTATGTGTACTACGTTTCGGCAACAAAGTAGTAGTTTGTTGTTAAAATTCCTTCCCGGGCTGTTTGGCTGTAGTCCAATGTTTTCTGCAAAACCAGACGTTTCGGCGGTGCCGTCGACTGTCATCATCAGTGAAAATCGAGTGCGATAACGTGTGATGGTATACGTTAGTGACCACAGTACTGTGGTTAAGGCTGAAGCAATAAGTGGAAACATTCCACTAGTTTCTATGGAAACATTTCATTTCGTAAATGATTTTAAATATAAATCTTAGAACATGGAAGTCATGTATGGTTCTCCATACCGATATTTTTGCCTTGTGCTAAAGGTTATCAGTGCAAAATTTGGTCGGAATCGGTGCAACGGTGTGGATTTCTATTCGGTATTAACAAATCCACAGACTTTGAGTTTTATGTACAGTATATAGGCCTAATATAGATTTTAGATTTGTTAGAAACGGAGTATTGCGAATGAATCAGCTCCACTTCTACCGCAATCCTCCACTCCACAGAGGCAACTATTTAATCGCAATCGCTAATTGGGCGTACACAGAAAGTGATTCAGCCCCGGCTGGAAATTTCGTATTAACGACAATTACGCTGCAGCGCGCACAAGTAACGTAATTTATGGCGGACCAGACGCTGCCGCGCGGCGCGGTGATAAAGGTATTTTAATATAAAGTACAGCCCGCCCCGACAAGCAGGGGGAAACCACAGGGGTGTGAAGTGAACTTCACCGGCCACAAATCACTTTCTACTACACAAGTCCTATCTAATACTAACTAAAGTCGATTTATACGAAATTAATTGCGGTCTCTCAACAAAAGCTTTGTCCTCCTCCTCCTCATTTGCTGGCTTTAACCTACTTCGGATCGCGAAGTTAACCATATTGTACACGCCTTATCGTTCTCTAAGAACATTACTTATTTCTGCTTTTCTGTCAACACCGTTGCAATATTTTGTTTTGACGAATTTTAAAAAGATAACTAGAAAATATTTTTGGTACATTCCATCCTATACGGGCAAAAATTGTTATAGTTGGTACTGTCCTGGAACAAGTTAGCAAGTTTGAATACCTGGGCTACAGTGTGTCTTATAATGCAAGCAACGACGATGTGAATAAGTTGCATAAGTTCAACCTTATGCGCGGGACCGTCAGGCGAACCCTTGAGTCAAGTAAACGAACACGCCTAAAATTCTACAAGGTGATGGTCCTTCCCACACTTCTTTATGGGTCTGAGAATTGGACTTTAACGAAAGGCCAGGCCAGTCGCATCCAAGCGGCTGTAATGAGATTTCTCAGGCACGTGGCAGGGTATACTCTCCACGATCATAGAACACAGATGTACGGCAGGAACTGAATATTATGAGTATACGCGACAGGATTGGCTAGTATCGGCTGAATTGGTGGAAACATCTTTGTCGAATGGATGACTGCCGCATCCCCAAACAACTATGGAATTATAAGCCGAGGGGACGGAGAGGTGTGGGACGTCCTAGGAAGCTCTGAAGTGACCAGCTCTAATCTTTGCCTATCTGAGACGGAACAAACCATCCTTCGTTTACTCGAAGAAGAAGAAGAAGAAGAAGAAGAAGAAGAAGAAGAAGAAGAAGAAGAAGAAGAAGAAGAAGAAGAAGAAGAAGAAACCTCAAAACTAATAAACGTAATATAGAAACAAAACATTCTTATTCTTAAAAATTAAATATTGTCTAGAATTTTCGTATTACGCAGTTTGGTTCTGTTGGTAATGTAATTAAAAAGTTAACATTTATTTAACTTTATCGAGACTGAATGGTGCGTAGTGTCTAAAGTTGTCTTGCAAAACAAGCTCTTCTTGATACAATAAACTTTATTCATTTTTTTCTGTAATTGTATACTGTAAACAATTTTTTCTTGTGCTCACAAACCTTCACGTCTACTGTCTTTCACAATCAGCCTTTACCACAGCACTGTGATTTTACTGACGTACACCTTCTCAGTGCGTTAAATCCTTATTAAGAAGAAGAAGAAGAAGAAGAAGAAGAAGATGATGATGATGATGATGATGATGATGATGATGATGATGATGATGATGATGATGAACATTGCGACCACACACAAAATTCGCGTTATTTCTGGCCTCACTCATGTTTATTTTCTTACATTTGCACGCTTTTTAAATGGAAAGTGCCGAAACCCACACCAACATATCGCGTACAAGCCGAAAAAATGGACATAATTTGCTTCCTGTGGATCGCTGGGCAGTGTAACTGCACGTGTTTACAGAGGAACGATTCATAGATAGACTTTTCGTCTTTAGGGAATGAACCCTCTGCAAGATGCTGAGGGTCCATGAGTGACTTCGGAGCGCTCCTTCTTTTTCGCGGTTTGTTCTGTGAAACATACACTGTAGATTCGCAGCTTTACTCTAAGCAACGCTCAATAGGAAATGTTGAAAATTTTTGTCCACGGTGTACCCTCATTCACACTAAACCTGCTCTGATGTTTTATTGACGGACATCATAATATTAAAACTTTGGAAACTTGAGCACTACTTAATGGAGATCAATCATTAACTTATACAAGCCATTAATTTTATGCATATTTTTTATATATATGTGTACAACGTTATCGGCAACAAAGAAGTAGTTTTTGTTAAAATTCCTTCCCGGGATATTTGGCCATAGTCCAATGTTTTCTACAAAACCAGACGTTTCGGCAATGCCATCAACTTCCATCATCAGTAAAAATCGAGTGCGATAACGTGAGGTGGTATATGTTAGTGATCACAGTACTGTGGTTAAGGCTGAAGCAGTAAGTAGAAAGAAGTAGTTTCTATGGTAATATTTCATTTTGAAAATTATTTTAATTTTAAATCTTAGAATATGGAAGTCATGTATGGTTCTCCATACCGATATTTACTTCCATATTCCTTAAGGAAATGGAAGTATGGTGATGGCAAAAAAAATCGTGTTCGAGATTATTGCAGATTCTGATTGTAAAAAAAAAGACATAAAAAAAACACTCAAAACATGAAAAAAAGTCGTTTTTCGAAAAGTGTCTGTGTGTGTGTCTGTCTGTGTCTATCTGTGTGTAGATTTTTTTCTATGGCAAACGATAACAGCCGCAAATTCAAACAGAACAAATAATTTTTTGCATACAGCCCTGATTTGTAGAGTACTCACGACCTATTGTTTTTGGTGAAGATCGGTTGAGGGAAAGGGGTAGTTTACCAGCAACGATTTTTTTTTATCAAGGGTAATTTTTTTTTTTGCAAACGATAACAGCCGCAAATTCAAACAGAATCAAATAATGTTTCGCATACAGCCCTGAATTATGGAGTTCTCAAGACTTATTGTTTTTGGTGAAGATCGGTTAAGGGAAAGGGGTAGTTTACCTGCAGCATTTTTTATCAAGGGTATTTTCTATGGCAAACGATAACAGCCGCAAATTCAAACAGAATCAAACAATTTTTTGCATACAGCCGTGATTTGTAGAGTACTCAAGACCTATTGTTTTTGGTGAAGATCGGTTAAGGGGAAGGGGTAGTTTACCTGCAACGTTTTTTATCAAGGGTAATTTTCTATGACGAACGATACCTGCCGCATATTCAAACAGAATCAAATAATTTTTGGCATACTTCACTGAATTGTAGAGGACTCGAGGCCTTTTGATTTTGGTGAAGATCGGTTAAGGGGAAGGGGTAGTTTACCTGCAACCTTTTACATTTTAACAAGAGTAAAGTACTTGAAAATTCATTTAATCTTTTTCAAACAATGGTAATTGTTAAATATCGGTATGGAGAACCATACATGACTTCCATATTCTAAGATGTATATTTAAAATCATTTTCAAAATGAAATATTACCATAGAAACTACTTCTTTCTACTTACTGCTTCAGCTTTAACCACAGTACTGTGGTCACTAACGTATACCACCTCACGTTATCGCACTCGATTTTCACTGATCACTGATGATGGAAGTCGATGGCATTGCCGAAACGTCTGGTTTTGTAGAAAACATTGGACTACGGCCAAATATCCCGGGAAGGAATTTTAACAAAAACTACTTCTTTGTTGCCGATAACGTTGTACACATACAGTATATATAAAAATTATGCATAAAATTAATGGCTGGTATAAGTTAATGATTGATCTCCATTAAGTAGTGCTCAAGTTTCCAAAGTTTTAATATTATGATGTCCGTCAATAAAACATCAGAGCAGGTTTAGTGTGAATGAGGGTACACCGTGGACAAAAATTTTCAACATTTCCTATTGAGCGTTGCTTAGAGTAAAGCTGCGAATCTACAGTGTATGTTTCACAGAACAAACACGCGAAAAAGAAGGAGCGCTCCGAAGTCACTCACGGACCCTCAGCATCTTGCAGAGGGTTCATTCCCTAAAGACGAAAAGTCTGTCTATGAATCGTTCCTCTGTAAACACGTGCAGTTACACTGCCCAGCGATCCACAGGAAGCAAATTGATGTCCATTTTTTTGGCTTTATGTTGGTGTGGGTTTCGGCACTTTCCATTTAAAAAGCGTGCAAATGTAAGAAAATAAACATGAGTGAGGCCAGAAATAACGCGAATTTTGTGTGTGTGTGTGTGTGTGTGTGTGTGTGTGTGTGTGTGTGTGTGTGTGTGTGTTCCCTGCCTTTTTATTGCTGTAGTCATAATAATAAAATGGAAACGTAAACATTACATAAGTATATTAACTCATACATAATTTACATTAAAATGAAAAAATTATAATTTTATTGCCTGGCAACAAAATTATTTTATTTTTAACAATTACCATTGTTTGAAAAAGTTTAAATGATTTTTCAAGTACTTTACTGTTGTTAAAACGTAAAAGGTTGCAGGTAAACTACCCCTTTTCCTTAACCGATCTTCACCAAAATCGAAAGTCCTTGATATCTCTACAATTCAGGGATGCATGCAATAAATTATTTGATTCTGTTTGAATTTGCGGCTGTTATCGTTTGCAAAAAAAATACCCTTGTTAAAAAAACGTTGCAGGTAAACTACCCCTTTCCCTTAACCGATCTTCACCAAAAACAATAAGACTTGAGAACTCTACAATTTAGGGCTGTATGCAAATAATCTTTTGATTCTGTTTGAATTTGCGGCTGTTATCGTTTGCCATAGAAAATACCCTTGTTAAAACATAAAACGTTGAAGGTAAACTACCTCTTTCCCTTAACCGATCTTCACCAAAAACAATAGGTCTCGAGAACTCTACAATTCAGGGCTGTATGCGAAACATTATTTGATTCTGTTTGAATTTGCGGCTGTTATCGTTTGCCAAAAAAAAATTTTTCCCTTGATAAAAAAAACCGTTGCAAGTAAACTACCCCTTTCCCTCAACCGATCTTCACCAAAAACAATAGGTCGTGAGTACTCTACAAATTAGGACTGTGCGCAAAAAATTATTTGATTCTGTTTGAATTTGCGGCAGTTATCATTTGCCATAGAAAAAATCTACAGACAGACAGACACACAGACACACACAGACACTTTTCGAAAAACGACTTTTTTTCATGTTTTGAGTGTAGTACAATCAGAATCTGCAATAATCTCGAACACGATTTTTTTTGCCATCACCATACTTCCATTTCCTTAAGGAATATGGAAGTAAAAATAAAATAATTTTGTTGCCAGGCAATAAAATTATAATTTTTTCATTTTAATGTAAATCATATATAAGAGAAAATATATCGTGCGTGGCAGGCAAGCATATCTCAGTTATGTACTGTTTACGTTTCCATTTTATTATTATGACTACTGCAATAAAAAGGCAGGGAAGACACACACACACACACACAATTCACGTTATTTCTGGCCTCATTCATGTTTATTTTCTTACATTTGCACGGTTTTTAAATGGCAAGTGCCGAACCCATACCAACATAATGCATGCAAGCCGAAAAAGTGTCCAACGTGGATAGCGATTTGCTTCCTGTGGATCGCTGGGCAGTGTAACTGCACGTGTTTACAGAGGAACGATTCATAGACAGACTTTTCGTCTTTAGGGAATGAACCCTCTGCAAGATGCTGAGGGTCCATGAGTGACTTCGGAGCGCTCCTTCTTTTTCCGCGTGTTTGTTCTGTGAAACGTACACTGTAGATTCGCAGCTTTATTCTAAGCAACGCTCAATAGGAAATGTTGAAAATTTTTGTCCACGGTATACCCTCATACACACTAAACCTGCTCTGATGTTTTAATTACGGACATCATAATATTAAAACTTTGGAAACTTGAGCACTACTTAATGGAGATCAATCATTAACTTATACAAGCCATTAATTTTATGCACATTTTTTATATATATGTGAAGATCTCAAGATCTCATCACCTCTTGATTTTGGTGAAGATCGGTTAAGGGACTAGGGTAGTTTACCTGCAACATTTTATGTTTTAACAAGGGTAATTTTTTATATGACGAACGATAACTGCCGTAAATTAAAACAGAATCAACTACTCTTTTGCATACCTTTTTGAATTATACAGAACTCAAGGTCTGTCGATTTTGTTGAAGATCGGTTAAGGGAAAGGGTTAGTTTAACTGCAATGTTTTATATTTTAACAAGGGTATTTTCTATGACAAACGATAACAGCCGCAAATTCAAACAGAATCAAATAATGTTTTGCATACATCCCTGAATTGTAGAGTACTCAAGACCTATTGTTTTTGGTGAAGATCGGTTAAGGGAAAGGGGTAGTTTACCTGCAACGTTTTTTTATCAGGGGTAATTTTTTATTTGGCAAACGATAACAGCCGCAAATTCAAACAGAATCAAATAATGTTTTGCATACAGAACGGAATAGTAGAGTTCTCAAGACCTGTTGGTTTTGGAGAAGATCGGTTAAGGGAAAGGGGTAGTTTACCAGCAACGGTTTTTTTATCAAGGGTAATTTGTTTATATGGCAAACGATAACAGCCACAAATTCAAACAGAATCAAATAATGTTTTGCATACAGCCCTGAATTGTGGAGTTCTCAAGACTTGTTGGTTTTGGTGAAGATCAGTTAAGGGAATAGGGTAGTTTACCAGCAACATTTTATGTTTTAACAAGGGTAATTTTTTATATGACGAACGATAACTGCCGTAAATTCAAACAGAATTAACTACGTTTTTGCATACCTTTTTGAATTACAGAGACTCAAGATCTTTTGATTTTGTTGAAGATCGGTTAAAGGAAAGGGGTAGTTTACCAGCAACATTTTATGTTTAACAAGGGTAATTTTTTTTGACAAAACATAACTGCCGTAAATTCAAAGTGAATCAAATATTTTTTTGCATACATTCCTGAATTGTAGAGGGCTCAAGGTCTGTTGATTTTGGTGAAGATCGGTTGAGGGAAAGGGGTAGTTTACCAGCAACATTTTATATTGTAACAAGAGAAATGTTCATATGACGAATGATAACTGCCGCACATTCAAACAGAATCAAATATTTTTTTTCACGCATCCCTGAATTGTAGATGACTGAAGGTCTGTTGATTCTGGTGAAGATCGGTTAAGATAAAGGGGTAGTTTACCTGCAACATTTTATGTTTTAACAAGAGTAAAGTACTTAATTTTGATAAATAAAGTATCCTGATAAGTAGCTCATAATAATCCACTGTAGAAACGTAGTTGAAATATCTATAAATGAAGAGGTTAGTTGAAAGAGGTGGGGGTAATTTTGTATTAATGAAAATTATAGTTGAAGGGGAAGGGGAGAATTTTTTATATGTGTACTACGTTGTCGGCAACAAAAAAGTAGTTCTTTGTTAAAATTCCTTCCCGGGCTGTTTAGCCGTACCAGACTTTTCGGCAGTGCCATCGACTGCCATCATCAGTGAAAATCGAGTGCGAAAACGTGAGGTGGTATATGTAAGTGACCACAGTACTATGGTTAAGGCTGAATCAATAAGTAGAAAGAAGTAGTTTCTATGGAAATATTTCATTTCAAAAATGGATTTTAAATATAAATCTTAGAACATGGAAGTCATGTATGGTTCTCCATACTGATATTTTGCTATGGCAAACGATAACAGCCGCAAATTCAAACAGAATCAATAATGTTTTGCATACAGCCCTGAATTGTAGAGTTCTCAAGACCTGTTGGTGTTGGTGAAGATAGGTTAAGGGAGAGGGGTAGTTTACCTGCAACAGTTTATGTTTTAACAAGGGTAATTTTTTATATGATGAACGATAACTGCCGCACATTCAAACAGAATCAAATAATGTTTTGCATGCATCCCTGAATTGTAGAGGACTCAAGACCTATTGATTTTGGTGAAGATCAGTTAAGAGAAAGGGGTAGTTTAAGTGCAACGTTTTATGTGATACCAAGGTTAATTTTTTCTATGACAAACTATAACTGCCGTAAATTCAAACATAATCAAATACGTTTTTGCGTAAGTCCCTAAATTGTAGAGAATTCAAGGCCTGTTGATTTTGGTTAAGATCGGTTAAGGGAAAGGGGTAGTTTACCGGGGAAGACGGGGCAAGATGATGATGCTAACAAACATTATTTATTAAATTATAATAAAAAAGTTAGCAGCTAAAACTTTTTACATAAAAATAAACAACACACTTTCCTTTGAATATTTTATTTTAGTAGAAATCTAGTTACTTTTTATGATATTTAATTTATAGTACAACATTGCAAAAACGTCATCTTCCCCCGCATGCGGGGCAACATGACTTTCTTCAAGGGGCAAGATGACGGATTTTTAAAAATTTGTATTAGGGAAATCTTTATTTATAGAATACTGAAATAAAATACTAGTATTGCTTATAAGTGAAAATTTATTATTACATATGTATAAAAAACTGTATTAGGCTACATGTACACATGTATGTTAAAAAATGATAATTTTTGAAAACGTTTTAACAGTAGTCACAAACAAATTTTCCACCTTCATATTTCGAACAGTTCTCATGCCACCACATTTTACACTGGGAACACTCTATCCAATCTTCATGTGGTGGATCACTGTAGGTTTCATCACAAACTGGGCATTTAGCATCATCTTCCGTTTCTCTGCCGCACTTTTTTCCAAATCGTAATTTTCTTGCAACTTTGTTCTTGCTTCTTGCTCTTTCAACTTTTCTCTTTTCCTTGGCTTCTCTTTTCTCTTTTTCCTCAATTAATCTCTTTTTAACCGGGATACTTGTAAGAACAGTAGCTGTATTAACCTAAATACCACTATTATATTAACAACTCGGAACACGTTTTTTATAAGTAATAACATAAAGTTTTACCTTACAGCCTGAACCGGTTTTCGCCTTTAAAAGGCTTCTTCAGAGGCTGCCGCTGGTAGCGCTGTCCGTCCTGTTGTGGGCGACGGAATCGAATTTCGAAAGATTGATGCTGTGTGTGTGGTGAGATATGTTCGAATAATGCGTGCGATTTGAATTGTGTCTGTTCGTTTAGGATGTCGTTTTTATTTGTTTATTTGTTTTTGTGTGTTTGTAAGCTTCAAACAGAGATATATTGAACACACAAAGGCACTCCACTCCACTACAGAATCCACCTTTGCAAACCACCTCATTGAAGCAAACCACACATATAAAAACATCGACAATAACATGAACATTCTACACGTACACACAAAAGGCCGAAAACTAGACACTCTAGAACAATTGGAATAATACAAACACACGAAAACAAATAAAAACGACATCCTAAACGAACAGACACAATTCAAATCGCATGCATTATTCGAACATATCTCACCCCACACACACAGCATCGATCTTTCAAAATTCGATTCCGTCACCCACAACAGGACGGACAGCGGTACCAGCAGCAGCCTCTGAAGAAGCCTTTTAAAGGCGAAAACCGGTTCAGGCTGTAAGGTAAAACTTTGTTTTTACTTATAAAAAACGTTGTGTTCCGAGTCGTTAACATAATAGTGGTATTTAGTTAAGTAATGGACACGTCATGGACAACGAAATCCAAGAATGTATTAACCTGTCTCTTTTTCAACGTTCTTTTTGATTTAGAGAGAGGTTTCAAATCAAATAAAGAAGGGGATGATTTTACAGTGTTGTCTTGTTTTGAAGAAGGGCCTGGTAATGGCACTGTAGTTTTGTTATTTTCTGATGACTTCTCAGGTAAGTATGGTGGCTCTGGCTGCACACGGTAATCTTCTATTGCTACTGCTGAATGAAAATCAGTTCTAGATCTCATCACACCAGTATCAAGAGGCAAGTCATATACATTCGCGTCTGGACTATTAGCATTTATCTCGGCATCATATTCAAGTTCCCTTTCACTTGTTTCTGATGGTACGAAATCTGCATCAGTAAACACTTGGGGATTGTAGGGTTCAATCCCCGTTTACCGCGTTGCCCACTGTAGCTGCCTGAAAGTATGCTATACTCAATAATTCACCAATGTGACAGTCAGTAACAGGTTGAAAATGATTTGACACACTAAAGTTTTTTTAAAAGTTTTTTAAAGGTCCGGAGAAGCTCACATCTAATGGCTGTAACTTATGAGTTGTGTGAGGAGGTAATCCAACCATGGTTATGTGATTGTCTCTACAGTGGTTTATGGCATTTAAACTTATGTGGGATTTGTGGTTGTCTACTAGTAATAATACTGGTTTTTCTGCTGTAGGGTTTACGTGTTTCGTAAAATGTTGTAGAAATACTAAAAACAATTCAGCATTTACCCAACCATTGTCACTGCAGTGTCCCGCTGTTCCAGGAGGTGCTTTGTCAGTTAGGTCCGGTCTCATCCGTTTCCTGGGAAAAAAAAAGGAATGGTGGCAAATAATTTCCGTTTGCATTCATGCAACAAATTATGGTTATAGTTTTTCCGCATTCTGCAGTCACTATTTTAGAAACACGTTTCGCCCCTATTGGTGATATAACTTTGGGAAGTTTGTTTGGCACCATGGTTAACCCAGATTCATCTGCATTGTAGATGTTGCAGGCAGAAAAGTTATGCTTTTCTCAAACATTCCGTAAAACATCAAAAATTTGCTTACTTGCACTCGATTAAATCCCATCGCCCTGGCAATGGATGTCGCTTCGGGCTTCCTCATACTAAACTTGAATGTTTTCATGAAGTTTGCAAGCCAGTCCTCTCCTGCCATACGTGTTTCTTTATTGAATGGGTGGTCAGTCCCAAGGTTCTCGGCGTAATCAAAAACAAGTCTTCTGCACTATTTTTTGGTCATTCCAAAGAACTGTCTGTCTATTTGTGTTAAATATAATTTTAGTTCTTGCAATTGTCTTTCACTGAATACATTTCGGTATCTTCCTCCATGAACAGGCATCTCCTAAAACAAAACACATTAAACGCGAAACATAAGGTACAGATATTATAATAAACTAAATTATAATAATCCCAGGTAAAAAATAACAAAACATTATATAATTATTATTGAATAGATACTTTTCATAAACGTGTTCATTAAGGTAGGCCCGCTTTGCTTATTAAAAACGGAAGAACAATTTTCAAGTAAACTGTTAAAAAGGAGTTATATTATACAGAGATCATAGATCAATTGAGCAATAAATACATAAGAATACTTAAAAGTTCATGAAATTCAAATAATTCTTGCAACATTAAATTAGTCTGGTAATGAAACAGAAACAATACTGCCATGACGTAATGTTTGGTCGCTTCCGCCACGTGGTTCCTACAAGTGTAACAAACATGTAACAATATTCTCCTTGCAAGGTTAGTTTCTTTGGTTTTAAAGTCATAACAGTTTACTGTTAGAGTATCATAATTGCAACACACGAAAAACAGCAATGACTTATAAATTACATAAGAGCATATTATCATTAACTCTCGGGCGAGACAGTCTCAACAATGCAAACACAACTTGAACACACAGCCAAAACAATCGTGTCAAAAATGCAAACAGTTTACAGTTTGAATGTTGTGTCTGGCTTACAGGAAACCAATAGTTAATCGATTACTAACACCAAACTAATTTAATATTACGTCTACTGTAACACGATTATTATGTCTACCTCATCTTTCTTCTTTAAATATCGACGTAACGTTGCTTCTGGGACATCATATGTGGTAGCTGCAGTTAAACACGACATGACTCCCTGTTTAACGACTAAAACAGCTTCTTTCATATTTTGTTTACTCCACTCTCCTCTATTGGAACGTTTTTTGTAGTTTCTGACCATCTGAAAAAATATCACATTGACTAAATTATAACAGCTCTTATGATAGTATTTATTATTATTTCGGCTAATTTTGTATAAGAAAAAATAAATCTACAGTACTTTATTAAAGATAACTACGAAATTACAAAGAAAGTCAGATTCAATAATTTATACGTTGACAGTAGAGACAAGTGTTAATATCATCACTCTTAGTTAACAAGGACCAGGGCAAGATAACAAGTCTGATGAAATGTAACAAGATGACAGACTAATGAAATGTATGGTTAGTAAAACATACCCTATAAGGTAATTTGGCTGTGCGATTATATGCGAACACTTATTAAAGATTGTAATTTTATAGAAATAAAATTTAAAAAAATTTAATCTTACCTTGTAGTCGTAAGAGCTTATATCTGAGGATCCAAAAATAATAACAGCACCACTAAAAACTGAAATCGTATAGCACACAATTATGGTAGATACCATTTCACTGCCAAACGGTTAACTGGACATGAACACTGCAATTGCGTGGTGGGGAAGAAGCACTGCAATCCAGTGTGAATTATGAAATTTAAGTAGTTAGTCATCTTGCCCCACTCGTCATCTTGCCCTCACTTCCCCTACTGTGGTTAAGGCTGAAGCAATAAGTGGGAAGAAGTAGTTTCTATGGAAACATTCCATTTCGTAAATGATTTTAAATATAAATCTTAGAACATGGAAGTCATGTATGGTTCTCCATACCGATATTTTTCTTTCGATGTCGATTTTGATCATTTCTCCGAAACCCGACCGGGCAACTCGATAAATTTTACACGTCGCGAAAAATCACTTCTCTCGCAACCGAGTTTCAGATCAGAAGAACCTCGCCTCAATCTCACCTCTATACACACCAATCCATGGAACGTCTTAGGGTCTTAGGGTTACATGAGCGTTTTTTTCCGGCCGTGCACGCACATGGAGTTTGGACAAATGCACAGAGGTCACACGTGCGTTTTTTTTCTCGTACGTGCACAGACGGAAGTGTAGTCACACAGACGGTTTATAATCGGACGGCAGCGTTGGGATGTCTAGGACGCTCAATAACGGTTAAAACGCAACTGCACAGAAACGTCCGTCCGTGTTTAGATTAAAGAAAACATTGGTTATCAGTAGTAAATAAATCTTTATTAAGAAAATTTGTTACATTACATATTTTTTTTATACAGATGTCAACAACACCATGGAGACCTACATTAATTACCATAGTAACAAGTAAATAAACAAATGGTATTTTAGCGGCATCTTTGAACAGTCCGTGTAACCACCTCGTGCGTGTTAAAAAGCACTAAAAACGCAGCAAGCATGTTGCGTTTCGATGCGGGAGACCTTGAGGAAAATGCAGCAAAGTTGACGACCAGCGAGTTTTTTTCATGTCCATGTGACCAATTTCATTTGCCCCGCGTGTTAAATTCTATGTGTTTCCCAACCGCATGCAAATGGCCGGAAAAAAACGGTCGTGTAACCGTACTCTTAGGCCTGCCTGGACGTTTCTCATCGGTTAAAAAAATATAGGTATGGAGAACCATACATGACTTCCATGTTCTAAGATTTATATTTAAAATCATTTTTAAAATGAAATATTTCTATAGAAACTACATCTTTCTACTTCTTCCTTCAGCCTTGATCACAGTACTGTGGTCACTAACGTATACCACCTCACGTTAGCCCACTCGATTTTCACTGATAATGGCAGTCGACGGCACTGCCGAAACGTCTGGTTTTGCAGAAAACATTGGACCACGGCCAAACAGCCCGGGAATGAATTTTAACAACAAACTGCTTCTTATTTGCCGATAACGTAATACACATATAAAAAATTATCCCCTCCCCCTTCAACTATCATTTTCATTTATAGAAAATGACCCCTTCTCCTTCAACTACCCGTTTCATTTATAGATATTTCATCTACCATTCTACAGTGGATTATGACCTTCTTTTCAGGATACTTTATTTATCAAAATTAAGTACTTTACTCTTGTTGAAACATAAAACGTTGCAGGTAAACTACCCCTTCCCCTTAACTGATCTTCACTAAAATCAATAGACCTTGAGTCCTCTACAATTCAGGCACGTATCCAAAACATTATTTGATTCTGTTTGAATTTGTGACAGTTATCGTTTGTCATAGAAAAAATTCCACACACAGACACTTTTCGAAAAATGACTTATCTTCATGTTTTGAGGATAGTAAAATCTGAATCATTTTTGTTTTGCATTTCTTGTTGTTTTATTGTTATTGAATTAAATTGCTTTGGTTGTTGAAATAATTCAAATCGGATTAAAATATGTAATTAATGAGCTTATAGACAACTTTAATTATTTTATACTGCAAAAGCTTAATCTCTCTCTCTCGTATGGCACTACAGCCCTTGTTGGGCCCTGACCTCCTTCAATTTTTCCCCCCATTCTCTTCTGTCAGTAGCCATCCTCCTCCAGGAACGAACTTTCAGTATTTCTTTCGCATCCTCATCCACCTTCCCACTGGTCTTTTTCCGTGGATTCTGGTATTCAAACGTTTTCGTGGTATTCTGTTTCCCCCATCCTGGCTATATGACCAGCCCACCTTAGACGCTATAGTTTTATGTATTGTCTTAGCAGTGGTTCTTTATACATGTGATACAATTCAAAGTTATATCTTATTCTCCAGCCGTGTACGTCATTAACTGATCCCAGGATTCTTCGCAATATTTTCTTTTCAAAGATATCGAGAGTGTTTGCTGCTTTGGATTTCAGAATACACGTTTCGCAGCCGTAGGTTAGGAAGGGTCTTATTATTTGTTTGTATATCCTTCGTTTCGTGTTACAAGCTTAATCAATTTTAACAAAAGCTGCATTCCAAAATTTTTGTTTTTTTCCTCGCCTGTCCTCTAGTCCAGCACCACTGAACAGCTTGCGTTATATTTTACAAATGCAAGCGGAAGACTCAGGTCTCTATCTTCCTTTATTTCATAAAAATAACTGACAAACTCAGCCTTCACCATTTGCAGCTGCTTCCATTACTGCCACCTTCACATTTGTTAAATCCATCCAAAAATCTATTAATTTTGATGTCCTTGTCGGATTTATTTGTAGACAATCTTACAACGTGTATCAGAAGGAGTATCTATTTAGTATTTAATCTACAAATAACTGTTCCGTAGTCGGAAATAGTGAATTACCTATTACTATACTTGAATGCGTTATGAACAACAAAATCCAATACTCCCACATTTCTTTTATGAAACATTTTTGTAGACAACTTAAAACGCAATATAGATACATAATAGAGAACGTTTAGCAATTTTGTGCACTTTCTATAAGCTAACTAATTCCCCGTTTCACAAAAATTTCATAATTTTCTTCATAACTAACATTAAAATTATTAACGAAGATTACCGTTCATCTTCTTTTTTCCGGACATGTCCTCTTTTTAAGAGATAAAATTTCTGTCCGGTAAAATGATAAAAAAAATTGTCAAATTGTCAAGTCCGACAATTTGACAAATTGTTTATGCATGGAAAGTGGAAAAAACTTCAACAGTGTAATCGTAATTGTAATTTGAAATTGTTAACAAAAGCAATAAACAATTGTTGAAATCGATCAGATTAACCAAAAAATATAAATGGAAGTAACAGTAAACCGTACGTAGCAAAAGTGTAAACTGAAAATAGTAGTGTTACTGAAAACTATAAAAAAAAAAGTAGCCTACTTTAAGATTTAAACAAAATGTAATTATATATATACAATTAACATATAATGTTCTACATATGTAACTCAATAGTTTCTTGCAGTAATTATATATTATATTATTCAATATAGTTTCTTCTGGCAGAAAAAATGTAAGTTCTATCATCGACTTCGGTAGCAGTAGCCTTTAAGAAAAGTATTTCAATAGGCATTTTAGACCTTTAAGGGAACGTATTATTGTTATGAATATAAATATTTATACATACATTGCTGAAAGTTTATTAACCTTTTGGAAGGGAGTGAAAAATACATTGAAAGAGATGATATTCAAGCTTTTTCTACTTTTTAATACTTTTTTGGCAATTATATTTAATTTACCATTTAGTAGCGAGTTGTGAAAAAGATATCAAGTGCCATTAAATATATTTTCGTGAATACATTAACATAACCAAATACTTTCTATTAAACTCGAAAATGTTCTAAGCAAACGAAACAAATTTTGTTTCAGTTTCATTATAAATGGTGCAATGCTGGCCAAACATAGCAGCTGCATGTATATAAACTAAAAACAGGTGACACTGATTTTAAATTGTTTTTATGAATTAAACAATTCGAAAGCTGAGTAACTAAATTAGGCTAATAAACGATACTGGAATACGGAAATTATGTAAATATACTGTACATTAAGCAGCCACTTTACAAATACTGCTTTCAAAACCATATATTGCCAGTTTTTATTCTGAGTACGTAAATTAAGACATTTATTTCATCATGAGTTACTAAGGCTACGGAAAATTTAGTTCCACAAAACTATATTTTTTAAATTGTGGAGAGCCAAAAAAACAAGGAAAAGGCAAAAATATGGAATAGATGAATAGATAATTAGCGTGTATACAAAAGTCTGTGCATAGAGTTTTAGTTTTCCTTAAAACTGAACCTATTTAAAATGTTAACAATAATTACGAAAACGGTTACCTTTAAACATTGTTTTTGTTCCGTAATAGTTTCGTCGCAACAAATCACATTGAAGCGAAAGAAATCTGCTCACTTAACTAAATGAAATGTCGGAAAAAAAAATCAAAAACGTAACTAAATTCAACCGTCTAACGAATGAGAACGAAGATGTTGGTTTAATCTAATACGCAAATCTCTGCCATTGGAATACCAGCTTTCACAAAGAGTCATCTGGTGTCGAATACGCGGACTGATTAGTCGCATAGGTTGCTGACCGGCCACGGAACCGACCCCTACACAAAATTCTTGGAAACGATAGCATTGTAACGACAAACGTCAAGACGACATTAATATATAATTTAAAAATGTATTTTGTGGGACTAGATTTTCCGTAGCGTTAGTAACTTATGATGAATAAATAGCTCTTACTCGTTTACGTACAATAAAAACGGGTAACATTAAACGAATACGAAAAACAAAAGAATATTAAGAAAATATTAAGCAATGTTTAAAATACCGGTATTAAACGTTTTAAAAAAAAAGTAAAGTACCGTTTACCAAATGGTAAAAGCTTAAGAGCATGATAATGTCTTTCAGCCGCCAGCTAAACGCAACATTATTATGGTTACTGACTGACTGATTGGTTACATACCTATCTACAGCTATGCAGTGTTGTTTGCTTGTTAGGTCTTTAATCTGCGACGGACGTTAGCACGTTAGCGGTCGCGGTTTTAGTTAACGATTCCCGGCTGGTAAATGATGACGTCATGCAGCGTGATGCGTTACAGAAATTTTCAAATGACCCCCAGCCATAAGACATTATCATGTCAAAATCGGTATGGAGAACCAAACATGATTTCCATGTTCTAAGATTACGTACTCACAATAAAAACGGATGACATTAAACAAATACGAAAAACAAAAGAATATTAAGCAAATATTAAATATTTTAAAAAATCGGTATGGAGAACCATACATGACTTCCATGTTCTAAGATTTATATTTAAAACCATTTAAATATAAATTGAAAAATTTGACAAGTCTGACAAATTGAAATGAAATATTTCCATAAAAACTATATCTTTGTTGCAGATAACATAGTACACATATAAAAAATTACCTTCCCCACGCCTTCAACTATCATTTTCATTTATAGAAAATTACCACCTCCCCATTCAACTACCCTTTTTATTTATAAATATTCCATCTACCTTTCTACAGTGGATTATTATGACCTTCTTTTCGGGATACTTTATTCATCAAAATTAACTACTTTACTCTTGTTAAAATGTAAACCGTTGCAGGTAAACTACCCCTTCCCCTTAACTGATCTTCACCAAAATCTACAACTCGGCCACATATCCAAAAAATTATTTGATTCTGTTTGAATTTGCGAGTTATCGTTCGCCATAGAAAAAATTCTACACACAGACACGTTTTGAAAAAATGACTTTTCTTCATGTTTTGAGGGGACTACAATCAGAATCAGCCCTTATCTCGAACACTATTTTTTTTCACGATCACCATACTTCCATGTTCTGTAAAGAAATGGAAGTAAAAATGATGAACTAAATACAAGAAAAGGATTTCAAAAGTATTCGATCTTTCAGCATGTGAGTACATTTTCTTTTATGATAAAAAATTCAATTTTTAATATTTACGTTATTTTTGTAATAGTATTTAATCATTTAGAATATGCTCACATTCTTTAAAATATTACACTTTGCCTAAAGCACACATATTTGTGGCAGTGGGGTAATTTTGGGTAGTTATGTGGGGTAAAGATGTTTGATTGACCTGGTAACACTGCCTTTTCGTTTCATCTATTTCGTTACACGTTGAATCAGTTTACTGTCCTAGGAGCACGATGTCATCCGGGCACTATAGAGCCATATATGAAGTTCTCACTTCGAAAATTATTGTTCGAGGTCCAAGAAGTAGAAACGTTAGTAGAAGGAATTACAGCGTTATTCCATTGCCTTATAAAATTTTAGTCGAGTATCTTTACTTGTTTTTCTCGACAGCACTCGATGAATTGTGCCACATATTGACTGAAACTTAGCCAACTTGTGATCAACATCGTAGTCCATATCGTAAGTGATGTCACAGCCAAGATAGCAGAAATGTGACACCTGATCTATATTCTTATTACCCAATACAACCTTAGTTGGTATGGTGTATTTGTCTATAAATGCCATAGTTTCTTTGTGACTTTCGAGTAGTCTAAATGTCCTCTGAGGACGTTACCAGTGTTCTGCAGAGTATGACCAGTGGTAGGAGTGTTACCTTTGAGCCTCTGGTCTTGCTCTGGAATTCATTAGGAGACCCACCTCCTAGGTTCTTCAGCCCCTATTGCCGTTGGAAACCTTCCTCTTCCGCTCCTAGTGCCGTTGGAAAAACCATCCTCTTCCGGTCCTAGTGCCGTTGACCGTTTGTCAAAATTAACCCTGGCTGGGTCCTTACTGGATAGTGCAAAAGAAAAATGAGAGAACAAGAATTACATAGTAAAGCTGAATTATGAAAACAATGAAAGACTCCCTACCACTCGAAGACCTGATAGCATCGGGGGTCGAAAAGACCAAATGCTGGTGCAGAGAATCGAGACAGGAAAGATTAAAGAAAGGGATTCCACCCATGACAGGTTGAAATAAGGTGAGAGAATCCAGCTATGGTAAATAGACCAAGTGTGCTAAACTCGTATCCACCAACCTGTGGACCCCTGATTAAAAATTTTAATGTTCAAAACAATCTGCAAATATTCGATTTTAATTGAATCTGTGAGGACTCTGGATTGCAAATATGCACACTTAAGACCAAGGTGATGGATTTTCGTGGAACTGATTCCGTACGGGCAAAAATTGTTATAGACAGTACTGTCCTGGGACAAGTTAGCAATTTTGAATACCTAGGCTACAGTGTGTCTTATAATGTAAGCAACGATGTTATGAATATGTTGCATAAGTTCAACCTTATGTGCGGGACCATTAGGGAACCCCTTAAGTCAGCAAGTAAAGGAACACGTCTAAAATTCTACAAGGTGATGGCCCTTCCTACACTTCTTTATGGGTGCAAGAATTGGACTTTAACGAAAGGCCTGGCCAGTCACATACAAGCGGCTGAAATGAGATTTCTCAGGCACATGGCAGGGTATACTCTCCATGATCATAGAAGAAACAAGATATACCATCAGGAACTAAATATTATGAGTATACTCGACAGGATTGCCCAGTATCGGCTGAATTGGTGGGAACATCTTTGCCGAATGGATGACTGCCGCGTCCGCAAAAAACTATGGAACTATAAGCCGAGGGGACAGAGAGGTGTGGGACATCTGAGGAAGCGCTGGAGTGACCAGCTCTAATCTTTGCCTGTTTAGACGGAACAAAGCATCCTTGGTTTAATCCTTGAAGAAGATGATGATGATGATGAATGTTCAAAACACCAAATAATTAACACCAACAGTGTTCGAAACATTGTTAATTAATTTTAATGTGCGAGTTGATGTCCTAGATATGAGTTATCAGGTAAAAATTCAAGGTATGATGCAACTTTTGTATACACTGTTCTTCTCTAATAGTATGGCTCTAAAGTAAGCCTACATATAATGTTTAAGATCTTACTTCAATATGTTCCACATTAAATGTAAAATTTATATTACGTGTAAAAAATTTTGTAAGTCAACTCTTGAGATTCATATCAATTCAGTTATCTTTTCATTATGTTCCCTGGGAATATGACATACCTGATAATCAGTGGCATATCTAAATGTGGCCTTGGGGGAGGTCGAGTTGGCTCCATACAAAAGGAAAAACGACATAAGACTAATCAATATTTCTATCTTTATTGTAGCTGAAAATATGTGTTAATATCTTGAAATCAATCCCATTAAAGTAAACAGTAATAACACAATAAAAATACGCGTTACTGAAATATTGCTTAAAAGATACTGACTGAACTGACTTTTTTTCATGTTTCATGTTTCAAACATATACACAAATGCTGTGTAATAAACCTGTTTGTATATTTAAAAAGAGTTAATAGCTGAAAAAATAATAAGAGAGCCTAAAAATTAAGAGATTAACAAAATTAGTGAACTTTTCTTGACCCCTTTGGGGAGGTGGGTCCGGTCCTGTTCATCTCCCCTGTAAATACGGCAATGCTGATAATACTCCTCTTTCTCCCCAAACAAATATGTTTAAAAAATCTTACAAATTTTTAACACTTACAATTATAAGTCTTAGAATATTTTGTTACTTTATTAATATAATATTACAGTAGTAATATTAATTACCAATTGAACCAAATAATTAATAAACACAATTCTGAACTAATTATGTGGCACCTAATCTTTACATATATAAAAAAACTTTACATAAAAAGCTTCAAATCATTTTTTCTTAAGCTACATAATAAAATAAAAGGTTCTTAGCTTACAAACAAATACATTTTGAAATAAACATTATACTTTGCAATATAAACAAACTTTTAACCCTATATTACATAAATTAAATTATTTTTAATTACTTCTATTAAATAAAAGTTACTTGAATGTCATAGGTGCACATCATAATGATAAAGAAGATAATATAACACAAGAACCTGTTTCCTGGTGTTTAGTAATGTATTACAAATTTGTAGAGATTAACTTCATGTGTTAATCGCCTATGTACATACACGTTATATATAATCAAGTCCTGTAGGTTTGTCAGTATTTTCATCCACAGTATCATCCCAAGTCCTGCAAAGTTATATTATTTATATACAAATTTGTATACGTTGTTTTGATTAATATTATACTGCCTAAAGTATATACAAAGTAATACTGAGTTATTCAAAAAGAGTGAACCAATTTCATAACGCAATATTTTATTAAGGAAAAGTAATAAATATTCCAACCAAATCACAAGTATTCTACACATAATAAAGTTTTATTTCCTGTCTTACAAGTGTTCAAAAAGAATGAACCGATTTCATGATACAATTTTTCAGTTCTCAAGCGTTGTCATGGAATGAGTCATTGACCATTCGAAAGAGGAGGTTTCTAAGTATAAAATGTGGCCATGAGCACTGTAGTCACATCATTTCCTAGGCAATGCTTGTTTATTTGTTTTGCACTCGATATGGTGAGTCAAAAGCAAAAAGCGTTCTTCATTCTCGAGTTTGCGAAAACAAAATCAGTTGCCACAGTGCAGCGTGCTTTTCAAAGATGATTTGACATTAATCTGCCCTCTCCAAAGAACATTCTCCAAAGGACGATGGTTTCAACAGTTTGAAGAGAATGGGTGTCTGTGCAAAGGAAAATGTCCAGGACGACCATGAGTTTCAGCGGAACAAGTGAAGAAAATTCATGTTGCGTTTGAGCAGAGCCTACGGAAGTCCACAAATCAAGCTAGCCATGAGTTTGCGATCCCACAACCCACTGTCTGGCGTGTGCTAAGAAGATGTCTACATTTGAAACCGTACAGACTGCAGCTTGTTCAGGCACCAATAAAATACCAATAACGACAAGAGGAAGCAAATGGAATTTTGCGATTTGATGCCAGAGATTATGGAAAACAAAACCGTAATTTCATGTTTGATTTTCAGTGATGAAGCAATCACTTGAATGGCACATTTAGGGGAGAACAAATCAAAAAGTTGAGCACGAAAGAGATTCCCCTAAGGTGAATGTCTTCTGTGCTGTGTCTAAGTACAAGGTTTATAGTCCCTTTTCTTTGAGGGAAACACCATTACAGGACAAACCTATCTCGACATGCTTCAACAGTGGCTCTTCCTGATACTGCAAGCAGATGCAGATCTTCATTTTACAACATGATGGAGCACACGGCCAACTCAAGATACTGGCCCGTGTGCACTTCCGTGATGTCAGCAATGTAGTGCCGCGACCAACTCGAGCCACTCTGAAATTCCGGTATTCTTACTTTCTCCACTGCTTAGCTACAGTAAATATAGAAAGTATTGTATTCCACTCAAAAATCAGATAACTAGATTTCACCAGAAATGCACGTTTTGGGAACAAAAAAAAGCATTTAAAAATGTTTGTGTGTTTGTGACCAGCGTAGCTCCAAAACGAACAGTTGGTTAGATATCAAACTTAGTATTTAAGTTAGTCCATTTTACATGGACACTTTTTTTTTTTTATTTTTTTTTTCAAAAATTGCTGTAACGATTTTGATTAAAATACCACATATTTAAGATAAATCCATGACAAATAAAATATGTTGAAGATTCCAGGACAGGTATCTGAAGTTTTCATTCAGAATTCAGAATTAATTTTGCACAATTTGTAAATCATAAGACAAACTTATACACACAAAATGTAGATCTCATTAAGACACACAGTTTATCTCAACTTTTTTTCTGCCATTTGCGAGATATCCGTTGTTATTGGTTTGACTTTTTAAAGTGCTTATACTTTTTTTAACAACTACTAGTTGCTATTAATTTTTTTCTGGTGATCATACAAAGGGTGGAATTTCAAAACGATCACATAGTATTTCACTTTTTAAACATCTATCACTTTAGTTTACTGTATCCCTCTTATACATAGAATGAAATGTGCAATGAAACCATTTCTGTAAACCTTTATCTGGATTGACAAGTAGATTGAAGCATTCACTTTCATAAGAATAGTCTGTAGAAGAGTGGGTAGAGAAAGTTGTGTGAATGTAAAACATATATTGATTTTTATTTTAGTAAGCAGGCCTTATCTATACAGAGCATAAAGATACATCAGATTTTTATTGTGAGGCATATGTAATTCATGTACGCATGCACTAAATGGACTATATAAAGTACTTTACTGTAATAGGTAAAGTATGTACCACCGTTGTTGATTTTATTCAGAAATGTTGACCTCAAAAGGCAAAGTTTGAAAGATAATGAAAATCGTATCCTTTTAATTTTGCAGAATGTAGTGAAAACCAAAAGGTTTAAAATTAAAACTTAGATAACCTACTCTAACTAATGGACATTAAAAAAAAGGTTTAGACCTGAATATTATATTGACCTCTAGTCCTAAGGTCATGCAGGTGTATAATAATTGTTAGATAAGGAAATAAACACTAATTTAAAACATAACTTCTGTGTAAAAATCATTAGGAAATGAACTGAATATGAGCACTGAATAAAATGACCTACTTCTGGACCACTTACCTTGAAATGGGTCGTGGCTATATGTATTTTACAGTGGACATTAATTTGCACAGGCCTATGGCTATGCATTGTAGGAACATAAGGCCTTGATCTGAATAAAATTTGGCAGAAAACAAGAGAGTTAAATATGGTATTTTTATTATTTATTCAGTCAACAAATTAAAATGGGTAATATTGTAAAATTCGATGTTGTCCTCAGTTTTTTTAACTGTCTGTCACCGTTTTTAGTTGCTGCAGTGTCATTGACATTCTTGGTGAAATTATTTATCATTACCTTACAGGATCGAAGGTTGATGTTTTGCAGTAAGTCTCTCATAGTTCTTTTGCACTCACAAACATCATTTAAATTACCTTCAGCTAGATCACAGTCCTCCAGCTTTATATTACAGATTTTATGTAAAACAGAAAGTTGGTGTAAATCACCAACGAAACTGCTTGCATACATATTCGTTATACCTTTCAACATGAACCAGGCAAGACCAGTCACCATAACAGCATTTTCAGTGGGAATTGTCAACTTTCCACGGTCGTATTCTAAATGAAGTCATTTGGGATGGATATTTCAACTTCTTTATCAGATTTAACCCAAGAAGTGCAAACATTACAGTTTTTAAGAAAAAGTTCTCTCTTTACAGCATAACCAGATACATACATTAGTACAGGCAACAAACTCTCTGATATCTGTGATAATTCAAAATTTTCTATTAATACCCCAGAATATTTGTCAACATTCACACATTTATCAAATGTACCAGAACAAGGAAGCAAAGTCGTCAGTGGAATATGCTGATTTTGTGAATTAAGCAGTACCATATCCTTGAACCTTAATTTTTTTTCACTTTCAAGAATCTGGACATAACTTATATAATAATTTGCTCCACTCAATTGACGGTAAGAGCTGAATCTACCTTCCAAATTGTCATTCTGAAACTTACTCAGTAATATGTAATCTGCTTTATGATGTTCAAACACATAAGGAATCAGGAGTAAAAATCCATCGAGAGTATTTATCAATGACTGAAACGTCTGAGAGCTTAAAGATTGAGAGTTAGGCACACTCTGCCTCCAGTTTTTTAACCATAACGACATTTTCCTTAGAAAATCTGGTTGTAAGGAGCTACTTGCCCTAATAGGCTGCCGGTATGGGTTATTAAATCTTTCACCTTCATATGCACCTTTTACATTCACAATGTGCCACCAGCTACAAATGACTTGAATGAATGAAGCTGTATGTTGTGACTCTGCAAAGCCTGTGTCTTTAGAAGCTAAGCACTTTAAAGCAGCAATATTTCTCTCACCAAAAACCTTAAGAGCAAGGTTAACATTTTGTTTCTGAATATTTGAAGGATATAAGGCCTTATATGACAGCAAATGACTATATTTTACTAATGAGCCCTTTTCTTTCTGATACATCAATTCTAAAAACTTAAAAGCTGCTGTCACTATAACCTCAAAATTGTCAAAATCTGGAAATTTTAAGACTCTGTCAAATTTGGTAATCCAGTTGTTACGAATACATTTAAGTATATGTACAGTGTCAAAAAGTAAGAACAACTTTCTAGTACTGTCTACAGGATGTTCAATACAAGGCTGCAATAAACCACTAAGAGTAAGTAACTCATAAGCTTTTCGATTTATTGCATTGTTATCTGATATTAAAGATAACACTCTAAACCCAACTTTTTCTACTTCATTAATTACATGTAATAACATACATTTCAACTGGTGAGCAGTTAGGTTATTAACAGGTATGATACAAAATCTTTGAATTTTGAAAAAACACTTGATATCATGAAAACCTGGGCAGTTTTAGCAACATGATTGCTATCAGTCTTACTGGCACCATATATTGTATCTCCTTTAAATGTCAAACGAGGCTCAATGTAAATTTCATCCAAAAGCACATTTACCACTAGTTCATGATCTTTCAAAAACCGTTTCTTTATTTTCAGATACTGTACACTACCATCAACATCAAAATTACTTAAATCAAACTTACCTATCAGCTTTCTAACATTGCATGGGTGTGGCAAGTATAGATAACCACTTTTATGTACAGCAGCGTAAGCCGATGGTGAGTGGACATACAGAGAAGCTGCTAGTAACAGCGTATTACCACCACACCTGCGAGTGTTGTCATTTGCTGTTAAATACTGAAGCTGTTCAATTACAAATTGCAGCTGTGAACAGCTTTCACCTGAAAAACTATGCTCTAACATATTCACCACATTTTCTACCACAAATATCTTATTTAAGGTGTCTTCTTTAAACACCAGTGATTCAATATACTTGATTACACTATCAAACACATTCTTTGATTTTACTGACACATATTCCTTTGGCACTTTATCTTGGGGAATTTTAAATCTTTTCACAGAAAATAGTACAGTCAGGTCTGCCTTAATTGTCACTGAAGCAAGAATGTTAGGTATTTCTCCACTGACATCAATGAAACACAACACCATCTTCTGTTCACACTCAATACAAGACCACTGTTGCTTATTGATGTGACTGGAACTTGTAAAATAATTGAATGCATCTCTCAAATTGTTTAGGGCATTCTGTTCTTCATACTGTCTGTAGTCTTCCAAGCTTTCTGCCACTGCTTTTTTAAAATTGTCACTTTCTACATCACATAGCCTTCTGCATGAAGGTCCAGCTGTTGTCAAGTATGCAAGTAAATTCGGAAATATTGAAGGCACTGCATCTGGTTTTAGTTTTGGATAACTCCTTGTAAATGTCTTTATTTCACCATCAACTATAAACTGTTCTGTCCTGATTATGCACTCTTCTCTAAAATGTTTTATACATATAACAGGCTTGCTTACTTTTGAGAAGTCTGTGGGAATTTTTCTGAGCCATTTTTCCTTCAGTTTTTTATCCTTGGGCAAAGAAAATGTGCTGACAGCTTTACCTTCTGACCTATAATTACTTTTGCATCCAGCTATACTGCAGCACCTTGGCATTTTTAAAACCTGAAAAATAGAAAATTAGTACCAGTTAAATATTAGCCATGTTAACATATTAATATCCATTTCCATTTTCAATAAAATGTTCCCTAAATTACATAATACAATTCTATATTCCATTTGAAAGTGAGAAACATTACAAACATAGAGGAGTGTAGCCCCCCAGATACCCAAAACCGTATATCGAAGTACTGAGTTATGTAACACTTTATGGGTTTAGTACACCACATTGTAGCTGTTGATAAACAGGAATGTGCATAAAAATTCAGCACTTTAACATTCAATTGGTAAATATTGGGAAACTTCTGTGTTTCCGTTATTCTGTTTCAACCCCACCACCCTCTGCATATGCTCCTGCAATGTAAGCAGTCAGTTAGATATTTAAGGGTACTTACGACACATTTTTAAGCCAAAATTCTTGAAATTATCAATTTCTCATTTCTTACACAAATGAACTTTTTGTAATGTTAGACAAACGTACACACTTGATTTTTTTGTGAAAATCCATTATCTAAATGGTTTGGCAGCCATTTTTAAAAAGCCCTGCATAGCTATTTAAATACCTGTTGCACTTTTTTTTTCCTTTGAGAGAAAAATCATCTCATTTCTTTGCCAAACTCAATCAAATTAGCTCTCTTTACACTAAGGATTTATTTTTAGTGTTATCTGGTGGTTGTTAATGATATTCCAATAATAATTCAAAGTAAATAGTAAAATATCTTTAGATAGGTATTCAAAAAAAGAAGTTCATTTCGGTTAGATAATATGAATAATATTATTTCTTTATTTTTCATGCATTTTGTTTTATATAATGTGACTTCTTAAATTATTAGTTGCTTTGTTTACTTCACACTATTGTTTAAGATTTATACTTAGAAGTTATAGTGAACAATGTTGGTAAGATTTCAGCAAAATGTACAAATTCAGCACAAAATGGAAAACCCCAGCAGATAGGATGAGTAAAAGTAAGCTGAAGGCTTTACAAATGAATGAGAAAAGGTGTAAATGTGCAATTAGTAATACCTCAGAACCCCAGCTTGATTCTTTAATTATGCCACAATGCAAGCATGCATTCCTCCATTTGGCGCAAGGGTCCTTAAGAAACTTTTTTTTCTAATAAAAGACTGGAAGTTGCAGTTGCTAATACAATTGCTGAGCACAATATGAGACGCATTGCATTTCAAGAGCTAAAAGCATGCATCACTGGTGAAGAAATAACAGAAACAGCAAGAACAGCCTTCAAGAGAGATTTCGGAAGAAAGTATGGAAGTTGTCGCAGATATCACAAAAGACACAATCCACTAGAAAGAGGCAAAGGGTTTAGAAACTGCAGAAAGAGGAGTTTAAGAGGAAGAAGGAAGGGAAGAGCTATAGTGCTTGTGAATTTTGATTATTAATATTAGGTAAAATTTAAGTTATGCATGTTTTGTTTATTAAAATCTAAGTTTTCACAAAACTAGATTTTTGCGCATGCGATATATCCCATACGGCTTATTTTTCATCCAATCTGCAAGAAAATTGGCACAAATATTCTAAATACTATTGCAAATCATTTTAAGGATCCTTTTTGTTTTATTTGAAAGATCACAGGCGTAGTGAATTAATTAATACTAAAATTTGATAAAATTTAGCCCTAAATTATGCAATAGTATTAATTTTTTAAATTCTTGTTTCAGAGCATAGATTTTAAAAAGCATACTACAACCATTTCTAAATATATCAAATAATCATGTGCAGAAATAACAATCCTGTAAAAGAAATGTTTAAGCCGTATGGAATATTTCAAAATTTGCATGAATCGCAATCCATGGAAATATAAATTTTCAGTACCTCAATTATCATTTATACAATTTTGATGAAATTTGCACAGAATGCTATTAGAATTATTAACCAGCATGCAAAATTTGAAGACTGTAGCTCCAAAATTGTGGAAAATCCTCTCAGCTGTTCTAAGTATCCAGAGCACAGAAGCAATAAAGCCAACAGTACCTAACATACAATACTGTTTTGCACGTCGTAACAGTCATTTTATATGCTTGTATGTAATTCATTATTGTAATACTTTCCTTATTAATAAAAAAGTATATTTCAGAATTACTGAACACAATTACCACCCAAAGAAGCATAAACTCCACAATAACAAACTACTGTTTTTATGAAACAGCAACTGCATAAATTTTTAACACATTCGTAATTAATAGTAAGATGCTAAAAATATATAATTATTGTTGTCTTGATTATTCATCTCTTCTTTCACAGCACTAACACTTATCTAAAAATGAAACTTTTTCTTGTGAACTTACTGTTTATTCTCTTCTCATCGAACGCGTTTCGGCGTACGTATTCGCCTTCTTCAGCTTAGAGACAGACTGCCATCATTTAGTAACGGTTGTTGTGTGGAAGGTGTAGTGGGGGTGGTGCGTGGAGGAAGGGGATTGGCGCGGGGATTCAACTTAATGTTTGTTTTTTGTATAATTGTACACTTTTTGACACAATTATACAAAAAACAAACTTTAAGTTGAATCCCCGCGCCAATCCCCTTCCTCCACACACCACCCCAACTACACCTTCCACACAACAACCGTTACTAAATGATGGCAGTCTGTCTCTAAGCTGAAGAAGGTGAATACGTACGCCGAAACGCGTTCGACGAGAAGAGAATAAACAGTAAGTTCACAAGAAAAAGTTTCATTTTTAGATAAGTGATATAATTATTATACTTTAATGGTATCATTTTAATGCAATGCACATTAATCTCATCACTGCTCTTAGCCTTTGTGAAAATATTTTAATATATTTACACAGTTTTTATGTTAATTTTCAACCTCTTAAACAAAACATGTGTAATGCTTACTTAATAAGGCTTATAACCAGTTTAAAATATACTTACCGTTAATTCAGCTGAAACTTTATAACCTTCGCAGCAAAATCGGACATATTTTAACAAATATCTTCATGCGGCATTGAAGATAACGACAAATTAAAACGCTATTCCATGCAGTAACCAGTACATGGAATGCACACTGGTGAATCTACATTGCTTACGTCACGAGCAAAGATGGCTTCCTGCGCCCAGGCCAGTATCTTGAGTTGGCCGTGATGTACTGGTTACTGAAGATAAGAATAGCACCGGCTGCTAGATGGCTTAAAAGCGGAACACATGAATCAGGTAATTGTCCCGCGGGGCCAGTCTAGCTAGCCAACGAATAATGTAAATTTTGCTATACTATGTATAATTTAAGCTTTAATGTCAATTTTGTTTGTAATCACGATGTATTCTTTCATTTACAATGCCAATTAGATATCTAATCATTGATGTACATAAAATGACTTGATAACGTGTACCGTGTATCAAAGGGACATTTATGATACAGGACATTAGATAATTGTGAAGAAATAAATTAATAAAGGTATAGTGAATTGATTAGATAGTGTATGATTAATAATTTAAATATGAGACAATCATTTTGTAACCTTAGGAATAAGTATCAAGGTACATATCATGAGGTAGGATGAATCCTTAGTTGTTTATTAATTATGCATATTTCATTAATTAGTGTAATCAATTATAATATGTGTCACAAGTTAATCTTATGTATGTATTTGTTTATTTAGCAACTATAGTTGTGAGACACTAGAAGTGAATTAAAGGTATTGTTTGTTATTATGTAATTCATCAATGTACGATTCATTGATTTTATTGCTAGCGAATCATCAGATAATTTATCATGTTATATATGTATAATGTAAGAATGTAGCATAAGAAACGAAACAAACTGTCTAATGAGTAGATGTAAATATTTTATTTCCATTATTAACATGAAGTAATATTGCATAATCCACATATAAACGGATAGTATGTAAAAAAAATGCGTTCATTTCACTCAGATGGGCGGTAATAAATTCATGTAATCATATGAGACCCAAAGATAGGGAATAACTATCAGTTGCACCATATGAGAGAAAATAGGTCATCCAACCATGACCATTCCAAGGCAGACGTCCACGACTGGGACAGAGCGCAGAAATTGGATCAGATGTCTCCTGTTAACCCAACATCCAATCCAATTTGGGGACAATATAGTGTTCAAAAATTTATAATTTTCAGATCAAGAGGTACGCTCGCACACACTCGAGTTAACAACCCAGGCCCGAGTCGTAAATAAGAACGATTAGACACACGTCAGACCCGACGCCAGTGGAAGAACACTGAAGAAACGTCCGAGTACACGCAACAATAGAAAACTGGGAACATCGTTGACAGAACGAACTTAGCTACGATTTATAACACCAAAGCAAACCAAACAAAAGCCCGAGTCCAGTAGCCTGGTTACGCAGAAGTGAGATGGAACACATGCTGTGGGGGGGGTTAAGTTGTAACGCGCGTACGTATGAATGAAATAGTCAACAACAAAGGGTGCAGAGAAATCTTGACGAATATGTAGACAATGGGACGGGTATTCAATGAATACGAGATACGTACTCAGCCCAGCATGAAAACAAGCCCTGACGTCAAGTCAGATTTACAACTAGAAAGCGTGGGAGCCGTCCAGGGATGACGCCCAACGAAGAGTTGGTAATTGACGGAAAAAACGAAGTGTGAACGAACAATTGACCAAAACTCTGCGACTCTTAACAAAAGCTATATCAGAGTGCCTAAACAACATGGAAACAAAAGGTTGATAGACAGGCGGGCAATTGCTCCATTTTCTGAGAAACGACGCAACGTTCGTCGCTGGGGTACTTCGGGGGATGCCCAACGACCAACCAGAGTTTGGCATCTTCCAAAGAAACTGGTGGAGAGAGTAGTGACGACTTGGACGACGAATCAGGAAACCGATGACCAAAATCTACAAGGTGGAAGGAAATTATGAACCTATCAACAACGGCCGTAGGCGTGGAGGTGAGAAACTTGCACCCTGGCATATGGTGATTGATAAAAACTGTTTACGAGGACGCGGAACGGCAGTAATATAGTAGTAACGGCAGTAATATAGTAGTAATTGCTCAGTAGAAGTGATAGTAGTAATTTGATTAACAGTCGTAATAGTTACTCGGTACTTACTCCGACTTACTCAACTTGCAAGTCAGTTAGTCAGTCAGTGATATAGTTATAACCAAGTCGAACTTATACATTTCAACTCAATCTCAGTTCTACAAAACGTATGTTTGATAGATTATCTGAGTTACCGAACTTACCGCATTAACAAGCAGTGCGAATATACATAAATATCTTAACTAAAAATGAACTTTTTCATGTGAAAACTTACTGATTTTATTGGACGCGTTTCGGCTTACGTATCTGCCTTCTTCAGCTTTGATACAGACTGCCAGCATTTTGTAATGGTTGTGTGGAAGGTGTAGTGGGGGTGGTGTGTGGAGGAAGGGGATTGGTGCAGGGATTCAACTTACTGTTTGTTTTCTGTATAATTGTGTCAAAAAGTGTATGTGATTTATATTGTAATTGATCGTTGAGTATATTGTTTGGTTGTGTTGTGTGGTGTTTATATATTTTGTATTGTTCAGTTGTGTTGAGTTTTCGACCTTTGGGTATGTAATGTAAAATTTCAAGATTTGTGTCTATGTTGGTGTAACTGTGGTTTTCTGTGTGTATGTGTGTGGCAAATGCGGAGTGTATATTGTTGTTGGTTAAAGCTTTTAAGTGTTCAGAATAACGGGATGAAAAAGATCTTCCCGTCTGGCCTATGTAGAAACTATTGCAGTCATTACAATTTAATTTGTAAACACCTGTTTTGTTATATTTGTCTATGTCTGTGTTTGTATTACTGATGTGTTTTTTGATGGTATTGGTTGTTCTGTATGCTATTTTGTATTTGTGTTTTCTTAATGTGTTGGCGATTTTGTGTGTGTATGAGTTGTGGTATGTGAGTGTGATGTATTTGTTGTGTTGTGTGTTGATGGTATTTTGTGTTTTGTTGTTTTTGTTTTTGATGCGTTTGTGTAGTATGTTTATTAAATTGGGGTTATAACCGTTTTTGATTGCTATGTATTTTATTGTGTTGAGTTCGTCGGTGTAATCTTGTTTATTTAAGGGTATTTTAGTTAGTCTATGGAGCATATGGTTGAAGGCCGCATGTTTATGTTGTGTTGGGTGGTTTGATGTGTTGTGTATAACCATGTATAACCACTCTGGCATCTTTTGATATAACCAATTTATACACTAATGTCCCCATCAAAGAAACCATACAAACACTAGAACAACTACTCAGACAAAACAACACACCTGAAACACACATACAGGAAATCATCACACTTACCAAAATAATAACTGAACAAAATTACTTTACATACAATAACAAGATATACACACAAACAGAAGGACTCCCGATGGGATCCCCCATATCAGAAATACTAGCAGAAATATATATACACAACATTGAACAGAACCACATAATAAACAACAACAAATACACTAACAAAATTATATACTGGCACAGGTATGTAGATGATATATTACTTATATTCAAAGGCAACACAAGACAAGTTGAAAACTTCCACAAATACATAAACACTATACACCACAAATTAAAATTTACACTGGAAACTGAACAAAACATAGTATAAATTTTCTAGACCTAACAATTAACAAAACTAACAATACACACACGTACAAAATATACAGGAAACCAACCACAACCGACATGGTTATACACAACACATCAAACCACCCAACACAACATAAACATGCGGCCTTCAACCATATGCTCCATAGACTAACTAAAATACCCTTAAATAAACAAGATTACACCGACGAACTCAACACAATAAAATACATAGCAATCAAAAATGGTTATAACCCCAATTTAATAAACATACTACACAAACGCATCAAAAACAAAAACAACAAAACACAAAATACCATCAACACACAACACAACAAATACATCACACTCACATACCACAACTCATACACACACAAAATCGCCAACACATTAAGAAAACACAAATACAAAATAGCATACAGAACAACCAATACCATCAAAAAACACATCAGTAATACAAACACAGACATAGACAAATATAACAAAACAGGTGTTTACAAATTAAATTGTAATGACTGCAATAGTTTCTACATAGGCCAGACGGGAAGATCTTTTTCATCCCGTTATTCTGAACACTTAAAAGCTTTAACCAACAACAATATACACTCCGCATTTGCCACACACATACACACAGAAAACCACAGTTACACCAACATAGACACAAATCTTGAAATTTTACATTACATACCCAAAGGTCGAAAACTCAACACAACTGAACAATACAAAATATATAAACACCACACAACACAACCAAACAATATACTCAACGATCAATTACAATATAAATCACATACACTTTTTGACACAATTATACAGAAAACAAACAGTAAGTTGAATCCCTGCACCAATCCCCTTCCTCCACACACCACCCCCACTACACCTTCCACACAACCATTACAAAATGCTGGCAGTCTGTATCAAAGCTGAAGAAGGCAGATACGTAAGCCGAAACGCGTCCAATAAAATCAGTAAGTTTTCACATGAAAAAGTTCATTTTTAGTTAAGTGTTAGTGCTATGAAAGAAGAGATGAATAATCAAGACAACATAAATATCGTTAAATGCCAGTGTATACGAGACTTTAGAATACGTCCGACACGCAATATAATGCAGTACGAGTGAATTAACATTTCAATAATAAAACATTGTGCGACAATTTCAGACATTATAAAACACTATCCAACCATAATGATTCTAAATTGTGAGCATGTGAACTAAGTGGATTAACACGAACACTAGTGCACACATAGCACACATCACATCCAAGGTAGACAAAGTAATTAGCTACCTGAAACACGCTTACAGCAAGCCCTAAATCAAACCACACCAATGCTGATGATTGCATCTTTAACACATAAAACTGTAAAGACACTTATTCTAAGCGGATAAACTCCAACACCACACTACACATAACGCAAGTGGAGTCATCACAAGTGAAAGTGTAAGTGCGCATCGATCAACAGCGATAACCATGTACAGGGAACCCATCAACGGATAGAATCTCACGCCGATGGAATTTTTGGATATGCCTTTTACAAGTTAAGTCCTTATGTTTTTAAATACTAGTTGATACATACTACTGCACTGTCTCTTTTCAAAGAGCTACTCCCGAGAGATCTATATAATTCATAAAATTAATAATGTTAAATACTGTATTAAAGTCATCCATCTGAGGGCATTAATGAACGCATTTAGCTTAGAATGAAGTATATTTGATTGTTTATTGTTTGTGCATATTGTAACATGACCAAGTGTTACATAACGTAGACATATACCCATAGAATTAATAAATACATGAAGGTAATGTAAGTAGATAATATAATGATGAAAGTAGCGAAGAAGAGAAGGACCATCGAAGAAGAAAGAAGAAGAAGTGCCACGAGAAGCAGTAAACAAAACACTGCTTGACACTACAACCAATACTATAACTGACACAAACTAATGGACAAATTAAATTCACTTTAAGCTGTCAAGCGAGTCAGTGAATAACTTGAATGTAACTATACATGTTAATAAAAATAATTAAGTAACGACCCGAATAACATAATATCAGCAACAGTATTTGGGCTGAGAATAAATCAACAATGACTAATAACTATTAATGCCTATAACTAAGATTAGCAATGGCCACAATATAAAATTGAAACTGTATTACAATCTCAAATGTACTTATAGTAGGTAAAAATAATTGTAAGAGGGAACCTTATATAAGTAAGTTACCCCACCAATGTACCAAATGTAACTAATGAACATTATTAAGGCATAAATCCGATGTAAACGGTATGCCTAGGCAACGCCTAAAACGAACAATTGTCAGTAAGGTGATAAGTAGAAAGGACTACTAGTGTAGATAACATACGCTGAACAATTATTATACCAAGTGTAGCAATAAGCATTATTAATGTATTATACAAGTAATAACTCAATCATTAATGAGTAGCATAGAGCTAAGTAGTGTAAACAAAATGTCATTAGGAAGTAAGAATAGTTCATAGCAATGTATTATATCAGTAAGTTAAGATTTAATAATTATATTCACTAAATAAGTATAAAGACGGATATGTTAGTGTTCCAACACAGACGTTTAAGTGAAAACGCTATGTGAAACACAAATAATTTGTTGATAAGAGAGAATCATAGCCGGCGTCGCTAGCAGACGACAGCGCTAAACCATATACCTGAACATTATTTATTAAAAAATGTCAGTGAAAGTGTAAATAAACCAGTGTCAAACTATATCAAATTGAAGAGTAAAAAATATCCTTTAATTTGATAGTGATACAACCACGATCGCAACTATAATAAGTGTGTGACATGCGTTAGCATCATTTGTAAATAAAAAGTAAAAAATTCGGTTGTTAATAACAACAACAACGACAGCTGTCAATCATTTTAGCAAAAAGACGGTTAGTGACAGTTGGAAAACAATGCGTCATTTTCGTAACGTCTGGTTAAGCCAATCAGAAAATAGCTTACTAAATGAAACAATCGCCTAAGCCTTATCAAAACAGGGGGTATATAACGGAATGCAGGTAATTTCCGTTAGACACTTTTGACAATCATCGAGAGCGAAAGGTGTCGCTCGTCCCATCAAAATTTTTATTAACTTATAGCTTCTTGTATTAGTGCATCCATTGAATCATTTCGGCAACAAAAAGTAACTACAATACAGTCTACCTAGAATCAGTGCATCGATGTGAAGTATTTATTTTATTTAGTGCGGGATATATCGAACAGGAGAAAATAATTAAATAATATTATAAAAGGTCCATTTTAGTCAGAAGCGGACAAATATTCTCTGTTCAAGTGCGTGTGTAGTGTATAGCCAGGGTCATTACAATCCGACCACTGGAGTGTTTAATTAAATTTTAATCTAAAAGATTAAAATAAAGAGGTAACATCGTGACAATTTATTCCATTACTCTGAGTGCACTAACATATATATTTTGTAAACAAAATTTGTACTGACGCATAACACAAAACATTTTCTGCGTTACACAATGACTGAATTTATTTAGTGGATTTGTCGATCCTGTTTAAGAATGATGTTAGTCTTAAGTGGTCTCACTATATAACTTTTGTGAATAATTAAGCAAGCGTGACGAACGCCTAACCTATAAATAGGTTTGATTTTTGTTAGTAAACAACAAGGCATTACTAGTCAATATTGTTTTATGAAATAATTAATTTCTGTGTAGGCATGAGCATTCTTTCTTGTGTTTCAAAGAATTTACACCCGAGATATAAACAAAATTAATGTTTAAAGTAAAGTTTATCTGGACATAACCAGAACTGTTGTTTATGCTCTGAGCTAGTATAATATGGTAAGTGAACGAAACAATTTCAATAGTATATCAATGTATTTTCTTAATTATGTTTGTTTGAATTCATCATCAAGGGTACAAATAACCTTGATAACAGTTATTAGCAGCATAACTTTGACTTAATTTATTTCGAAAAGTAAATAGAGAATTAATTCAAAATAATCAAAGTAACTTTTAGTAGAGATCATACGTTGTTGAATTTGAATTGCCATAAGGGCAGTAAACATAATTTCAGTTTTTAAAGAAGAGAATTATTAATTATTTGATTCTATTAATGGGTTTTACATGGGATTTTCCCGAAATAAACCTGTGTGGCGCCCATTATTAAACAAGGTAAACTAACCTTGTAAGTAAAGCAAGCTGGTTTTGTAAACCGTCTTGGCAGCTTATTAATTTGTTAAAAAAGTGAACTTCCGAACTTCCAGAATCACGACCAGGTACGTGGAAGTGTATTTTATTAATTTTATTGTCCAAACGCTACTTGACTTTACGTACTTAGACGACTGTCAACCTGGAAGAGGAGTTTCGCTGCCATAATCAACGCGACGGCTACCTTCATCAAGCGACCAGCTAGTACACTTTATTTATTGAATTAAGCAACGTTATGGTTCAAACAACATTACTGCAATCATTTTTATTTTATTTAAAGGAGTTCTTTTAAGACAATTATAATTTTTTCGATTCATCATAACTTGTAACTTTAATTTTCAATTGTAAACATGCTTTTAACTTCAAATACTACATTTTAAACACATTATATAAACCATATAATTGAGAGGAATATATAGTAAGATTACAAATTGGCGACCAGCAACGTGAGGCTGAAAAATATTAAACGAAAATATTTTTAATATATATAATCAGCCCGGCAGACACAAAAGAACAAACATGCCACACACACATCAATACGACACAAGATACAAGGACAGCCGAATAGAAGAAATACAGAGACACCGGAGACACAACCAACACCCGAGATGGAAGTCATTACCATTAATAACATAGAAACTCGACCCGAAAAAACACCCCATGCAGAACCGGAAGTGGAAGTGAGGGTCGACAACCAACCCAAGCAACCTGAGAGACCCGCACCGTCAGGGGACATAAGCCTACAAGACATAATGAGGGCGATCATAGAAAATAATAAAAAGCTTCGAACTATTGAAAGAAGACTTGAATAAAAAGATAGACGATACTAATAGATCCGTGGACGCCCTGAACAATAAAATAGATGACAGCAACAGAGCGTTGAAGGAAGGGTTGAATACCGCATTAAATGAAATTAGCCGGAAGATGGAGGAAGGTAGTGAAAAAATGAATACTAGAGTAGACGTGGAGATAGCGGTCGTGAGAGAAGAAATTACAGAAGTGAACAAAAGATGTGAACAGCATGACCAGGATTTAAAACGAACGAGAGAAGAGGTCGACGGGAGGATCGACAACATAGAGGAGATAACTGAAGCCCGGATCGAATCACTGAAAAGAATGAGCCAAGATGAAATCAAGCGGGTGAGAACCGACGTAGGTGAGCGATGTGAGGAGATAAGTGCATCGGTGGACACGGTAAGAACTTTAACAGTCGCTAACTGGGAAAAAATTGAAGAGTTCAGACAACGCGAAATCGTGCAAATGAGAGAGGAAATTGAAGTCATTCGCAACCGTCCTATACAAGGTCAGTACATACAACCGACTGACAACCGTGACGTCATCAATTTCAAAAACTACCAGAGGAATCCGATTGAATTTTTAGCACGCATCGATGAAAACTTGGCAAGGATCCGAGAAACCAGGTGGAATGTAATAAGAAGCCTAATCGATGAATATTTCATGGAGATTTATGACAATTGGTGGACTGCCACGCGCCATGAAGTCAACAATTATGACGAGTTCAAAACACAGTTCCGCGCGAAGTATTGGTCGAAGGCCACACAAAATATAGTGTGCGATAACATATGCCATGGTAAATATGATGCAGGTAGAGGAACTACGATGACATCCTATTTCTTAGGTAAGGTGTGTTTAGCACGCAACCTAGAACCAAAAATACCAGAGGAGTGCCTCGTTACCAAGCTTTCGTACCACTTCGAGGAGGGAGTCGCCAAAGCACGCCAGTGGGGACAGGTTAAGACAATACAAGCCATGTCAGCCTTACTCGAAGATCAAGAGCACGAAGGGTATTACAGAAGAAGTCGCCGGAGGAATGACAACTTCCAGGACAGGGGCCGGAATCCAAATAATAATAATCCAAATTTCAGAAATTACAGAGGTAATTTTAATAACAATAATAACAACTCGAATCAAAATTACAATAATAACAATAATAATGACAATAACAGTAGACCTAATAACCAATGTAATAACCATAATAATAATAATAGTAACTACAATAATAATAATAATAGGCGACAGAATTACAACAATAATGCAAACCGACCTCACAACCAAGGCGGGAATAATCCACCGCAACAATATCGTAGAGCTAATTATGTTCAGGCCAACTACGACCCAGGTAGATGGCGGTACTACCAGCGACGAGATAGTTTCAGTGGGGATAGAAGAAATGTAAGAGGAGGACGGTGGAGGAGTAATAGTATTGAGGGCGACAGCCGCAACAATGACTATCGGCCGCAAGTGCACTTCGCTCCAGACCATGAACAAAACCGTCATGGAGGACGGCCAGAAGCTGACGACAGAAATCAAGTAGATTCTCAGGACAGGCGCCATGAAAAGAATGCCATCTCTTTAAATGCCTCGCGGCAGTGAGAAACTATAACGACATAGACCCCTCGCTGATCCATTCTATTGGGTACAATTACGGCACAAATTCAAATAAAATTACAATATTATACAATCACTACCTTAAAAATATAAGACAAGAGTTATTGGAAGAGGAAGGAACTAATCACCGTCAGTGCACCCACGATATTGTGTACGTGACGGCACAAATCAATGGAGTAACCGCAACCATAATGATTGACACGGAAGGAACGTTTCCTTAATGGACAGCACCGAGCTCAACCGCATTCAGGAGGAAAGCAGAGCTGTCATACCAACTTTACCTATTACCAATATTATCCTGATGGGAGCTACTGGACGCCAGAATAAATCTGTGAAGAAACAGGTTAGTCTAGAAGTAACCAGTAGAGGAGTTAAAATACCAATGATATTCTTAATAGCAACAGGCTTGCCATTTCGCAGTTTAATCGGCTGCGACATTTTACGAAAATACTCAGCTATAATTGATCTAAGTAGAGGAAAGTTGTGCCGCGTTTTGGAAAACGCGGCGATGTTCCGACGTCTATATTGTGATTAATTAAAGAAATTACGTATTTGTCGATGCGAAAGAAGTTGTCCTTTGGTACGGTCAGTTGGACTTTGTCATGCTGAATTGCCCCTTGGCCGCCCGACTCGCGCGCGCCCTATCTCTGTTACTACGGGTTTTTCAACAGCCGGTTTATTCAGTTCCACTTCAGCTATCAGCGCGTCACATTCTAGTCCCCGGCTGGCAGAGTAGATTGAACAGTTTTCGTCTCCCAGCTTCTTCTATGAATAAGTAGAAACCTACGTGACCTCCGGTAAGTCCATCAAAATATGTATTTTAATTATTTATAAAAACAAATTGGTTTTATTTAATATTAAAGTGGATGCGTTAAGATATATATTGCAGTGAATCCTTAGCGCATGGCGAGTTTCAGGTTATAATTTGTTTTATGTATGCTTTATCTCAACCCTGGTTAATTGATTGTAACGTTAAGGATATAATTATGTTTTATATTAATCTAGTAATGCTTCTACTAAATTAACTAAACTAAGATGGGGCGTAAGTCAGTAATTTTCTGATATCTGTGTATGTCACGGACTTGTTAAAAGTTGCCAATTCCTGTAAGTGCGTCATGAAAACTTTTGCATAAAGGTTAATTAAAATTATCATTATTATGGAGTGACTATATTTAGACATATTCTATATTAACATATTCAATGGAGTTATTTTTTGAAGTGATTTACCACATTCAATGGGATTCTTGACTCAGGCAATTTTTCGAGTTTATAAACCGGACAGTCCATGCTATGTCAGTGGGTAAATGTGGTAGTGTGTGTTTCATGAACTTATGAGTAATCCCAGATATAATTGTACAGGGTTTCCGAGGTAGCCGGGAATCTGCCCCGCTCTGGAAGGATGGCCGAACAACTGCCTCAGGCGATGTAATTCCAAAACCCTTCGTCAGCTATGTCAGCCGGAAGGATGGACTGGACACACACTACAGAGCCCTCAACATACACCCTTCAAACCAGGTGATATTTAACCATGTTAAACTAAATCTTGTGGCCGAATAACTCTGTGAGACTTTCATGAAACGCTCCAGTTTTGACAGTTATTTCCGGACAATGGGTGGCATGTATTAATTGCAATTTGTAAGGCTTACGCCTCCTCTATTACTATCATGTATATCTCGTTTTGAGAGCGAAAACTCGGCCGGGGTCACGCACCGCCCGGGTCGAGGGGAGTTCGGTAGATAGAGTTGTATCTCATTCTATTTCTGTTTTAAGCATGTTGGGATAGTTATGTTAACGATGTTGCTCCATGTGGACACGTATTTTATTAGTCATTCATAATCTGGGGGTGGTTTTAAACCGTGGTCGACTCCCGTTGGAGACGTCCCCTGCAAGTCTGTCTATGTCAGATCTTGCTAGATCTCGTCCGATGCCTGACCCTGCCGGTAGTTAAGTTTTGGAACACTGTGAGCTGATTTAATACCTTATGACTTAGATTCCGTTTTACAAATTCTGTTCCACTGTTTAGCTAATTTGCACACTTTAAATTTACCATTGTCACAGATTGTATTTTACCATAGCAAAAATTTTGTAACCATAATTGTAATTGCTCACTATAACAATTAGTTAACCATAAAACCACACAAGATTGATCAATGTCAGTTATGAATACTCATGGTGGTCAAGTTCCACTATTTTTCCATATCCTGTTTTGAAAGTAAAAGAAATATAAAATGCAGTTAGGTAACCGGACATCCATGTTAACCTTGTGATGCTACTCTTCATTATAGTAATTGATGGGATTTAATTTGATAATTAAATATCGGCATGGGATTTGTGCGCTGGCCGCGTGGCTTACAGAGAACATTCAGTTAACACTTATCTTGTTAAAACTTGGGGGCATGTCGGCTCCACTCCTGGGATATTTTAATTGAAGTTTTGGGGAGGGGGTTTTAGTCACCTATTAATTTAACCTAAGGGGGCCAGATACTTGGTCAGAATAAGGGGGTTATGGGGGTTGGACAAGATGCTTAAATGCGCTGATAACCAGGGTGAACATGTGATGGGTTATTTATATGCAAACGTGGTTGATGTTAATTATATGTATGTGTTGTTTTTCATAATTGTTACATTGTTATATTAATCCTGCAGGTGTATATGTCCATATATTTATGTCTTGTTATAATATGTGATTATTTGCGGGTCGAGATTGTGTGCCAGTTTACAATTGTATTATTGACATTTATGTAACATTCCATGAATTAATATTCACTGATCATTCAGATCTTAATACTCATTCAATACTTGGTGCTGGTAATAGTTATTATTCCTTGCTCAACTTTTGGCAAGGCACACATTAAGGAAATTATATTCAATAATAAAAAGACTTAGTTATCTAGCCTTTTGGGGCTCAGGTGTTGTACTATCAGAGAATAATAAATTGTTGTTGTTATCTTAAGTTCAGTGTTTCATTTGCAAGTCCCATCATACTGGACCCAGCCCAATTTTAGCTTCTCTAGGCTCTTGCCTAGTTCTAAATAACTTGTAACCTCTCTTTCAAAACCAACAAGCAAGGAGATAGAAATTTAAAAAGAAATAAAATAAATACTAAAAGCATAGAGAGAGAGAGGTTACAAAGTTAACTTTAAATATGTCAGGTACAGAGTGGACGGCAGATATTATTGGAAGCATGGAATTTCCTCTAGAACGAACCGTTTACCACATCCAAAGAATGAACAACCCAAGGTATCAAATGTCCAGTCATGAACTTGAATACCCGACCACTAACAACAGCTTGTGGGAGGAGAAGATCAGGGAGATACGACAATTCCAGTCAACCAACCAAACCCACTCACCAAGTCCAGATCAACTCGAAATGATAATAAACATATATTACCAGTACAGACATGTATTTTCAGATCTTCCTGGAAAGGTAAAGAACTATCAATGTGTATTAAATTTTAAGGAACCTGTCAACTTCAACCGCAAGTCTTACCCAATTGCATACTCTCTTAAAGAAGCAGTTCGCGCTGAAATCAACCAGTTGTTAAAAGACGATATTATAGAGTACAGCCAATCACCTTATACCAGCCCCATTGTTGCAATTAAAAAGAAGAATGGGAAGGTGAGACTGTTTAGATGCGAGAGAAATAAATAAACATTTAATTAATAACCGGACATCTCCGGGTGAAATCGAAGAAATTTTGAAAAAGTTTCATGGAGTACAGTTCATCAGTTCGTGGGACACTGTCTGCGGCTCCTGGCAAGTGGAGCTGCACCCCAACAGCCGGAAATACGTCGCATTTATATTCGAGTGACGCAACTACCACTTCAAACGGTTGCCCTTCGGGTTAATAAATTCTGTAGCGATATTTATACAATGTATGGACCAAGTACTGGGTCAGGAAGCACTTAAGTTCACTACTGTATACGTGGATGACCTATTAATTACATCTACAAACTGGGAGGAGCATTGTCAGAGGGTAGACCATGTACTGAACAAACTGTCCGAAAACCATATCACCTTAAAACTAGAAAAGTCCCAACTCATTGCTAAAGAGGTGCAATTTCTAGGATTCCAACTGACAGAATTGGGAATAACACCATCCACAGAAAAGATTGAGGCCATACAAATGTTTTCCACACCCAGAAATAAAAAACAACTACAGTCATTTTTAGGGTTATGCAATTATTATCGTAAATTTCAGAATAATTACTCAGAGTTAACAACCAAATTATCTCCACAGTTATCCTCAAAAGACAAATGGACATGGGGACCAACTCAAGAAGCTATATTTCAACAAATCAAAACAAAATTCTTAGAGACAGTGATACTACATCACCCAGACTTCAACAAACCTTTCTATCTCAACTGTGATGCAAGTGACATCAGTCTAGGTTCTACTCTATACCAAGAGGACGAAGATGGAAACCATCTTGTTGTAAGTTTCGCTAGCCGAACCCTAAATAAATGCGAAAGGAATTACAATGTAACAGAGAAGGAGCTTTTAAGTGTAGTATTTGCATGCGGAAAATTCCGAACCTATATACTAGGATATTCCATTACTGTTCGGACAGATCACAAGTCCATATCCTTCTTAAAAAACTGCAAGCTAAGTCATGGTCGTTTAGCAAGATGGACAACATCTTACAGGAATACAACATCAGTTGGGAATATGTCCCAGGGAAAAAGAACATAGCAGCTGATATACTGTCACGTGTGGATATTACCAACCAGACTTATGAAGGAGAGAAAGAAACAATAGCAAAGGTTTACAACATCTTAAAGAGTCGGACAGAGTTGGAAGATGTAGCCAAGGAGGTAGAACAACACCAAAAACAAGACAGTAAATTAGTACAAATTGTCCAAAGACTGAATGATCAAGATGATAGAATAACCCCTTATTACTGTGTATTTAATAATGTATTATTTGTTAAAACTAAATGTCACGATAATATCTGGAAATTAGTCATACCTAAGACACTAGAGAAGGACATCATAACGGACTACCATATTCGTTATGGACACATGGGTGCAGTTAAAGTAATAAAAGCACTGGAGGAGCACATGTACATCAAAGACATCAACAGAAGGGTGAGAAGGTATATTAAAAATTGTCAGATATGCCAAATGGTGAAGTGCACCAACGAAAGGAAGGAGGGGCAGATGATTTCCATAACCTCATCAGCCAAATTAGAGAAAGTTTTTGTGGACATCTGTGGTCCATTTCCCAGAAGCGGAGGTCGACGACAGTATAAGTATTTATTAATCATGTTCGACCATTATACTAAGTTTGTAAAGCTGTATCCGATGAATCGCGCAACCACCAACAAAATACTCAACATAATAACGCTGAATTATATACCTGAAGTGGGCTGTCCGAAGACAATAATAACGGACCATGGTACCCAGTTCAAAGGACGGAGATGGAGAGACACACTGCTGGAACATGGAGTAAAAACATATAAAACCTCAGTGTACCATCCCAGCAGTAATCCATCCGAAAGAGTGTTAAGGGAAGTTGGACGGATTCTCAGAACCTATTGTTCCAGTCAACAAAGGAAATGGAGTGAATACATCCCAGCTACGGAAGATTTTATTAATTTAGCACACCACCAGTCAATTGAAACAACACCTTATAATGCAATGTTCGAGAAGCCTCCACCTAGGGAGATTAGTGACATAATTCAGTTTCCCCAGAGTCAAGAGTATCAATTTAACAAGATCCAATACCATGACAAGATCATGGAAAAATTGGAACAATGAAAAAGAAAATATAAACAACAAGTGCCAACCCGAGTAATAAAATATAACGTAGGAGATCAGGTACTACTGAAGAATAGGGAGTTGCCCAGCACAATGGAGGGCATCACCAAAAAACTACTAGTACTGTACATAGGCCCTTATACCATAACAAAGGACCATAAAAATAATACGTATGAACTTACCGATATAATAAATGAAAGGGTCAAAGGTACCTATAACCAAGCATCGTTAAAGAAATACTATATGTAAGGAAGTTAGTTATGAGATGTTATTATAGGGTGACAAATATCATAAACATGTTGTACTAGAGACAGCTATAAAAAAGGGTACCTGCGAAGCGTAATTGTCCCAACCAAAGAACCCAATAGAATGGAAAAGCCCAATAGAACCCCAACGTATAAGCTATAAATATAATTATTATTATAAAAGGACAAATTATATTATTGTACGACGATTACCACAAGAGTGTTTAGTGTATAAGAAATGTTAAAAGTATCTACCGTAAAAGGATTAAACTAGTAATCAGGAGGGTCATGTATTATACCCAAGGTATTGAGAGTGGCTAAGTGCCTATAGCAAGCCTATTTACCATATTGTGTTATAAAAAGAGTGTGTGGTATAAGTGTGTATGCCAAAACTATTTGTTACATATTAAATAAGAACCAGATTTATCATATTAAGTGATAGAAAAAATGTGTATTATAAACTAAATAATTTAATGATAAGGAAGATATCTATTATATTGTGTAGAACAAAAGAGTATCTTATAACAAAAATGTACGTAAGATAATGATATAAACTTACTCTAATACTCCTATGTTAAATTAAACCAAACAGAGAATTATATATAAAACCGTCCAGAATAAATGATTTGAAATCTATCATTTGAAGGAGTAGAGAGGCAGAATACCAAAGTGAGTAATTATAAAGGAGATGGCTATTACTATTGTGGAATGAAGAGAAAGAAAAATGTTATTGAATTACCAAATATTGTATGTAACAAGAATTTAAATGTTAAATATTGTATACCTCTCACAAAACCAAAGAAATTATATAAAATCATCCAGAATAAGTGTAAATTATCCAACACTTGAAGGAGTAGAGAGGCAGAATACCAAAGTGAGTAATTTAAGAGGATGGCTATATTTATTATGGAATGAAGGGAGAGAAAGTCAACTATTGTCTAATAATATGTTAGAATAAAATAAATAACAAAAATAAGTGTCAAAATACTACTGTTATCAAGGAATATAAAAAAAAAAAAATATGAATTAGACGATGAAAGAGTACCTAATTGTATTTACCAACAAGATATGTCAGAGAATATCTAACCAAAATGTTTAGTATATGAATACTGTAAACCCTGATAATTCAGGATAATTGTAAACTATTGATGAGGGTAAAACTTGTAAACTATTGTAAGAGTGAAATACTGTAAAATCTATAGTTAAGAAACAACTGCATGATGGTATGATGATCAACATAAGTGTGTAAATTTAAGAATACTCAGATGAACCAAAACAAATTGTCAACTAGTATAGTAAAGTAACAACAAGGCTAATAAAGAACATAGCCAAAATATCAAGTCTGAAAGGGAAGAATTACCTGTGAAAAGAAGTAAGTGTAAAAGAATGAAAGGTGATACAAATGAAACCTCTAATACCTTGAATGTTATATTGAATATGTCATATTATTAAAAAATGAATGATAGGTTATATTTTATGTGTTGTGATAGTGCAACTGTTGCTACGTGCAATTTTTATTTTGTCCCAGACAGAGATGAGGATGCCTCTGATTCTGAGGACGTGTAGCTGAGGAACGGCGGAGAATGGATGCCATTAGAGCCCCTCTAACTCCGAACCCACTACAAATGTTAGGGAATTATAGGGTAATATATCAAGGATTATTAATAAAAATCTGTGAGGTAAAAAACGAAAGAACCATAGAGCTTATCACGAAAATAAAGATATGTAGTAAGAAAGAAAAATGTATTATTGTAAGACAGGAAATTGTTAATTTAAGAAGTGAAACCTATTGTAATTAAATGACTTAGAATATGAGAAACGTGAAAAAAATACTAGTAAGCTAAGAATTATATCACTAGCCAAGAACTCAATCTAGTGCAACACACTAATAGAATGTTAAATTCAATGCAGAGAGTACAAGACAAAAAGCAGTAATAATGTACTAAAACTGAACTGAAATGATAATTTTATCAAAAATAAAATTTTCTCTCAAATTATCAATTTTGAGAGGGGAGTATATGTAACATGACCAAGTGTTACATAACGTAGACATATACCCATAGAATTAATAAATACATGAAGGTAATGTAAGTAGATAATATAATGATGAAAGTAGCGAAGAAGAGAAGGACCATCGAAGAAGAAAGAAGAAGAAGTGCCATGAGAAGCAGTAAACAAAACACTGCTTGACACTACAACCAATACTATAACTGACACAAACTAATGGACAAATTAAATTCACTTTAAGCTGTCAAGCGAGTCAGTGAATAACTTGAATGTAATTACACATGTTAATAAAAATAATTAAGTAACGACCCGAATAATATAATATCAGCGACAGTATTTGGGCTGAGAATAAATCAACAATGACTAATAACTATTAATGCCTATAACTAAGATTAGCAATGGCCACAATATAAAATTGAAACTGTATTACAATCTCAAATGTACTTATAGTAGGTAAAAATAATTGTAAGAGGGAACCTTATATAAGTAAGTTACCCCACCAATGTACCAAATGTAACTAATGAACATTATTAGGGCATAAATCCGACGTAAACGGTATGCCTAGGCAACGCCTAAAACGAACAATTGTCAGTAAGGTGATAAGTAGAAAGGACTACTAGTGTAGATAACATACGCTGAACAATTATTATACCAAGTGTAGCAATAAGCATTATTAATGTATTATACAAGTAATAACTCAATCATTAATGAGTAGCATAGAGCTAAGTAGTGTAAACAAAATGTCATTAGGAAGTAAGAATAGTTCATAGCAATGTATTACATCAGTAAGTTAAGATTTAATAATTATATTCACTAAATAAGTATAAAGACGGATATGTTAGTGTTCCAACACAGACGTTTAAGTGAAAACGCTATGTGAAACACAAACAATTTGTTGATAAGAGAGAATCATAGCCGGCGTCGCTAGCAGACGACAGCGCTAAACCATATACCTGAACATTATTTATTAAAAAATGTCAGTGAAAGTGTAAATAAACCAGTGTCAAACTATATCAAATTGAAGAGTAAAAAATATCCTTTAATTTGATAGTGATACAACCACGATCGCAACTATAATAAGTGTGTGACATGCGTTAGCATCATTTGTAAATAAAAAGTAAAAAATTCGGTTGTTAATAACAACAACAACAACGACAGCTGTCAATCATTTTAGCAAAAAGACGGTTAGTGACAGTTGGAAAACAATGCGTCATTTTCGTAACGTCTGGTTAAGCCAATCAGAAAATAGCTTACTAAATGAAACAATCGCCTAAGCCTTATCAAAACAGGGGGTATATAACGGAATGCAGGTAATTTCCGTTAGACACTTTTGACAATCATCGAGAGCGAAAGGTGTCGCTCGTCCCATCAAAATTTTTATTAACTTATAGCTTCATGTATTAGTGCGTCCATTGAATCATTTCGGCAACAAAAAGTAACTACAATACAGTCTACCTAGAATCAGTGCATCGATGTGAAGTATTTATTTTATTTAGTGCGGGATATATCGAACAGGAGAAAATAATTAAATAATATTATAAAAGGTCCATTTTAGTCAGAAGCGGACAAATATTCTCTGTTCAAGTGCGTGTGTAGTGTATAGCCAGGGTCATTACAATCCGACCACTGGAGTGTTTAATTAAATTTTAATCTAAAAGATTAAAATAAAGAGGTAACATCGTGACAATTTATTCCATTACTCTGAGTGCACTAACATATATATTTTGTAAACAAAATTTGTACTGACGCATAACACCAAAACATTTTCTGCGTTACACAATGACTGAATTTATTTAGTGGATTTGTCGATCCTGTTTAAGAATGATGTTAGTCTTAAGTGGTCTCACTATATAACTTTTGTGAATAATTAAGCAAGCGTGACGAACGCCTAACCTATAAATAGGTTTGATTTTCGTTAGTAAACAACAAGGCATTACTAGTCAATATTGTTTTATGAAATAATTAATTTCTGTGTAGGCATGAGCATTCTTTCTTGTGTTTCAAAGAATTTATACCCGAGATATAAATAAAATTAATGTTAAAAGTAAAGTTTATCTGGACATAACCAGAACTGTTGTTTATGCTCTGAGCTAGTATAATAGGGTAAGTGAACGAAACAATTTCAATAGTATATCAATGTATTTTCTTAATTATGTTTGTTTGAATTCATCATCAAGGGTACAAATAACCTTGATAACAGTTATTAGCAGCATAACTTTGACTTAATTTATTTCGAAAAGTAAATAGAGAATTAATTCAAAATAATCAAAGTAACTTTTAGTAGAGATCATACGTTGTTGAATTTGAATTGCCATAAGGGCAATAAACATAATTTCAGTTTTTAAAGAAGAGAATTATTAATTATTTGATTCTATTAATGGGTTTTACATGGGATTTTCCCAAAATAAACCTGTGTGGCGCCCATTATTAAACAAGGTAACCTAACCTTGTAAGTAAAGCAAGCTGGTTTTGTAAACCGTCTTGGCAGCTTATTAATTTGTTAAAAAAGTGAACTTCCGAACTTCCAGAATCACGACCAGGTACGTGGAAGTGTATTTTATTAATTTTATTGTCCAAACGCTACTTGACTTTACGTACTTAGACGACTGTCAACCTGGAAGAGGAGTTTCGCTGCCAGAATCAACGCGACGGCTACCTTCATCAAGCGACCAGCAGTATGCTTTATTTATTGAATTAAGCAACGTTATGGTTCAAACAACATTACTGCAATCATTTTTATTTTATTTAAAGGAGTTCTTTTAAGATAATTATAATTTTTTCGATTCATCATAACTTGTAACTTTAATTTTCAATTGTAAACACGCTTTTAACTTCAAATATTACATTTTAAACACATTATATAAACCATATAATTGAGAGGAATATATAGTAAGATTACAATATATATATTATTGTGTTGTATTTGATAGCATTGTATGTCTTGTTTTCCAGGGAACAACGAAACGAATATTATTATGATTTATGTTATTATGTGTTTTGTTGAATGTATTTACAGGACACGATGTCATTTGTAGGTCAAGAATTTGCGTAATCAATAATGTGTAATAAATAAGTATTTATTGCGTACCTATATCTTGCGTTCATTATTGCAATTAACCTCAAATAATTAATTTGTCATGTTTCAAGTAATTCTATCTTGTTGCTTACAAAGAGTCTCAATAATTATGCTAATTAACAGTGAACACACTCAAATCACCTATTGAATTGTCAGAATAACATACTTATGTAAATCATATTGATTTGATAAAAATTCAAATTAATTGAATAATTTAATAGTTCATATAAATTAGCATAATTGCACTAAATATAAATGGCTCCCAAAGAACGTGGGGCACAACAAATTTAATTAGAGTCAAATTTGTTAAACTGCCCAGGTTTTCATGATATCAAGTGTTTTTTCAAAATTCAAAGATGTTGTGAGTATCATACCTGTTAATAACCTAACTGCTCACCAGTTGAAATGTATGTTATTACATGTAATTAATGAAGTAGAAAAAGTTGGGTTTACAGTGTTATCTTTAATATCAGATAACAATGCAATAAATCGAAAAGCTTATGAGTTACTTACTCCTAGTGGTATATTGCAGCCTTGTATTGAACATCCTGTAGACAGTACTAGAAAGTTGTTCTTACTTTTTGACACTGTACATATACTTAAATGTATTCGTAACAACTGGATTACCAAATTTGACAGTCTTAAAATTTCCAGATTTTGACAATTTTGAGGTTATAGTGACAGCAGCTTTTAAGTTTTTAGAATTGATGTATCAGAAAGAAAAGGGCTCATTAGTAAAATATAGTCATTTGCTGTCATATAAGGCCTTATATCCTTCAAATATTCAGAAACAAAATGTTAACCTTGCTCTTAAGGTTTTTGGTGAGAGAAATATTGCTGCTTTAAAGTGCTTAGCTTCTAAAGACACAGACTTTGCAGAGTCACAACATACAGCTTCATTCATTCAAGTCATTTGTAACTGGTGGCACATTCTGAATGTAAAAGGTGCATATGAAGGTGAAAGATTTAATAACCCATACCGGCAGCCTATTAGGGCAAGTAGCTCCTTACAACCAGATTTTCTAAGGAAAATGTCGTTATGGTTAAAAAACTGGAGGCAGAGTGTGCCTAACTCTCAATCTTTAAGCTCTCAGACGTTTCAGTCATTGATAAATACTCTCGATGGATTTTTACTCCTGATTCCTTATGTGTTTGAACATCATAAAGCAGATTACATATTACTGAGTAAGTTTCAGAATGACAATTTGGAAGGTAGATTCAGCTCTTACCGTCAATTGAGTGGAGCAAATTATTATATAAGTTATGTCCAGATTCTTGAAAGTGAAAAAAAATTAAGGTTCAAGGATATGGTACTGCTTAATTCACAAAATCAGCATATTCCACTGAGAACTTTGCTTCCTTGTTCTGGTACATTTGATAAATGTGTGAATGTTGACAAATATTCTGGGGTATTAATAGAAAATTTTGAATTATCACAGATATCAGAGAGTTTGTTGCCTGTACTAATGTATGTATCTGGTTATGCTGTAAAGAGAGAACTTTTTCTTAAAAACTGTAATGTTTGCACTTCTTGGGTTAAATCTGATAAAGAAGTTGAAATATCCATCCCAAATGACTTCATTTAGAATACGACCGTGGAAAGTTGACAATTCCCACTGAAAATGCTGTTATGGTGACTGGTCTTGCCTGGTTCATGTTGAAAGGTATAACGAATATGTATGCAAGCAGTTTCGTTGGTGATTTACACCAACTTTCTGTTTTACATAAAATCTGTAATATAAAGCTGGAGGACTGTGATCTAGCTGAAGGTAATTTAAATGATGTTTGTGAGTGCAAAAGAACTATGAGAGACTTACTGCAAAACATCAACCTTCGATCCTGTAAGGTAATGATAAATAATTTCACCAAGAATGTCAATGACACTGCAGCAACTAAAAATGGTGACAGACAGTTAAAAAAACTGAGGACAACATCGAATTTTACAATATTACCCATTTTAATTTGTTGACTGAATAAATAATAAAAATACCATATTTAACTCTCTTGTTTTCTGCCAAATTTTATTCAGATCAAGGCCTTATGTTCCTACAATGCATAGCCATAGGCCTGTGCAAATTAATGTCCACTGTAAAATACATATAGCCACGACCCATTTCAAGGTAAGTGGTCCAGAAGTAGGTCATTTTATTCAGTGCTCATATTCAGTTCATTTCCTAATGATTTTTACACAGAAGTTATGTTTTAAATTAGTGTTTATTTCCTTATCTAACAATTATTATACACCTGCATGACCTTAGGACTAGAGGTCAATATAATATTCAGGTCTAAACCTTTTTTTTAATGTCCATTAGTTAGAGTAGGTTATCTAAGTTTTAATTTTAAACCTTTTGGTTTTCACTACATTCTGCAAAATTAAAAGGATACGATTTTCATTATCTTTCAAACTTTGCCTTTTGAGGTCAACATTTCTGAATAAAATCAACAACGGTGGTACATACTTTACCTATTACAGTAAAGTACTTTATATAGTCCATTTAGTGCATGCGTACATGAATTACATATGCCTCACAATAAAAATCTGATGTATCTTTATGCTCTGTATAGATAAGGCCTGCTTACTAAAATAAAAATCAATATATGTTACATTCACACGACTTTCTCTACCCACTCTTCTACAGACTATTTTTATGAAAGTGAATGCTTCAATCTACTTGTCAATCCAGATAAAGGTTTACAGAAATGGTTTCATTGCACATTTCATTCTAGGTATAAGAGGGATACAGTAAACTAAAGTGATAGATGTTTAAAAAGTGAAATACTATGTGATCGTTTTGAAATTCCACCCTTTGTATATCACCAGAAAAAAATTAATAGCAACTAGTCGTTTTTAAAAAAAGTATAAGCACTTTAAAAAGTCAAACCAATAACAAAGAATATCTCGCAAATTGCAGAAAAAAAAGTTGAGATAAACTGTGTATCTTAATAAAATCTACATTTTGTGTGTATAAGTTTGTCTTATGATTTACAAATTGTGCAAAATTAATTCTGAATTCTGAATGAAAACTTCAGATACCTGTCCTGGAATCTTCAACATATTTTATTTGTCATGGATTTATCTTAAATATGTGGTATTTTAATCAAAATCGTTACAGCAATTTTTGAAAAAAAAATAAAAATAACAAAAAAGTGTCCATGTAAAATGGACTAACTTAAATACTAAGTTTGATATCTAACCAACTGTTCGTTTTGGAGCTACGCTGTTCACAAACGCACAAACATTTTTAAATGCTTTTTTTTGGTTCAGAGGATCCCAAAACGTGCATTTCTGGTGAAATCTAGTTATCTGATTTTTGAGTGGAATATAATACTTTCTATATTTACTGTAGCTAAGCAGTGGAGAAAGTAAGAATACCGGAATTTCAGAGCGGCTCGAGTTGGTCGCGGCACTACATTGCTGACGTCACGGAAGTGCACCCGGGCCAGTATCTTGAGTTGGCCATGCCAGTACATGGAATGCACACTGGTGAATCTACATTGCTTACGTCACGAGCAAAGATGGCTTCCTGCGCCCAGGCCAGTATCTTGAGTTGGCCGTGATGGAGCACCACCCCATTGGCACTGGATGGTTCAAGCTTTTTTGAATTAAAAAGTGCCCCAACGATGGATTGGTCGGAAGAGGCCCCAAGACTTTGCTCTTTGTGCATGGCATGTGAGATCTCCAGATCTCGCCGTATATAATTTTTTCTTGTGGGGATATGTAAAAGATGGAGTTTTTCTCCACCGCTACCCACCTTAATAACCTTAAACACCAAATAACAACAGCGATCGAGTCAGTGGATCATGATATAATGCTACATCTTTGGGAAAAATTCTCATATCGTCTTGATGTTGTCCGTCCTGCAAGTGGTGGCCACACTGAACACTTGTAAGACAGGAAGTAAAACTTGATTTTGAGTAGAATACTTGTGATTTGGTTGGAATTTTGAATTATTTTTCCTTAATAAAATATTTTGTTATGAAAATGGTTCATTCTTTTTTAATAATCCTTTATAATAAGATAAACTGGTATGTAAAGCTATGTATGTGTACACACACCCATATACACACGCGCGTGCACTCATACATCGCAATGGAATGTCCTATTCCATAATATGTTTTATTAGGATGTACATTTGTTTATAATAAGGCATGTGATGATAATAAGAAAATTTATAAAATGTGTAGAGCTGAATGTGTGACTCTATATTTTAGCTTGTTAGGAACTTTGTGAGAGGGTTAAAACATGGCGATGAGCTGGCACCAACCCTGTTCAACCTAGCACTCGAATATGTGACCAGAAAATTGTCAATTGATAGGAATGCAATATTAGAGCATAAAATGGTCCAGATTGTAGGATATCTAGATGTAGACGATATTATGGCAAGATCCCAAGGAAGAGCAAAACAGACCTTCCAGAAACTCAAAGGTGAAGCAGAAGAGATAAGATTACAAGTTAATACAGGTAAAACAAAGATTATGATTACCACTCGAAGGAAAACTAGGAAACCTGAACAGTTTGAAATTGAACCACTAAACTTGGAAATAGTTAATCGGTTTAAATATTTGGGATGTTGGATTGCAGAACGTAATGAAGAAATAAATGAAATAAGGAAAAGGAAGCCGCAAATAGAGCATATGCTTCGTTGACAACTATATTCAAGACAAGGAATACCCACCATCAGTGCAAGGTCACATTATATAAAATTATGATTAGAGTGGTGATAACACAGACAGTGAGACTTGGACTCTAAATAAATGAGCCACTAGCATAGTCAATACCGGTACCTTTAAAAAGGAGAATTTTGAGGAGAATATACAGACCCATCCAAGTCAATAGGATAAGTATAATAGGTCACAATGAGGAACTATACAAGCTACATAAAGACAATGATCTGGCCACCATCATCCGGCTGCATAGATTGCAATGGGCAGGACACGTCATTAGGATGGAAGCCAACCGAATACCTACAAAGGTACTACTGAGCCAAATCAAGGGTAAAAGGCCCGTTGGAAGACCCAAGCATCATTGGATTGATGCAATGGCAAGGGATGCTGATACTTTACTTATACAAACTTATATGAACTGCATCATATGCTATTAAGTAATTTACCATAATTAAATTGACTATTCACCAGGTCAGAATATAATTTTTGTTTAACAATTCTGTGTGTGACTCATACTTTAATAGCCATAGAAAGAACATAAAATCATAGACAACTTCTCTCCAGGTTCAGAACAAGGTCCAGGTCCAGAATAGGCTGGATCTGGCATGTTAATGATTATGTCACTTAAATTAGATTTCTATAGAGCAGGAGTAAGCAATTGACCAATTTAAGCTTTAGAATTTCAGTCAATATTTAGTAAGCCTCAGTGTATTTCAATTCAAATACTTATTTAATCATTACACATATGGTTTTCTCTACAAACAATAACCAATAAGCTTTGAAACACACAAGTCTGCAAAATCACTGCATTGAACACTGCAAACCTTGTAGAGATAACCTCTCTCTAAGTTGCATAAATATTCAAAACAAACCCAATACACCCATGGTCTCTTAAATTCTCATACACGACAACAATGTAAAAGCAACTTTGAGAAACTCTATCTTCTACATTTTTACAGGCATACAACACAGCTGTTGGGGACGTCAATTAGAGATCATCAGGTCACTGGACTTCAGCCACAGACAATGTTCTTCAGTCTATATACAAGGTAAGTCCAAATTTTAATAAATTTATATTAGCAATCATTTCACTAACTGCCAATGGAACCTCATCAAAATAAATGGAGACGTTAGACAACGCTGCCCTTTATCAATGGCTCTTTTTAAGCTGCTTTTGGATGGAATTGTTAGGATCTGGCGTAACAGTGTAAATGGAGGAATCAAAGTTACGGGCAAAATGCTTAAGACTGATGTTTACAGATGATCAGATTTTATTGGCCACAAAATGAAGACGACCTGCAAAGGATGCTCCACTCCTTAAATAACATTTCGAAAGAATTTAATATAGAAATATGTGACAAAAAACAAAATGTATGGCTTTTAAAGGAACATGGTCAGTTAGATCTAAAATTGTTTTTGATAGTAAAATTATAGAACAAGTCTCAGAATTTAACTATTTAAGCTGTAAGCTCCCATATAAAAACAAAGAAGATATTAATGGGAAAATTAATAAATTTAACCAGATAAGAGGAACTTTCCAACATGCTCTAAAAAAGACATGGTAAGGAAAGAGTGCATAATAAAATTATACAAATCCATGGAAGTTCCCACCTATACTTATGGCTCAGAAACATGGACAATGTTTGCTAGACAAATATCAATAATTCAGGTTACAGAAATGAAATTTTTGCGTTCCATATCTAGGTACACCAAATTATATATAAAAAGAAACATTCAGATAAGAGAGGAACTGAAAGTTGAATCAGTAAAAGGAATCGTCAATAAGTATAGATAAAGCTGGAAACAACACATTAGCAGAATGGGCAGTGACAGATTCCCAAGGTAGCCTTTTTGTACCTGCCGAAAAGGAAGAGAAGCCTGGGAAGACCCAAGAAGAGATGGTCTAACCAGGTTGGAGCCAGAACAGATTAAACAGTGTAAGCCATGAAGAAGAAGAAGGTCATTAACTGCAAAGTAACTTTAATGACTAAAAATTATATGAAAACAAACTATTAAAAGACAATGAATTAAATTAATTTTGTGTTGGTCAATAAAATAACTTGTAAAGTAAATCACCAGTACAAATTTTTAAATCTTCTGTAGAAAAATTGAAATCTTTCATTTTTTGGTCATGGTAGTCATATTAGGTGGTGTTAAATTTGCATCTCCATGCTGGTTACAGCATCTTTAGATCTGCATGATTCACGACTATCCTCACTGTGTTCTAATTGAGGTTTCTTGATTAAAAACAAACATATTCATACTAGTATAAAAGTCAATTTAATTTTTCAATTTATATAATATCACATCCACTCGTTATACGAATCACAAAAACTGCACATCTTCTAACAAAACTAACATTAGTCCAATTCATAATTTACAAATAACATATGTGCTTAAAATGATGTCAACAACATTAATCCGGTGTAATCTAATTTGGCATTGGTAATCCTAACGTGAATTTATGGAGACCACAAAAGTTCAAGTAATGAAAATTTGTTTTATTTTGTCACTAATTCAACATTGTTCTTTTTTCAATTTCTAGTTTTTTCATGATTTTTAAACTTAGTGAGATGTTTAAAATTAAAAATCATGAATTAAATGTGGTGAAAATTTTGAGAAAAAAACAAATTAGGATGGACAAATTTATTCTAGGGTAAATAATGTCTGTCCTAGCCCCCCTTGGCTACAGGCATACCAAGGACTCACTATAAAACTGTGTTGTGTTGTGTTGGATACTTATATCCTTTAAAACCAAATTTTTTTTGGCCATACTACAATAAGGCATCCTCAGTAGATCGACTGAGACAGAGCACAAAGTCTTGATCCACCCCTGTTTATACTGTAAACCCACCCACAATGTTACAAACAAGCCCATAATTTACAACAACAACAAAATGTATCCTGTCCAATAAAACAAACCGCTTCTAATTTATAAAATTATGTTTGACTTTCTAAAATAATTTGTTTGTAACTTTACAAAACAGAAAAAGCATTTTTTTAAACCTAACTTTCAATAGTATGTGAACATTATCAGAAGAGTTAGGCCACACAGTAACCACTGTTAGAATCAATCACGCAATGTTTCAACCACAATCTGTGGTCGTCTTCAGTGTAAACTGCGACAGTGTGGTTGTGGTTCCTGGTCCTGTCCAGCAGACTTAAAGTGTAAATAGTGTGTTTTTTTTTAGTTTCTCTATAGTTGTGTTTAACTGTGTTGGTGGTGGTGGTAACTCTGAGCAAGTACCCCGCAAAACATCCAATCATCTGTATAAACTTTACAGCATTTCCATGACCCACTGCCTAGGGAAACTCATCATCACCACTTATGTGGTGCTACTGGTTACCTACGCAATCCGTATATGGGGCAACTTAGCTAAAACCCATAACCAAAAGCTCCAGTCTCTTCTGGACCGAGGAGAGCGTTGGGTGTGCAAAGCCCACTTCCTAACTTCGAATAAGACTATCCGAGAATGCCTGCATGTCGTGTCCATTCCTTAAATGCCAACATACGTACACTTTCCCAAAAGTTGTATCGCCACTGTGCCCGCTTCAAGGGCAATCACCTCATTAGTGCCCTCGGTCGCAACCCATCTGTGCCAGGTGAATCTTGGACCCAACCTTGGCATACACTCACCCTCAATCAGGTAACTAATTGACTCCTATGGCCAGTAGCAGGCCACACACTTAAAATCCAGAATATTTACGGTCCCTGTGGCAACAAATTGAAGCGCAGGATCCAGCATACGAGTGGGCGATTGGCTTGCCCTTTGTCCCGCACAACCCTCTGTCAGCAGTGGTGGTTTATTCATTTTTTTTTTACAGTTCACACTTGTTAGTGAATGAAACTCAGGTAGGCTTAAGTTTGTATTTAATTTACTAGTTTAATTTACACCTGAAGACAACTACAGATTGTTTAGCGGTTGAAACAGTGTGTGATACATTCTAACAATTTTTATTTTCTGACCTAACCCTTCTGAGAAGGAACAGTATTATTACTAACAAAAACTACAAACATTTAAAAGCAAGATAGTTTTCATTTGTCAGTTCAAACACTAACACATGCCTTAGCACATAAGAAATTAACTATTACCTGAGAGTGCGAAGTGTTGATCCTGGCCGGTCAAACATCCTGGCAAAGAAATAACTGTCATCTGAATCATTCGACATCTCTTCCAGCCTGTCCCTCCAGTCACCTTCACTTATATGGTCGCTCTGCAGAGAAATAATAATCCAATTAATGCAGTACATGAAACATAGAAAAACTTATTTCTCTAGTAACAAAAACCAGTGAACTATTGTTCTGAAATTGCTTTGAAATATATGAACGTATAATTTGCTAAAATATTGCATTCACAAGACTGAGCACGTAGTAGTGTTTCTCATAAAATTGACTTCCACACACCTACCTATACAAATGCAGAATATATACGTATGTTCTACTACTATCAGCAGTGCCAGATTTACCACTAGGCTGACTAGGCCGCGGCCTAGGGCCCCAAGCTACAGATTTTTTTTTAACTGAAGTATTTTTATAAAAGTAGGAGGCACTTTGATTTATTTAATTATGATTTTTTGAAATTAAATGATCAATTTTTGTTAACAGTACAAATGGAAGACAGTTCTTATTTAAATATTGCGCGCTTATTTTTAAGACATCGGCATCCTTGAAAACTAATCTATGCATGCGAATTTTGAACATCCACTACATTGCCCCCAAATTTACACAACCATCATACCACCTTTGTTTGTTATCATTGTTTATCTGCGTTTTGACTGAACAGTTAGCGATTTTATGTTATGTATAACATAGTAGCTTACTAGTTTTAAATTAGACCGTATTAATCTGACATCAAGTTACTTCTGGAGTCCATATATTACTTCAAAGTCACAGCTGGGGAGGGGGGAGGCTCAGAAAACTTGGCCTAGGGCCTCAAAAATCTTAAATCCAGCACTGACTATCACCATGCATTGTCAACGTATAGGCAGTACAGTAGTATAGCTAGGATTCAATGACAGGCGGATTATTAACCAAAATTTTTATAAGAGGGGGTTGTAGATGGACATTTTCCATGCACTCAGATAACTTAGATGATAAGTGGATGGGAGAGGCTTCTGAGGGTAGGCCATTCACCAGTTATACTATATTACTATAGTATGTAACCCCTCTTTCTATTTTTATGCTTATAAAAAAAACAATTTTTTTTTTTTTTTTTGAAAGGGGCCACCAGTTATTTAAAACTAGGCGGAAGGCCTAGAGAAGCAAAAATGCGCTGGGTCCAGTGAGACGGGACTTGCAATTAAAACTCGGTCGGTAAACAGCAATAACAATCTTTTATTAACCTTCTTAATCCCCATAATTCATGTTACATATATATATTAATTACAATTCCCATTATTTGTTAATACATCTTAATTCAGAAAATTTCAATATCCCCTGTAAGTGCAATTATAACAATAGTCTCGATAAATAAATAAATCTCAATATATCAATAATCAATTTCAATAAATCAATTTCAATTATAACAGTAATTAACAGTCCTTCAAATAATTCACCCACATATATATATCGATCTGGTTCATTATTTTAACACATCATTTAAACACATAATATAACACACATATACCTATACATCACATAATCACAGACAAATTACAATTATAAAGCCTGGCGCACCGCCTGCATATTTTATCAAATACATACATGAAGGTAGAGAATATCTGGACTTGCCATAATAACAAAAACTTCAATTATAACTTGAGGTGCTAGCACAGCCTGTATAAACTTTATAAACTTGTAAAATCTTTAATTTTATAAGAGTGTAAAATTTTAAAGCAAATCTAAATCGATCATAACAGCAACCCCTTTTACATTTTTATAATGTCAGCAGACGGACTAAGAACAGTAACCCTTCTATCAGATACAGATATACTTATAGCTTGAGACAACATTTGCAATAAGTCATAATAATAGAAAAACAATACATAGTATTGTTAATACAATAATAATATATAATATTTAATTTGTAATGACATACAAGGATAAGTTAGACTTGCTATAATGACAGGCAAAATGTAAAACTAGTAGATTCATATAATGCACAGGGCATTTGTCCTAAAAATGTTACATGTTTAGAAAGAATTCATTCTTTTAATCATAACGGTTAGATAATAAGCAAAATTAACTAGACAAGTTTAGCAAGTAAAAGCCAGAATCTAAGTTACAATAACAAGTACCGCCTGTACATTTCATTCCATTTAAAATCTGATAATCTCTGAATATTAATGGTATATGCCTAAAAAAAATTAAATTCAATATCAGCCATCTGTGCATATATAAAATTAAAACCATGTGGTATACTAGCAGCTGTAGGAGTGTGCCAGAACAGGCCTGACCTAACAAGGTGAGACCAGTTTCAAACCTGCATGAAACGGCACCAACCGGTCCCTAACTTGTGCACAGAAAACCTATTTAGAAATTAACATGGAAACGGAATGAGAAAACAAAACCCCCAGCCCTTAGCTACAGGAAAATAATTAAATATGAAACCCCAGTAATACTCAGAAGACCTCTGAACCCGCCAGTTCAGAATCAAGAAACTCATGACTTATACTTAATTTTAAAGAACAATTACCCTTACAACATTTGCATTCAAACTCTATAAAAAAAAGGCAGTGCAGCTCACAATTACAGTGATAGTACGTTATAATCATGAATAATGTTCATAGTAAATGTCTTAGTGACACACCCTTGATTTAACTATCTAGCTGGATAAGCAAATTGTTCCAGCACAAATTCGTCACACTGATGTTCTGCGGGCCAGGCTATAAATAAAAAAGGCGTTCATATGACCTTAACTGAAGTGGCTGTATCACATAGTGTTGGTAGCTAGCTCCCTCCTCGGTACAGACAAAGTTTGAGAACCCGGGAAGTCTCAAGCACTTAGCCTGCCATCAAAGATGAGAATAAAACTGCACATGTAAACTGTCCGAGGGGAGAAGCTGCTGTTTATTCGATGAATGGCTGCCTGCGACTGATTTGTACAGCAGCTGCATTACGAAACCCTAAGCTTCGCCACTATATCGTGTGCACTGCCGGACAGTGCCATACAGATATCGCCTCGCTCACTGGCATCGAAATTATTATTGGAAAAATAGAATTTGTATATCCTCGATCGCCGGGTTATGCAAATAACCCGGCGATTTGCCCCCACTCCAAAAGGGCAACCTGGTTGCCCCACACCTGAACTCAGGGTGTACCCTGCAGTGTACCCCCCTTTTAGTCAAAATTCAAATGTGATCCCAGTGGTCCTTGCTCTCAGGAGAACAGAGGAATCTCACAACTGCGGCCATCCCCATGCGACCCTCTCCGCCATGCCAACCCCATGGGACCGCCCCAATACATCACCCTCTCCGGTGACCATCACCTACTTCCACCGGTCCCACTCACATACCCGTCCGAAGACCAAACAAGGTATCACCCACCTTGGTATGTGAGTGACCGTACTACCTCTCGTCCACCTCTTGGACCGACCAGCCATATGCACCAACAAGGCATCTCCATCCTTGCCATATGGCTGGCCCACACCCCTACACTAGGGTGGACGGCCCCGATTAGCCAGACAGAGAAGACCACATCAAGGGCACGCGAACATCCATCCCAACTCTTACCTCACATTTGATTACACCGTAACTAGCAGGGGAGGTTTACTTCACCACAGCACCGTCGATACATCATATATATATATATATATACACAACCCAGTCTTAACTCAAAATAAACACCCTGGTAAACAACCGGGGAATGCGGCATGGCTCGGACCCTACACTAACCAGCACTCAATCTACAACAATAGAACAACACCACCCAACTTCTCCAAACGGGGACACTGACGCTCTCCAAGACCACGATAATCTAAGGGGACACTCTCGGCAAGTCTCTAACTCCTTATCTTTTTTTTTTTTTTTTTAACGGGAGGGGTAGGAAAATCGGGAAGATTAAATGGGGCAAGGATCACTGAAGGTCAAGAGTGAGGACTAAGGGTAAGGACATGGTTCCCTCCGAAAAGGAGACTGACTGGAGAAAACCAAGGCTCGCGTGGGCAGGGGCGCAACCCTGAAGTAGACGAACACCACTGGGACTGTGGGGAACATCTACCCGCTACCCGTTAACCGCTTCTTCTCACCTTTCTGTGACGGACTTTAGGTACTCGTTCCTTTCGGACACCACTCTCTGAGAAACTATCTCGCGTTGAGCTGTACTGACTGGTTTCTTCGGAATCAGAATCAAGGCAACTTACTTCACTACTTTCACCCCGATTTGGATTATGCTCATCATCTAACTCCTCTACTTGTCTTTCTTCCAATCCTTCCTTCTCTTCCTCCTCTTCTACAATTTCCCCTTTTTCATCCCCATAATCCAAATCAACCTCATGACACTGCACCTCCTCACCATCTTCCAGTTGCTCCTCTGATCCATCTTCAACCGCATCTTCACCCAGCTCCTCGCCAATTTCTTCCCTAACCTCTTCTCCAATCTCATTTTCATCAACACATTCATCATCAACATCATCGCCATCACATCCACTACCACCATCCGAACACTGCACATCTTCATCATCCTCTAGTTGCTCCTCTGGTCCACATGAAACTCCTTTTCGTTCTTCAGAATCCTCCACACTACCTACAGAAGGCGTCTACACATCTTCACACACTACATCATTCTCACTCGCACACTCCACAACGCTGCCACCAAATTTCTCCTCAACTTCTACCTCATCTCCTTCAACCACACTTGCGGCATGGACATCCCCTTGTCCATCCGCAACCTCAGAAACACTTGCAGCCTGGACATCCCCGTGTCCATCTGCAAACTCAGACTCTTCAGTCTCCCTAACACTTACAACTATACTCCACTGCGCAGCATCTGCAGACCGCCCTTCTGCCTCTTCCTTCGATTCCTCCCCTTGACCCCCTTCAGCAACTACAACATCCTCAACATTTTCCACCCTGGAATCCAGCTGTCCAGGTTCATGTGCAATGACTAAATTAATTTCTACTGGCGATGGTAAAGCTACACCATCAAGTGACTTCTCATATCCCGGCGTAGGCGATGATAATATTACAGGATCAGGATCCACCACGAACCGAGATGGAGATACCGGAACAAATTCTGCGGCATCTGGGTTCAACCATGACATCCTCTCTGAGTCCTGCAATTCAGTGTCAACAGACGTGTTCTTGCTGTCTTGTATCGATCCACAGAAGTTATTCCGCTTTTCTTCTTCCGCTTCACCTTCTTCATCCACTACTCTCCTAGGCACTTGTAATTCCTCTGGAACCTTTAAAGTTTCCTTTTTCTCCGAATAGGAATAACGCCTTGCTACGGGCTCCCTACTTGCCGATGTTGGTTTACTAATATAACTTCTTCTTCCCCTGTTACTTTCATACTTATTTGTTTTCGGTGCTGTAGCTGTTGTTACCGTCTTTCCACTTGCCACCCCCTTGTAGCCTCCATTACTTCTGGAATATTCAGTTTTTCGGACCGTCTCTTGTGTTCTCCTCCAACCGCCATGTTTATCATTTTTAGCTCTTCCTAGTGAACCATTGGAGTATGGGACATCTTTAGCAGCTCTTCCCCGGGACTCGTCCCCTGCCTGGACAGTACTAGAAACCACACACAACTGGTCCAGATCCGCGAAACAACGTGGACGGTCCAAGAATATAAAACGAGATCTCTCTTGGGGATTCAGTCCTTCCAGAATTGCTTGTATAACTTCTGTCTTGGGCAACCCCAACCTTAACACCCGGGCAGCCTTCCGTATATTGTGCACGAAGTCCCCTAACGCCTCTCCATTGGCCTGTAGGCGATAGAATAACTCAAACTTAAGCTGGGCACGTCGTCGAAGGGGTAGGAAGAAGTTCAACACCTCCCCATGGAACGCGTCAACACTGCCACCCCGACGCAGAGTGTTGGTGACCAGCTCAGCCAACGGACCCCGGCAATACGGGTATATAAGGGACAAGACCTCCCCATCGGACACCCCCGTGAAATCTGCCAACTGCAGCACCAGGTCCAAGAAAACCAGCAGCTGGTCCTCATCAACTCCATTCACCACCGGAAATTTCTGGAGAACGCCTGAAATGGGGTGGGGCAACTTCTGATAGCATACCGCCGCCAGAATTGCACAATTCACAACACACCACAACAAAACATAAATTCCCATGAAACACCTAACGTAAACATGACCTACAAACCGAAAAACCAGAGTACTGTTCCTTCCTTCGAGCGACCCCCGGGTTCTCTAGCGCTGCGGAGACCTGGCCTACTTCTGAACCAACTTCGTCGACACCACTGAAGAGAAAAAGCAACAACCAACAAGTACCTAACATACACAACACCTAACACCAATCACGACATACACGCCTCACCAACACATAGCTAACAATAAAAAATTGGCATCAAATTCCAAAACTTCTCCATACATGAATTAAGTCGGTGATGGTACCGACTTCCGATCGGGCCATACCGCATCCCGCTAATACCACACGCCATAATTCGACCTCGAATTACCAATATATTCTATCACCCTGGCAATGCTTAAGACCCCCGGAAGCTCAACATCTCCAAATATTCTAACTACAAATACCTGCCCCATGGTGCGATCAGACTCACAAGTTAAACAACCTAACAATTATACATTGGCCCATGTGTTAATTTCTTTGATTTTTGAAATTTCATTTTGCCCCAAATGTTTTCCCAGTTTGCAAGCCCCGTCACACCCAAGGGTTCGAGCCTAGAATCAACCACGCTCTGCTACCATTTGTAACCCTCTTTCTATTTTTATGCTTTATAAAAAAAACAATTTTTTTTTTTTTTTGAAAGAGGGGCCACCAGTTATTTAAAACTAGGCGGAAGGCCTAGAGAAGCAAAAATGTGCTGGGTCCAGTGAGACGGGACTTGCAATTAAAACTCGGTCGGTAAACAGCAATAACAATCTTTTATTAACCTTCTTAATCCCCATAATTCATGTTACATATATATATTAATTACAATTCCCATTATTTGTTAATACATCTTAATTCAGAAAATTTCAATATCCCCTGTAAGTGCAATTATAACAATAGTCTCAATAAATAAATAAATCTCAATATATCAATAATCAATTTCAATAAATCAATTTCAATTATAACAGTAATTAACAGTCCTTCAAATAATTCACCCACATATATATATCGATCTGGTTCATTATTTTAACACATCATTTAAACACATAATATAACACACATATACCTATACATCACATAATCACAGACAAATTACAATTATAAAGCCTGGCGCACCGCCTGCATATTTTATCAAATACATACATGAAGGTAGAGAATATCTGGACTTGCCATAATAACAAAAACTTCAATTATAACTTGAGGTGCTAGCACAGCCTGTATAAACTTTATAAACTTGTAAAATCTTTAATTTTATAAGAGTGTAAAATTTTAAAGCAAATCTAAATCGATCATAACAGCAACCCCTTTTACATTTTTATAATGTCAGCAGACGGACTAAGAACAGTAACCCTTCTATCAGATACAGATATACTTATAGCTTGAGACAACATTTGCAATAAGTCATAATAATAGAAAAACAATACGTAGTATTGTTAATAAAATAATAATATATAATATTTAATTTGTAATGACATACAAGGATAAGTTAGACTTACAATAATGACAGGCAAAATGTAAAACTAGTAGATTCATATAATGCACAGGACATTTGTCCTAAAAAGGTTACATGTTCAGAAAGAATTCATTCTTTTAATCATAACGGTTAGATAATAAGCAAAATTAACTAGACAAGTTTAGCAAGTAAAAGCAAGAATCTAAGTTACAATAACAAGTACCGCCTGTACATTTCATTCCATTTAAAATCTGATAATCTCTGAATATTAATGGTATATGCCTAAAAAAAATTAAATTCAATATCAGCCATCTGTGCATATATAAAATTAAAACCATGTGGTATACTAGCAGCTGTAGGAGTGTGCCAGAACAGGCCTGACCTAACAAGGTGAGACCAGTTTCAAACCTGCATGAAACGGCACCAACCGGTGCCTAACTTGTGCACAGAAAACCTATTTAGAAATTAACATGGAAACAGAATGAGAAAACAAAACCCCCAGCCCTTAGCTACAGGAAAATAATTAAATATGAAACCCCAGTCATACTCAGAAGACCTCTGAACCCGCCGGTTCAGAATCAAGAAACTCATGGCTTATACTTAATTTTAAAGAACAATTACCCTTACAACATTTGCATTCAAACTCTATAAAAAAAAGGCTCTGGCACACTCCCACAGTGCAGCTCACAATTACAGTGATAGTACGTTATAATCATGAATAATGTTCATAGTAAATGTCTTGGTGACACACCCTTGAATTAACTATCTAGCTGGATAAGCAAATTGTTCCAGCACAAATTCGTCACACTGATGTTCTGCGGGCCAGGCTATAAATAAAAAAGGCGTTCATATCACCTTAACTGAAGTGGCTGTATCACATAGTGTTGGTAGCTAGCTCCCTCCTTGGTACAGACAAAGTTTCAGGTGGTTCATGAAGGCGGCAGTACACCAGCTGTGACCAGATCTCCATTTCTAGGGCGAGAACCCGGGAAGTCTCAAGCACTTAGCCTGCCATCAAAGATGAGAATAAAACTGCACACGTAAACTGTCTGAGGGGAGAAGCTGCTGTTTATTCGATGAATGGCTGCCTGCGACTGATTTGTACAGCAGCTGCGTTATGAAACCCTAAGCTTCGCCACTAGATCACGTACACTGCCGGACAGTGCCATACAGATATCGCCTCGCTCACTGACATCGAAATTATTATTGGAAAAATAGAATTTGTATATCCTCGATCGCCGGGTTATGCAAACACCGGCACAAGTATAACTTTTTTTACTATATTATGACTGCTAGAGGTTAAATTTCACACCTGCAGATGTTACATGCACGAGCTCATTAGCAACCTATCCAAAGGGGAGGGTGTACCCCCTGAATAACCCCCTTTCCAAAGCCACTGCGGCAATACACATTAGTTGTATATATTACCAGTCAAAATATGCTTGTAACCACATGTGATAATTGTTTAAATTACAAAAGTTCAAAATAGACTATTTTTTATGCATAAAATTAAATGATTTTATGAACTCTACTGGAAATAATGATAATATAAACATCAGAATAAAATAAACAGCTTCTATCCAAGGTATAATTTGCCATGAATATAATTTTAAAAATTTCCACGACAAAGACTAAAATAATAGCGTTTAAAGGAAAATTCCCAGTACACTCCAAAATAGTAATAGATAATAAAATTATTAGACAAATATCCTACTGCAACTATCTAGGGTACGACATAAGCCATGGATATGAAAACAATAATGATAATAAAATAAACAGATACCAGAGATGTGTGGCACAACTCATAAGACTCTGGGAAAGAAAGTGGAAAAAGATACAGAATTGAAATTTTATTAAGTAATGGTGGTACCAGTATTGATGTACAGGAGTGAATCGTGGGCACTGACCCAAAATCAGAGAAAATTAATTAAAGCTGCTGAAATGAAATTCTTAAGGAAAGTCAAAGGATGCACCCTAAGAGATCACATAAGAAATGCATACGTAAGGCAAGAGCTGAATGTAGAATATATGCTCGATAAATGATAAAATTAAACAAATAAAAAAAACTGGATACAACATATAAATAGAATGAGTGACTCAAGAATATAAAAAAGATAATCCAGTATAAGCCTCTTGGAGGACAAGATAGAGGCAAACCAAGAAATGGTGTCTGTGAAGATGGAACAGGCTGCAAGCCTAATCTTTGAAGAGAAGAAAAAGAAGAAGATTAATTTTAAAAACTGAAAACACTGAAATCGTAACTTTAACAATTACTGATAAGTCACTCTGTAAACAGAGTATGAACAGGCATTACACAACAATAATTTGTGGAAACATAAATCTTAATTATTTTGTTATACTCACTCTTGGAACTCAATTCAATACCAAATCTGACAAAATCTTGCTTTAGCCTAGGTGGCCACCAGACGCGGAGTGAAGCAGAGCGGAGCATAGTTGAGCACAGTGGAGTTGATCTGAGTTACTTAGGGGGCGGCAATAGAAAGCGAAGAACTGATAGAATTGCTAGTTGCTTACTGACTGAGTATGGTTGGAGGGAAGGTGGTGTGGTGGGGGAAGCAGAATCAGCTTCCAAATGGACCTCGGCCGAGGCAAAGCTGTGCGGAGTGAATCTGTGTGACGTCGCTTCACTCCACTTCGCTCAGATCCACTTCTGGTGGCCATCCTTTCATTGGAACAACATTGTTTACATTTGACAAGCTCAGTCCACTATGCTCAACTTCACTCCGCTCCGCTTCTGGTGGCCACCCGGCCTTACACAGGTGTGATTAATCTGTTAAGTGCTTCTGTACACAATTTTCTATTATGAGGTTAGTACTCCTTCATGTAAGCAAATTTACATATCTTGGTACTATTGTGAATGAACAATGGGACTACTCTCAAGAAATAAAGAGCCAGAATTGAAAAGGCAAGAGCAGTGTGCACTATAATGAGCAGTTTATTCTAAAGTCATGATTTAATAATAAACACAAAGATGAGACTTTTACGCTGCTAAATATTCTCAGTCCTCTTCTACGGTGTAGAATCTTGGACTCTGACTGAAGCCACAACTAAAAAATTGAATTGGAATCTTTCAAAATATGGCTTTAACGTAGAATACTGAGCATTTCATGGACAGCACATATAACTAATGTTGAAGTTCATAGAAAGATGAAGAAAGAAAGGGAAGTTAACACAGTTTATCTTAACACAGTTAAGATAAGAAAGCTTCAGTATCTGGGACATCTCATGAGAAATAAACAGAGATTTTACTTATTGCAGTCCATACTACAGGGAAAAATACTTGGAAAGAGAGGAGTTGGGTGACCACGAATCTCATGGCTGAGAAATTTAAGGACCAGGTTTGGTATGAATACAACTGACTTATTCCATGCAGTAGTACAGACAGTTAAAATAGTCTGTATGTTATCCAACATCTGAAATGGATAGGAACTATCAGAAGAAGACTCCTTCATAATGTTAACCCAGAAACCAGGCAATCTATATTTCTGAAAATTCAATTTTCAAATAAATGTTACATGTGAGATCAAGACTGTTTGGGAGTCATCAATGTCAGTTGCTTTTTCCAGCCTATTTTTACAATGCTCTGAAATTTTTTAAAGCCTGTTAGATTCTCAGTTCCTTGAATAATTCATAACACATTTTAATTCAAGAGGAAAAGTATATGAAAAAGAAAACAAGGCAAAAAAAGAGGACATTGTTCTCTTCACTTGAAAAGCATGAGTGTCTATAAATCCCGTTGTCTTTAGACGTTCACTGCACTGTGTTACCTTTTCATAGCCACCAAAATTGACAGTAAGTTAGCAAGTCAGTATGTAATGAACTTGAATGTTTAATAAGTACAATCAGAAAACAAGGCAAATAAAGAGGACATTGGTCTCTTCACTTGAAAAGCATGAGTGTCTATACATCCCATTGTCTTTAGACGTTCACTGCACTGTGTTACCAAGATGTTGACGTTCATAGCCACCAAAATTGACAGTAAGTTAGCAAGTTAATATGTAATGAACTTGAATGTTTAATAAATACAATCTTTTGGGCATAAAGTTTGACGTACTACTTTAGGCAGTCTTAAAAATACCACTTTTCAGAAAAGGAAGCAAACCCTCAAGCAATGTCTAAAAATCTAAAAAAAAGTAGATTGTGGACTCACCATCTTATAATAAATGCAGGCTTTCACGGGCCAGTATCTGACTGGGATACAACTGCCGGGCTGTAAGGCCATGGTCCATCATTATTAAAATTAAAGTTGCTCTCCCAAAGTTGGCCCACAGTAACAATACTGTCCACAAGTTATATAAGAACTCAAAACAATGAGATTCACAATAAAAACAAAATCAGATGTTTCGGCCATGCCCATGCCCACGTGTCACTCACGGGTACCTGTGGTACCTGTTACCTCTCTCCCACACCACTGAGGAAGGTTGTCGTGGGCAAAGACGAAACATCTGCTTCTGTTTCTATCGTGAATCTTATTGTTTAGTTTTTAAATAGTTATGGACAGTGTTGTTACCATAGACCAACTCTGCAGTAACGACCATAATTTTAATAATAATGGGTCACAACATAACAGTCTGGCAATTGTTTCCCAGTCACCATCGTATATCACAGAGAAGCAACAAATAACAGAGAAGTTAACGTTTATATGACACAATACACCTTTGTTAGTGATTAACCTTTACTCTAAACAACACAGTTTTTAACTGAGTTCTTAGCTATCATGGCCAGCTTCAATATTATTAAAACAGTTGAACACCAAGCTATTAGGCCATGATCTCATGTTTTCAGAACCAAACATTTCACCAGCAGAGACCATCTTCAGTAGTAAAGAGTACTAGCAGATGATCGCTATAAACACCTCAGTACAGAGGCAAAGAAGAACAGAACTTTCACTCTAAGAAGGTCCCTTATATAAATTCTCATTGCCAGCATGATGTAAGCTGGAAAATAACATGGGCAAATCATAATCATCTGTCACCTGATTCGCTTGGGAGCACAGCATGCCAAATGGTATTTAATAGGAGCTTTCTCTCCTTCACTTCATAGTAGTGGATTCCCTGCCATGCATTGATCTATAAACCATGCTTATAGATTTCAATTGACTCATGATGCACCAAGGGTAGTAGTCACTCACCAAGGCCAAGATCTTAGTTTCCTTAAAAGTGAACGTGATGATCGGCATTATCAAGTGCATGCTCAACCACCACAGTTTTCTCTGACTGTTCCAGATGACAGTAATGGCGTGTTCACTAATACAGGCATTACATCAGCACTACAAAGTGCAGCATCCATGCCCAGTGTCAGATTATCCATTACACTAGAGTATGCTGCAGCACCAGGCACCAGGGCCTCAGCTGTCAGAAGGGCACCATCCAGCTGAATTGACTAAGTGAAGCAAAGCTTATGATCACATTATGCAGTGTTTGGTTTTCACTGGTATACAGTTTTTAATATGGAGAGTGTCAAGTTGGAAAATCAAGCGAAAGCTCTTGTAGAAGTTTATTCAAATGATTTGAATAATGATCTTCTAATAGAATTGAAGCATATTGTGCCGCGAGTAAAACTGCAAATATGAGGGTTTTTTTCAAATCATTCGAATGAAGATGACAGATTCCATGCGACTACAGTTTGTCTGCTCAAAATATTAAACTGGATTATTAACTATAAAATGATTGATGTATTTCCAAATATATACCTTGCTTATCATCTGCTTTTGACGATTCCAATAGCTAACTGTGAATCTGAAAGATCATATTCTGTATTAAAATGCATTAAAAACATTTTGAGTTCAACTACGGGAGACGAGAGACTATGTTCATTAGCAAGGTTGAATATTGAAAGCGAGATACTTGAATCGCTCAATTTAGAAAAAATTATACCACAGGTGCACTACACTGACATATGGATTATACCTATAACTATGCTGTATAATTATAGTATACACTCTGGACACAAAGATGACTAAATAGACCTTAAGTGCATTTAACTCAGTTCACGTTGCGTTTGGCTCGACTAATTGATACCGTCGTAACTTTCTTTCGAACTCCTCCGCCTTCTTCCACGCTTTTCCGCTACGTATTGAATTAATAGAACTTCGTATATATTATTATTTCTTATTGTTTATTATAACTCCGATCATCCACTCTTTGACTTATTACGATTTATTGAAACTTTATTTATAACTCTAGTATTAATAATATCGCGTTCCCGTACTTTGTTACTTCTGAGAAATTTACTTATTCTTTAGGTTATTTATTAAAATATATAACTGACGCAAAACAACGTACGCGAGTCTCTTCGTATAATTCCGCCGATATAAAGAAGACTGCCTTTATTTCTCTCTAAGTTCACAATATATACTTGCCTCGAGTCTCCCTTACCTACGATCTACAGCAAAACGTTCCTATAGGTTCAAACTACCGCTAAATACAAATTCACCCAATCTGCTTAACTAAAGCCTCCCGTGTAGTACATGACGCTTTTCTGATTCACCCAACGTATTTCCGTGTGCCATGTGCTGAAAAAACTAGCGTCTATCGTCATCTTTCTCGCACAACACTCTCTCTTGTCTAACGACAGCTATTGTTATTGCACTTAAGTTTACGTTTGGCAAACACCCTTACTATCTGAGCACATAATACATTTTATGACAGTAGTGTCCCAAATCGTGCCTTACCATAAAAGTACATTCATTATTTCATCAGCCCCAGTGCTGGCGTTATTAACTTACTGCTTTACTCTACAGACCTTTTACAAGTAATTTTCTTTCAACTATTGCCGCCTATGGTTCTGGCGTCTCAAATGCCTCCCCGCTTTCTAAAACACGCCCTTCTTTTTGCTTTCAGCATAGTTTATTTATTAAAATTGTCAATTGATCAAATTTTCCGTTATATAGTCCCCCCATAGAAATAACGTTCAATTTTTTTCAAAATTGTAAACTAGTTCTATTGATGCGTCCCTAAAATTATTATAATTATAAGTATCTTGTTCATATATTCTATTAACTTGACATAATTAATATATTCATTCATTATAATTAAAATTAACAATGTATTCAATTTAATTAATTGCTTTAAATTTCTTAGTCTAATTGTGTGAGTATTTTATTACAACACTACTTCGTTATTACTGACTGCTAGACATTTAGGGTTGGTCTGGTTTTATGACTTGTTTACAAACAAACTATCCGTCCCTCTCTGCCTGACTTGTCAAACTACTTCTTAAATGTGGGTGGTCTACTTTCCCTTTCAATAACATCTGTTACATACAACATTTTCCCTTTTTAAACATTTTGTGACATTTCTGATTTACTTATTTTTCTAAACATTCGTAATTTCTTATATAACTAACTTTCATTATACATTATTACATTGACTTTCCTTACATTTAATTTGCTACTTATTACTACTACATTAATATACGGATGTGTGCTATTACATAATGTTTTTCAATTGTGTGTGTGTGTGTGTGTGTGTGTGTGTGTGTGTGTGTGTGTGTGTGTGTGTGTGTGTGTGTGTGTGTGTGTGTGTGTGTGTGTGTGTGTGTGTGTGTGTGTGTGTGTGTGTGTGTGTGTGTGTGTGTGTGTGTGTGTGTGTGTGTGTGTGTGTGTGTGTGTGTGTGTGTGTGTGTGTGTGTGTGTGTGTGTAAGTTTTGGGTTTCTTCCTCCATTGCTTCAAAATCTTCTCGGTTTTTCTCTCTACTGCTGCTACGCTCTCTATCTTGTCGTCCTTGCCTCCTTACCTCTATCTCCTTTCTATATATTTCTTTTATTCGTTCTGCTTCTAGAAGTCCTTCTCTGCGTAACTCTCTTTCTTGTCTTTCTTTCTCTTTCTGTTTCTCTTCTTTACGAGACTTGTGTGCTTCTTTGTTTCAATGACTTTGAAACTCTGAGCGGCTTAATAAGAATTTTCTTCTTTCATAGTTACCTTATCCCTATTGTGTCTTCAATGTTCATCTCTGTGATACCGTGAATGATGATGTCTTTTTCTGTGACTGGATGATGCATGACGACTTCGTGATGAATGTTTTTCTCTGCGGCTGTGAGATCTTGATTTATGTACATGTGTTTGGGTTGGTTTGATCTCCCACGGATTTGCTGTACCTTCTTCTGACGTACTGTTAAGGCACTGGATGTCTTCAACACTCCGGCATCCCTGAATAGCTGGCAAGAAAGGGGTTAATGGATCTTTTTCGAGTTCTATTGTTTCGTCAACATCATGATTAGTAACATGTAAAGGAGATGTTTCATCTTCACCTCTTCTATCCATATTTGAATTCCTCCCTTCATCAACATCCATCATTATTACAGGTGATTCTGATTCATCTGACATAACTATTATTTGTTTCTTCCGACTTTCGGTCAATTACACTTACATTTTTGTCCACCTCTACGATTTGCTGTTTAGTATTCATACTAAGTTCAGTAATCTTGTCGGTATTGTCTGGGATTTTGTGGTTCGTCTCTACTTGGCAGTCTTGGAACAGTTTTTTGTTGCTTGTTCTTCCTTGTTCCATTTGTCTGGCGATTTCATTGCTTATGTCTGTTCTCCCTTGTTCCATTTGTCTGGCGATTTAATTTCCTATGTTTACGTGTTGTTTATGGATTAGTTGTGAGAGGTGTTCTGTTGTTTGTTCCTGTTGTTTTAGTATTTGTTGTAGTATTGCGTATATATCAGCGTCTGTTACTACTGTTGGTGTCTGACTTCTCGGTCGTTCTTGGATTTCTGTTACTACTGTTGGTGTAAATTGTTGTGTTTCTGCGTTTTCATCATTCTGTCCGTTTAGTCCCCGCATCCCTGATGCTTGATCCTCCTCTGAAATATCTGCGAGCGTGTCTGGATCGCCTAGTTGATTATTTATTTCGAATTCCATATCGTTGTTTTGGGTACTTGTGTTTGTGCTCATTTTGTTGTATAGGTTGTGAATGTTGTTTTGTATGTCCTTGTTTTTCCTACTCCTACTTCACGTAATCATAAACTATGTTTTATACTATTTCTTAACTTCTATTTGTTCTTAATTTATAATTTATTTAATAGTGACTCAATCGTGACCCACGTTGGGCGCCACAATGTAATACACTTCTAGATAGGCCTTTGTAAAAGAGTTAAATTATTTATTTGAAAATTATGTTGGCCTACGAGCATGTGAGAAATAAGATCACAAACTACCTTGATCAAATATGATACTAATAATTTATATAATAGTTTATGGTACTTATTCCAGTGTACCGACTCTTGATTTACCTCAGGGCGCCAGTAATAATAAACACAAATTAAAATATGTTAATCAACTTTTAATGAACAATTTTTATTTATACATTATAAAAATTTCTTTATATGACTTGAATTGTTTATCGTACAAATTGAATATTATTAATTAGCAATGAGTCCTTTATGACAGATTGAGTCACTATGTTGAATACAACATATGTATATTTATTAAAAACATAGAATTAAATGTTCATTATTCGTTACTTGCATAAGATTCCTTCCAAAGTGCGTGGTCCTGAAGCTGTTGTAGATCGGTGATTCATCAGCAGCCATCGTCGTGTGTTAATCCTGGTTAAAACTGCACAATTCACTTTATCACAGGTGCACTACACTGACATATGGATTATACCTATAACTATGTTGTATAATTACACTCTGGACACAAAGATGACTAAATAGACCTTAAGTGCATTTAACTCAGTTCACGTTGCGTTTGGCTCGACTAATTGATACCGTCGTAACTTTCTTTCGAACTCCTCCATCTTCTTCCGCGATTTACTGCTACGTATTGAATTAATAGAACTTTGTATGTATTATTATTTCTTATTGTTTATTATAACTCCGATCATCCACTCTTTGACTTATTACGATTTATTGAAACTTTATTTATAACTCTAGTATTAATAATATCGCGTTCCCATACTTTGTTACTTCTGAGAAATTTACTTATTCTTTAGGTTATTTATTAAAATATATAACTGACGCAAAACAACGTACGCGAGTCTCTTCGTATAATTCCGCCGATATAAAGAAGACTCCCTTTATTTCTCTCTAAGTTCACAATATATACTTGCCTCGAGTCTCCCTTACCTACGATCTACAGCAAAACGTTCCTATAGGTTCAAACTACCGCTAAATACAAATTCACCCAATCTGCTTAACTAAAACCTCCCGCGCAGTACATGACGCTTTTTCTGATTCGCCCAACGTATTTCCATGTGCCACGTGCTGAAAAAACTAGCGTCTATCGTCATCTTTCTCGCACAACGCTCTCTCTTGTCTAACGACAGCTATTGTTATATGCACTTAAGTTTACAACGTTTGGCAAACACCCTTACTATCTGAGCACATAATACATTTTATGACAGTAGTGTCCCAAATCGTGCCTTACTGTAAAAGTACATTCATTATTTCGTCAGCCCCAGCGCCGGAGTTATTAACTTACTGCTTTACTCTACAGACCTTTTACAAGTAATATTTTTTTCAACTATTGCCGCCTACGGTTCTGGCGTCTCAAATGCCTCCCCGCTTTCTAAAACACACCCTTCTTTTTGCTTTCAGCATAGTTTATTTATTAGAATTGTCAATTGATCAAATTTTCCGTTATAAAGACTTCATTATGGTAAAATTAAAAAAAATGGATTGATTAGTATTTTCTAAGCTTAAGTACTACTATGCTCATTGTAATCACTTGTTAGCTAAATATTTGTTGTAATTTGAGATTTTAATAAAATAATTGTTAACTTTTGAAATTGTACATTCCATTTATTAGCGTAAATAATGGAGAAAATGCTGAATTTTTATTTGGGGGGGCAACAGTCTGATGGCAGCATAGGGCATCATGCACTTCTAATCTGTTCCTGTCCATGCCCACATTCAACCATTTTAATAAAATAGTTCTTGTTGGGGCGAGATCACTGCTGCACATATTTGAGAAGATTTGGACACAAGCAAACTGCCTGCATTGACTGAACACAATTTAGGCTGCAGAATGTACGTGTTCTTCATTTACAACTGCACAACTGAGAGACACAAAGGATCTGCAGCCTTAGTCTCACAACAATCACTGACCTGTAGTGTGCACTGTGTTATGTACGCTAATGTCTCAGATCTGTGGACACAGTGTGAATAGTTTTGCTGCAGTTAAAACCGTGGTGATTTGGATTACAAAAAGACAACAAAGAAGTTTATAACACATGGGTTTGCAGTAACATGACACATCTAACAGTATGCATGTATACTATACCACATCTTCACATCAGAATAAAAGCGTTAGCTGAGACCTATCCCCAATCAAACCTGGAAATAGTTAATCAGTTTAAATATTTGGGGTGTTGGATGGCAGAAGGTAATGAAGAAATAAACAAAATAAGGAAAAGGATACAGGCCGCAAATAGAGCATATCCTTCGTTGACAACTATATTCAAGACAAGAAATATCCACCGTCAGTCCAAGGTCACATTATATAAAGTTATGATTAGACCAGTGATAACATATGCAGCAAGACTTGAACTCTGAACAAGCAAGCCGCTAACATAGTCAATACCTTTGAAGAGAATATACGTACCAATCCAAGTCAATGGGATATGGAGAATGCGTCACAATGAGGAATTATACAAGCTGTATAAAGACAATGATCAGGCCACTGCCATCCAATTACATAGATTGCAATGGGCCTGACACATCATTAGAATGGAAGGCAAACCAAATACCTAGGAAGGTACTGTGTAGTCAAATCAAGGGTAGAAGGCCTGTCAGAAGACCTAAGCACTGGCGAGGGATTGATGCAGTGGTGAAGGATGCTGATACTTTACTTAAAATAAAATTATGGACATTGATAGCCAAGGACAGGGGAAAATGGAGGCAGATGATTATGGAGGCTAAGGTTCGATCCAAACTGTGATGCCATAGAAGAAGAAGAAGAAGAAGAAGAAGAAGAAGAAGAAGAAGAAGAAGAAGAAGAAGAAGAAGAAGAAGAAGAAGAAGAAGAAGAAGAGACCTATCCCTATGAAGTAAATAGTAGTCCCAAAGAGATGTCGCTAACAAAGTATCATTTAGAGAAAAATTGTATTCAGCAGATATCTGAGAGTTCTGTATTAATAAGAAGTATTGACCTCCTGTGCATGTAGTAAGTTCTTTTACCTTATAACATAGGATGTGTTTCTTTTTTTCCTAAGAGAAATATCACAGTTAGTTATTCAGTTATTAAAAAGCACAGATTTCTTAAATGTGTTTTTATATTACAGATATTGCATTACAAATGTTACAGATGTTACCTATGTTGGTTCATCACAGCTAACATCTTTAGAAGATTTTTAATCTGTGTGTGTGTGTGTGTGTGTGTGTGTGTGTGTGTGTGTGTGTGTGTGTGTGTGTGTGTGTGTGTGTGTGTGTGTGTGTGTGTGTGTGTGTGTGTGTGTGTGTGTGTGTGTGTGTGTGTGTGTGTGTGTGTGTGTGTGTGTGTGTGTGTGTGTGTGTGTGTGTGTGTGTGTGTGTGTGTGTGTGTGTGTGTGTGTGTGTGTGTGTGTGTGTGTGTGTGTGTGTGTGTGTGTGTGTGTGTGTGTGTGTGTGTGTGTGTGTGTGTGTGTGTGTGTGTGTGTGTGTGTGTGTGTGTGTGTGTGTGTGTGTGTGTGTGTGTGTGTGTGTGTGTGTGTGTGTGTGTGTGTGTGTGTGTGTTTAGGAAAATAATACATAGTTACCAAAGGCGTGTAGACAGATTCAGTTCGATAAGTGCTTGTAGAACCAACTTTGTTTGCATCTGTAGTATCAGTAGGAATATTCATTTCATCTATTGCTGGAATGGTAGTACTGTTTTTTTCATCATCCTCATTGTCGCCTAATGAATTATCATCAGATTCGCTTACGTCATGACCTGTACTTTTTACCGATTCAGGGGTTAGTTGATGACTACTTGTATCACCATCACTATCGCAAATCAAAGTTGCACCCTTCCTCCTAACTAACAGTAAATCTGATTTACTCTGTTCAGTATCAGCTTCAAGAAAATCACTGACTTTGTACTTAAAATTCTTTTTATTTGTACTTTTAATGCTTTCAGTACAGTTAAAATCATTACTCATATCCTCCTTTTCACTGTTGAAATGGCCAAAATTAGTGTCAAAGTTATCAGATATTTTGTAAGACGATTTTCTTGTTCTCATATTTAATCGAATGTGCCCAACATTTTTAGACAAGCCTGTGTTGCCAGTATCTTTCTGACGTCTACTACGTTCGCCTGTTAATTTCTTTCCTACACCTGTTGCTTCCCTTCTTACAACAGGATTTGTAACTCCGCTGCCTTTTATAAAATCTGTTGTGCTTATTTTACATCTTTTAACAGATTCATTTTCATCACCATTATCAAAGTTTGTCCTTCTGGTTTGTTTTAATTGAGACCTATCGCCCGCTTCCAGAACTGCGATATGTTTCTCAACTGCAGTATTCCTACAAACTGGTATCTTATCAGTTGTTACACCGGTTTTATGACCATCATTATTCTCTTTATTTACCCTATTTGAACCTCTCATAGTTTCCAAATTGTTCTCGTGACAACTTTTATAATGAATAATCGTGTTTGACTTGCCCAGCTTCAAGGTCTCTACATTTGCTTCAATCACGTTACTCTTCAAAACTGTACTGTCAATTAGATCAGTGTAACAACCCTCTGATTGTTCCCTTCCAATAATTCCTTTATTATTAACGAAGTCTCGTATTAGTGAAATAGAACTACTTGTGGAGTTTCCTTTCATGGTTTTATTCATAAAGTTACTCGTTTTCAATGGACTTGTACAACGCATTACATCCGTCTTCGAATTAGTTAAATAGGAATCATATATTTTTTTCTCAACAACTTTCTCATTACTTTTTTTTAAACGACCCCCTTGCCTTTTCAAACTTGTAGAAGGTTTTACTGAAATTTTGCTTCTTCCTTTACCTATAAATTGTTTTGATAATTTTTTAGACACAGCGGGTGAAGCTTCTGCTAAAATCGATAAACTCTTTGCTTTGTTGCTTTTAACAATTTGTATTGGCAGGGTAGAGGTTACGTTTACAGTAACTTTTCTATTCCTACCTTCCTGTTCAGAATCAGTGTGCACATCATGTCCAGTTTTTCTACTATCAACGGCCACACCACGTTTAGCATTTAGCGGACTCGACACATGCACTTTTCTGGTTTGCACACCAGGTACAACTTCTTGAGATACATCATAATTAATCATATTTTCTTTAGATCGCTGATTGTAGCAGGTGACACTATTTGCCTTCGCCGCTGCAAAATTCACTGCCTTATTACTGTGTGTACTCTGTCTTGAAATGTTAACAGTATCACTAACTGAATGTTTCCTACCAGTATTAATATCACTTTCAGAATTTTTAAGGTTATCTCTTTCACACTCATTATACATCTTTGTTCTGCTATTCTCAGAGTATTCTGACATACTTTGTACAGATAACAGTATTGTGTTTCCTCCCATTTAGTTCTATCACATCACTTACAGAAAGTTTATAATTTTTCTCTAAATTCTCAGATATTTTGTCGTCTATCAATTGTACATCTAAAAGATCATATAATTTTACTTGTGAAGATGAAGGAAATAAACTTTTTCTTATATTACCACTTTTACTTGACGATTTTTCTGTATCACCAGATAAGTTAGTATGTACGTCACAGGATGTTTCTTTCTCGTTAATTTCTGGAGTATGCTTGTCGTAAAAACTCATTTTCTGAGGAGCGTTTTCAAGTTTCTTATAAGAATAGCTATTTCTGCTCCCACTGATGTCAATTTTTTGGATAGACGGAGTAAAATATCCTTTTTGTTCTGCTGTCTGGCTTGGTGGAATTTCATCATCAGATTCACTCTGTAAAGTTTTACTCTCTGTTACCATCTGTTCATGTAACTCTACAAGTTCGTGGAGGTCACAACTTAAATTAACAGATGTACAATTATCACTTTCTGCTACATCACTTTCTTCATGCTCGTTATCAGGCTCTTTGTCTATAACTACTGAGTTTTGTTTGCTTTCTTGTGAGTACAGTGATTTGTTTGTGTCTAAACTACTGTTACTAAGTTCTTTACTAAGACTGTGTTCATTATACAAGTCTTTTTCAGTCACTTTCACTAAATCTGTTAAATCGTTGACAGCGCTTAACTCTACATTATTTTTACTACTAGGCCTTACTTTTTGACACTCAAAAACTGGAAGTTTATTCACTGCTGTGTTTTCATGAGTACCGTTGTCATAATTGTCTACATTTTCTACAATATCATTAATACTAGTATGCGATGTATCTCCTACTAAATTTCTGTTTGCACCTTTATTGTCTGTTACTTTGTGCTTTTTAAATGCGTCTCCATTTGGTGTTTTTGTTTCTTCATACGTAACCCCTTCACCCGTTTCCTCAACTTGATTTTTCTTGTAAAACTGTTTACTGTAACTCAGACTAAATTTTCTCGTACTGCAGCTCATTGAGGGCTGTATACCGTGGACAGGTTTACCAGTCTCTATTGTTTTATATTTGTTTTTTGTTGTGCAAACTTTATTCTTATTATTAAGTTTATCACCAATTTCAGTTCCACTTTGATCTTCTTCCATTTTCTTCAGAGTTGTTTTATCGTTAATTTGTTGCTTATCACCACCCAACTGTACTCTTGCACCTGCTATTAACACTTCACTCTTACTCACATGATTGCTACCAAAACTTTCATCTGCTAAAGTCTGAATAGAGTTCTTACTTTTTTCATTACTAAGGACTGTGGTGTTCTCCCGTCCACTATCATCGTGCTCGCAGGGTTTACTCTGTTTCAAAATTTGATTTTGTTCAGCGTTTTGAGAAAACTCTACTGATGCAGGAGACATTGTTTTGCTATCTATTTTTTTTCTATTCTTCATTTTAGATTTTCTCTGTTCTTCATTTAAAATATTTAACCCAGAATCTGGAGAAAGTTTGTTTTTCATGTTTATAGTTAATCGACTGGAGACATGCATTTTATCTTTCTGCAATTTTATTTTTTCAGTATTGTTCAAACTTGACAGATTTTCTTTATCCTTTTGGACATGGCGTTTGCTTTCAGTTACTCTTACCTCTTCATTATTTACACGTTCCTCTACCTTATCCTCTTTATTCTGACGGTACAATAAATTCATTCTTGAAAGGTTAATAGCATCAGTAACTGAACACTTTAAACTTATTTCATTGTCAACATTACTGTTAGCTTTTAAAACAATATTATCCCTTTCATGTATGGCATGTGACTTCATTCTGTTGTTTTCTGAGTTCTCTGAAACCGCCATTTCACTGACACTGCTTGCAACAACACAAATTTGTTTAACATTTGGACCTAATTTTAGAACATTAGATATTGACATTTTATTGTTTTCAACATTACTGGAGTATTTACTTACTGCTGATGAGTCTGTAACATTACATAAATTATGTTTTGAAAGTTCTGATGTTGATGTTGTTTTTAGTGGTATATCAATGTTTTTATATGGCAGTTTTTCAATGCTTAAGTTTTCATGGAAACCGACATGTAAAGGAGAAATTTCTTCATTTCCAATAATTTTCTGAATTTTTTTGTCTTCACATATCCTTTTCTCAGGTATATTTTCAAACATATTGTAAGGAGAGTTGTTATCATTCTCGTTCAGTTTATTTTTTCTAATAAATGAAGAAGGATATTCCCTTTGCTTATCTGTCTGGCTCGGTGGAATTTCATCTTCGGATTCACTGTCTGCTGTTTTTTCTTCCCTTACACTCATTTCAGTGTCAGAAAAACCACAGTTTGCATGATTAAGTGAACCACTGCTTTCTAAATCACTTTCACTAAATTCGCTTTCAGATTTTCTGCTTACAATTACAGACTGTTTTCTGTCATCTTCACATAGCAATGAACTGTTTTCATCTGAACTGTCATCACATGTAAATTCATATCCAGACGTTTCCTTTATACTCACATCTGTAATAATGTTGTTTATACTTCTTGTTGTTAAATCTGTATTATGACCTAAAACAGCATTATTCTGATCATTAACAACATTACATTCAGTTCGTTGAGGTGAAGTACGTTCACCTAGCCCTAATAACATCTCAAAGCCAATTAAATTCTCTCTTTTATTGTGTACTACATTATCTTTTATGCACTTCTTGTGTCCAACTGTAATTATGTCTTCACTGATCGCTTCCTTATAGATTGCGTCAGTTCCTGCACGCGAATGGTTCACTTCTTTCAATTGTTTGCCGATATCACTCACAGAGAAGTCAATACCATTAAAACTAATCTTATTTGATACTGAATATTTACCAGCACGTTGTAAATCCCCAGATTCGTTAAGAGAATTTATTTTCAATTCAGTTGATGGAAGATTGTCATGTACATGTTTGCTTGTAGTTTTAACAACAATAGATTCTACAGTCGTACAATATCTCTCACTATTTTCTAAGTGCGAGTAACGCATTACATTATTATTATCAGTCATTTTACGATTTTCCAATAACAGAAATGTTTCTGGTTGATCATTACATAAAGTCTCATTTGCATCTCCAACAGATAAAGAATTATTCTTTTCGTATCGGTATTCTACGTCTATCTCACTGTTTGAACCATTATCATCAGATTTGGCTGAATTAAAATGAACATTATCCTCAAATGATAATACATTAGCATCTGCACAATTGTCTAGACTCGATGACCGAGTAATCTCTTTAGCTTTTGACGTCAAAGTTTTAGATTTATCAGAAAGTTGGTTTGAGATAATTTCAGTATTTGGTTTATTTTTAGACTTTTTGATATCAGAAATCACTGCACTGCTGTGTGTATATGATTTATCTGTTACAGAAAAGTCATGTACTTCAACTACTTCTTCGTCACTACTAAAGTCCCATATATTTGAATTTTTCTCGTTAATGACATTTCCAGTACAAGTCCTGGTATATGGAATTACAGATGTTCCTTCTTCAGACATATTCTTTTCATATACACTTCTATTTTCATACAGTTTGACATATGATATGTCTCCCTCATTTGTAACTTCATTTTCATCTTCATTTATATCAGCTGTGTTATGATGATGATGTTCTTCAGATTCATGTCTTGACATGAATTCGTCAAACAGGCGTTCACTTTCATTTGGTACCACATTATTATTTAAAAGCTGTGACGGAGCAAATGAACATAAATCGTTATCATTAAACCTGACCATCTTTTTATTAGTGAATGTTTGTTTCATTTTAACATCTGTTTTGTTATAAGTCTTTGATGGTTTTAATAATTTATTATCAAATGATATTTTTGATGAAACGTTATCAATACTTGACTGGCGATTTATTCCAGTGCTGTTGCTAAAGTTATCTGATGCTGAAGTTAAAAATGTTTTCTTTGGTAAAGATTCTGTATTTTTTAAGATTAGCCTGTCTCTTTGAATAACAGGAATATAGGTTGAAACCAGTTCATAATTGTTGCTTTTAGACTTGCCACCTCTACCCTTTAAGTTTTCACGTAACGTGGAATCAGATTTCCGCGATATATTCAACTTTGGAATTTTGTTATGAAATATTGGTGTCCTCCAAATATTTGAGGAATTTTTAAATGACTTTTCATACGTATGCTTTCTGTTATGAAATTTTTTAGGTTTGTAAGTAAGAATAAAGTTTCTGCAAAAAATGAAAGTAAATGTTAACAGGTTATCTTTTGGTTTCTAGTAATATTAAAATAAACATAATTATTATTATTCACACACAATTGTATTTTTACATTCATATATGCTCACATTTTTCTTGTTATTTTATATTATTATTAATAATAAAAAAAACTTTTAACAAGAATATATTTTTTTATTTTGTAAATGATAAATGTTTCAATAGTAATCCAATTATCATCAGATATCTATGTATATAAAATTCAAAGTCTGAGGATTTCTTTGTATTGAATACAAATCCACACCGTTACACTGATTGCCACCAAATTTGGCACAAAGCGAAAAACACTGTCTAACTTGGAATTTGATATTTTGCCCTGTTTGCACAATTTAGGCCCTTTTAATTTAGCCCTTTTGTTGATGCATATAAATATTTCAAAAACACCATAGAGACCAGAATTAATTACCATAGTAACAAGTAAATAAACAAATGCTATTTAGCGGCATTGGAACTGTACCTTTATCCGTTCCTGCAGTACATTTTCAATGTTTTTAATATGCAATTGTATCAATATATTATGATGTGGAGAAGAAGTGTACTAATTGTAAATTGTTATATTTCTTAATACAAAGCGAAAATACATGTTGTTTTCATTTGTGACAACGGTTTTTGGTTTTTAGTTTACTGCTGAAATAAATAAAAGGTTGAGGAAAATATAATATTAATGTGTATATACAATGCTTATAACACACTAACACTTAAAATAAAGAACCTAACGTTTTTGAATTAACAGATACTTGTAATTAATAAAATAAAAGTTTTGAATTTATTAATTATATCTGATGATGATAGTTGGATTACTATCAAAACACTTGTAATTTACAAAATAAAAAATATATTCTTGTTAATTTTTTATTATTAATAATACTTCTATTTTTATAAAACACACACACACACACACACACACACATAAACTGTATTTCTAGGGTAATATCAAATGCAACTGTAGTGTATTAATTATACCAGCTAGGTCGTGGGATTTCTGTGTGTGTTATGTTCAGTATTATTGTGGCACAATAAATGTTACTGCTAGTTGTGAGAAGAAAGATTTCAGTAGGTTAAAATAACTATTTAAATATGAACAGAAAAAATCATTGATTTATTAACATTTATTTTTAAAACAGGTTAGAGGAAGGAAAGCAGAATCTTTGGAAGAATTTGGCAGACTCATGGAGAGTAGTTTTCAGGAAAATCATAAACTCTATTACAAGCTTGGATTTTGTTGTCCATGACATGTCCGTTGATAAACTAATTATAAGTATAATACTACTGACTTGGAACACTAAGTTTTTTATTCTATTCGACTATGTGATAAGTACTATTCGAACATATCATACCGCACCCACACAACATCGATCTTTCAAATGACGGTGTCGTCACCAAGAACAAGACGGACAGCGTTCCTAGTGGCAGCCTCTGACGAAGCTTGTAATAAGCGAAAACTGAATCAGGCTATAAGGTAAAAATTTTATATTTTTACCAAAAAAGAACTTAGTGTTCTGAGTCAGTAGTACTATACTTATAATCTATTAGAAGGTTCTCAAGAAACCATGCCCAATAAAATTTATTAAGGCAGAAGATGGATCACTGCTAACCAACGGAGAAGATGTTATGGAATGGAGGAATTATTATTTTTCACAACTTCTAGGAGGAGCAGAAGAAATTTGGGAAGTGAAGATATTGAATAGTGAAGAAGGAGAGTTGAAGAACGCCATAAAAAGTATTAATATTTGAAAGGCTGCAGGACCAGATGGAATTACCCCTGAAATGGTAAAGTATATGGGAGCAACAGCAGAGGAGCTTCTGCTGAAAGTTTTAAGGTTGGCCTGGAAAGAAAAGAAAATACCAAAAGAATGGGAAACAACATCTTGTACTGTCCCAATCCACAAGAAAGGAGACAATAGAGGATGTCAAAATCATCGGTTAAGTGCACCTAGTAAGATTTACAGAGAATATTGGAAAGTAGATTAAGGCTAGGTGGCCACCAGATGTGGAGTGAAGGGGAGCGGAGCGTAGTTGAGCACAGTGGAGTTGAACACTCAGTTGAGTCACTTAGGGGGCAGCAATAGAAAGCGGAGTGTAGTTGAGTTGTGTTTATAACCTGCTATGTCAGACCTGCTAGTTGAGTTGCAATTTCAGATGTGCTAAATTTCAAACTGCGGTGAATTTCACACTCTTTTTGATGATTTGATTGCTGATCAATTTAAAAATTATTTCAGAATGTCACGCGACCATTTTAATGAACTTCTCGATATTATTCATAATGATATAACAGCATTTGATACTAATTATCAGAAGGCGATAGGCCCAAAAGAGAAGTTAACAATTTGTTTAAGGTAATTTTTACTTATATATTAATTACAACAATTTAAATTTACAGAAATCAATTATTAAGTTACAAAAATTGTTGAAAAAGAATCATTGTCCTATGGTTGTCAGTGGGAAGGTGGTGTGGTGGGGGAAGCGGAGTCAGCTTCCAAACGGATCTCGGCCAAGGCAAAGCTGAGCAGAGTTGGCCCAAACGACATCGCTTCACTCCACTCCACTCAGCTCCGCTTTTGGTGGCCGCCCTTTCATTGAACAACATTGTTTCGATTTTACAAGCTCAGTCTACTCTGCTCAACTCCACTCCGCTCTGCTTCTGGTGGCCGCCCAGCCTAAGAAGAGGAGTTGAGGACTGGTTCCAAGAGGAGTAATGTGGTTTAAGGCCTAATAAAAGTACTAGGCGTCTTATATTTTCCGTTAGGCAGACAACAAAAAACTAATATAATACAATAAAGAGGTACATATCTTTTATAGATCTAGAAAAGGCCTTTGATAGTGTTCACAGAAAAGAAATATGGACGGCTTTAAGAGAAAGAAGAGTGAGAAGAGTGAGTGAAGATCTAATTACATGAATTCGAAGCTTCTACAATAAATGTAACATTTTTGTAAGAACATCCAATTTAAAATCACAGGAGTTTTCAACTTGGGTACGATTCCGCTAAGGTGATGTTCTTAGTCCACTACTTTTCATAATACTAATGGTCAATGAAATAAAAAGCTGCAACGCCAGAATTAGAGGATTCCATGTTGCGAATGGAGGCTTCAGCCGATTCAAGCTGCGGCAGTTGCATTTGCAGATGATGTAACCTTACTCTCTAGTACAGAAGAGGGATTCCAAAGGAATTTTTATGTTTGGGTGGAGAACATGGAAAGAAGAGGGCACAAAGTAAGTTTGGCAAAGACGAAGACAATGATTGTTGCCAGAGAGCCAGCTCAACACCGGATTACCATCAAAGGGAACCAACTGGAACAAGTCCAGGTGTTCAAATATTTAGGCTCTATTATAAGCTCAGATGGTAAAATCAATGCAGAAATTAATTCAAGAATAAGCAGTAGCTCGAGACCACAGTGGAGAGACCTTAGCTCAACTGCTACACCTTGTGGTAGAAGAAGATTGGAATAAGAAGATGATTATTAAAATATTATATATTAAAAATATATATATAAATTAAAAATATACCTTTCTTTAAGATGCTTAAAAATATATTACACATATTATAAATCACACAGAAAAAATATAAAAACAACAAACATAAAAACACATGTATGAAAACAATTAAGAAAATATTTCTATTACTTTCTGTCATAAAATATTGAATTTGAATCATTACTTTTACATGTTGAAAATCATATATATAAGTACTATTACTTTTTACATAAAATAGACACAGTTTACTTGTGATAGTTTAACAAAAATAATATTTACTTCAGTTTAAGAAATACTAGATATTGTAGAATATCTAATTATAGAGAATACTAATTAAAGAGAAAATTATTAGCAACAAACATTACAATTACCTAATTTAATGACACAAATTATTTAAATTTCTGTATTTACACTATGCACAATGATGCATTTATTTTTCATTTATTTAGATCATGACCTACTTTACTGTATTTGCTACTTTTCTTTATAAAAATAATTGTTCGTTTTTCACCTGCTTTCATTGCTGTGTTACCATGGGGAAGTATTGTTGTGTGTGTGTGTGTGTGTGTGTGTGTGTGTGTGTGTGTGTGTGTGTGTGTGTGTGTGTGTGTGTGTGTTGCTCCTAGATGATGATGATGATGATGATGATGATGATGATGATGATGATGATGATGATGATGATGATGATGATGATGATGATGATGATGATGATGATGATGATGATGATGATGATTATGATAGTGTGATGATGATGAATCTGGTGCTCCCACATTGATTGTTGTATATATTGTTGCTCAGATGATTCTGGTGTTCCCATGTCCAGAATCAGAAATACATACTGAGCCCACAATTATTACCAGCACCTGCCCTGTTGTTCAAAATTTCTGAGGTATTTATCTTCTTCTGATAATTCCTATCCATTTCGGATGTTGGATATCATACAGACTATTTTAACTTTCTGTACTGCTGCACGGAATAAGTCAATTGTATTCATGCCAAACCAGGTCCTTAAATTTCTCAACCATGAGATTCTCGGTCGCCCAACTCCTCTCTTTCCAAGTACCTTTCCCTGTAGTATGGACTGTAATAAGTAAAACCTCTGTACATTTCTCATGAGATGTCTAGACACTGAAGCTTTCTTATCTTCACTGCGTTAATAACTTGAGCACAGTGGCTTTTGAAATGTGGCTTTAACATAGAATACTGAGCATTTCATGGACACCACATATAACTAATGTTGAAGTTCTTGGAAAGATGAAGAAAGAGGTATTTATAGTCTGGTATAAATCAACAGGTCAGATTTTGATCAGGCCTGTTAAATTTTGTTCAGGCTTGTGTGTCTGTTTTACACAATCACTTTTTCATCCGTTTTTGCACTAATAACAGTATTGATGTGCAAACCAGTAGTTGAATAAGATTTATGATTTTTCTTTCACTCATTTACTATATACAAATAAATTGTTTATCACTAATTAATTATCAGAGTAATCAATTGTCCTTACATAGTTCAGTTATTCACAGGTAATTTGCACTCGAATTGTGACTGTACATCTTCACTTTTCCTCTAATGACTACTCAGTTCGCAAAATATACTTTTAAATATGCAGATTTTATTAAACAAAACCTATTTAATTATTAGTATTTATACCTGTCTTAACCAGAGTGCATTCCCATAAAGGAAATACGTATATACACAGAGACATGTTTCTTCTAGTACATATCTGGGGGGGGGGATGTACACACACGCACATTCATACAAAATACACTGTTCACACATGCAACTCATCACCCTTGTTTTGAATGTTGACGGGTGTTCTAAGAAACTGGTTTGTTCCTGCTTTACACTATTTATAACAATTTTTATCTCTGAATTATTTAAAATATACAAAAACTATCACCTGGGTGTATTATGCAAATATGTATGACTGCAAAAAATATATATATATACATTGTAAATATTTAAAAACACATGAATATATTCTTGAAAAAACAAATCATCATCATCATCATCTTCAAGAATTAAACCAAGGATAGTTTGTTCCGGTCTCAAATAGGCAAAGATTAGAGCTGGTCACTCCAGCGCTTCCTTGGATGACCCACACCTCTCCGTCCCCTCGGCTTATAGTTCCAGCAGCAGTCATCCATTCGGCAAAGATGTTCCCACCAATTCAGCCGATACTGGGCGATCCTGTCAAGTATAGTCATGATATTCCGTTCCTGCCGTATATCTGTGTTTCTTCTATAATCATGGAGAGTATACCCTGCCACGTGCCTGAGAAATCTCATTTCAGCCACTTGGATCCGACTGGCCTGGCCTTTTGTTCCAATTCTCAGACCCATAAAGAAGTGTGGGAAGAGCCATCACCTTGTAGAATTTGAGGCGTGTTCCTTTACTTGCTGACTTAAGGGGTCTCCTAATGGTCCCGCACATAAGGTTGAACTTATGCAACGTATTCACCACGTCGTTGCTTGCATTATAGGACACACTGTAGCCCAGGTATTCAAAATTGCTAACTTGTTCCAGGACAGTACCACCTATAACAATTATTGCCCGTACAGGATCAGTTCCACGAAAAGCCATCACTTTGGCCTTACGTGTGAATATTTGCAATCCAGTCTTTGCAGATTCGATTTAACAAATGTACACCCATCTGCAATCTGTTTTCAGAAATGTTCTGGAAGACACATCTGCCAGTTTTTAAAAACAAATATTATTTATTTATTATGTGTATATATATTTTCAAGTGGGTGTGATATGATAAGTCGTTTTTCTGAGATGAACCCAACACTGTGTTTTATTGTTCTCTGCAATGTTTCAGCAGATTCATTTCTGCCATCCTCAAACAGATTCCTCTTTGATGACTTAGGATAAAATGATTTTTCACTGTTGACCAGGGCCATGTGTATACAGAAGTGTGAGTTGAAAGGTATTGCAGTCGGAACATGTCTGTAAGCAGTTGAATTGTTTTCTGATGTTGTCCAGACTGCATGAAGTCACAGACCATCATCCCGTTTGTTGATAGCATTTGACTGTTTTTCAGTTGCATAAGAGACGACCCCATTGAAATTGAAAAACAATCAGATTTATATGAAACTGAAAAAATTCTTGATTTATGGAAGAACATTTTAATGCTAAATAAATACAATTTTTAAAAGAATGTCACAAAATATAGCTTTTTGCCTGAGATAAAATGTTCTAATATCGCTACACATTTTATTTTAGACTGTACACTGCATTTTTTTCTAGTCCTATCAAGTGACTTACTTGCACACTTTACCAAAAACGTTTGGTATTCCAAATTTGTCAAGCGTTTTTCCCATAATCTGAGAATCATCGAGGTAAACATATTTTCTCTTGGTCTGTACAAAGTTTTTGTCAAACAAACTCATCATGTATTTGTTCCGCCTTTTCAATGGCATAGAAAAATGTTCAGCCCACAAGTGCACAGGTATCTCATCTTCGGCTTTCATGGAAGAATACTCATCTTCGTCCAAATCTTCTGAAAAGAGGTGAACTAAAATTATTATAATTACAAACATGCATACACTAAAAAATGTATTAGTTTTTTTCATTTTGAAAGTATATGTTTAAGTACTTAATGGAACTACAAATACAAGAACTCGTTAAGTGTAAGTTAGCTCATTACCTACTCGTGCAGGAAAAGCTTGAAAATAACACAGATACAATAATCATCCTTGAGAAATATGACAGAATGACAAACACATATGTACTCTAAAGGCACAGTTTTGTTTGATCAATTGTCCGTCACTTGTAATGACTGTATTCGTGAATGCGTGTGACCATGCACGGGGGTGAGGAAATTTCATTTAAGTAGTTCCCCACATATATATGTTTATAAGTGTATAAGTTTTAGATAATTCTAATGGTAACAGCTGGAAATAAAGTCTACAGTATAAAAAATCTTATGTGTTTCAAAAAGGAGATAACTGATGAAACGTACAAAAGGTGATATGAAGGAAGATACTATTCTAAGTTAATTACAACATATCTTATGGGCAATGACACTGAGCTGCACAGTTTTGAACCACCATCCTTATAAAACTTCATTCTTATACAAAATAGTAGCCAATTTAATAATGACTGTTATAATAATAATTTAATCGCTTACAACAGATTTAATAAAAAACAGATTATTTTTGTTGGTTGCCAGGCAACCAGGTTTAGTTTACACTTATATGATTAAAGATTACCTAGTATTAAAGATACTAATTTGTCAGTTTGTATTAATTATTAGTTATTATTATTAGTGAATAATAGTGTATCCACTCACTGCAAGCTGATTGGTCCCCAGTGGAATTGTGACCACAGTTGAATGCGTTTCTCTTGTGCTCAAATCATATATGAAATCACTTCTGATGAGAGCAATTCCATTCTATATACCAAGTACAGTAAAATATACAATGGCTGCATGTGCTCACTATATGTGATGACTGCTCAAAGGAAACTACACCTTTGGGCAAGCTGTTACCACTTAGGCCCTTGGTGTTGCCGTAAATGGGTATGGTTTGTGCAGTGGATACATATAGATTAACAGTGATGATACTTTGCTCCAACTGATGATACTTTACCCCAAAACTAGTAGGGCTACCATATGTCCTCGTTTCATCCAGACTGTCCTCTATTTAAGGCCATGTCCGGGTGTCCAGGAGCAGTTTGGCCCAAACGTGGTTTTATCCTCATTTTTGCTGAACATTTAACTTCAGTTCCTAATTAATCGAGTTTTCAAAATTATTTGTTTTAATCTATCAATGGAAAGACAGGATTATAAACCTACTACATATAATAAAATCATAATCATGTATGATCGATAGTATATACGTACGTCTAACAAAGTAGTGCTGTTTTGTATGTGATAGCACGTTAAATTTGGTATTTGTATTATTTCAGCTCTGTTTGAAAGGGAAATACTGAGAAGGATTTATGGGCCAATTCAACAGGACGGAGTCTGGAGAAAGAGAAATAATAATGAATTATATGCTAAGTACAATGACATTGCAGTTGTCCGATTTGCCAAAATTAATAGATTAAGATGGGCAGGACACGTTCAGAGAATGGATGACAAATGTACCGCAAAAAGAATTATGAAACACAAAGCAATAGAAAAAAAGGAAGATTGGAAGACTGAAGAACAGACGGTTGGACCAGTGATGCGAGGAAGCTGGGCGCAGTGAATTGGTGGCAGATGGCTGAGGTCAGGAAAGAGAGGCAATTTCTTTTGGATGCCAAGGCTTGATCTAGGCTGTAGAGCCAAGTATGTATGTATGTATGTATTATTTCAGCTATGTTAGTGAAAAATGAGACAATTTTAATTTCAGTTAATTATTTAATTTTTAATACTTGTTAATAATACCAAAACAAAAATATGCATTCAATCAGCATTTAAAAGAACAGTATCCATTTAGAGTGCAGACTATTGGTCCAGATGATAAACTTAGGTGTTCAATTTGCCGATCGGTGAATGGGTGGTGTTGAGAAAGAGAAGTATAGATACAGGAAAGAAAAATCTTTGCTAAGTCAAATATAATTCAAAGTAGCCTAGAGCTGAAGTATAACACTATTTTACAAAATGATTAAAAATAATTATAATATTATTATTATAGCTGCATGGAATGCGAAATATAAAATATATAGTGCAGGACCTTCCAGTCAAGCAAATTAAGTAGCCCTAAGTTAATTAATGAATTAATATGTAAAATTTAATTCAATTTATAATTTTATCTTTTATAATTATATATTATTGTACAATTTATAAATACTGTTTTGTAGGCCTAATTACAAACAAACTGTGAAATGACGAAAATATTGGGTTCTATTTAGAACATACTCAGATAATAACCCCTTGGCCAACACCAAGAATTTAACAGTGTGTCCTTGACTGTTCTCTTTCAACACCACGAATTTTACCAAGGTGTCCATGTTTTGGATCTACAAAATATGGTAGCCCTATCTAAACCAACTGATGTTTTCCATGCCAAGATAGAAGCAACCAAGGATAAGCTCCAGGAAATGGACAATAATCTTGTGACAGACTTCAATGCAAAGGTGAATTGGATGTGATCAAAACAGGCGCCACAGAAACGCATGTAATGGACACGGCCACCTAACTTGAATTAATGGTCCTCATCATCAACGTTTTGTAGTCTGAAGTTCTGAACAACTGTTATTATTTATCTAGCCACAGAACATCTGTCCAGTCTCATTAAGGATTCAAATGTTATTGTGTAGTACCCAGCCAGTGATCACAAGTACATCAAAAACAAAGAAGAGAAGCTAAAAAGAAGTTATATATATATATATATATATATATATATATATATATATATATATATTATAACGTGACCAAATCTCATTGATTTGGAGTTATATGTAAAGGGTTTACTATATCAATGTTTAAATAAATTTAAAGCATTGAAATTCAACTCTTATGATGTAGCGTGCATCTTAACGTATTGTACAGCTCACACGCCGACGTCAGTTGCCGTTACGTAATCACACACAGTATAACAAATAAGGGACACGCCCAAATTTTCAATTATTAATATTTCGGAAACCGGTAAATTTAGGCAAAAACCAAAATAGCCAAAATGTTTGCCGAAATATTAATAATAGGGTGTGCGAATTTTATTTAATATAATTAAACATTAAGAGAGATAATTGATTTTATGTTAATAACTTCCTTAGTAATTGAGCTACACAGAAGAGCTTTTAATATGTAATAGTCATAAGAATTAACAACCAAATGTATATTTTAGAATTAGCATAACTTGGCTTGCAGCCAAGATAATCACAATTTAAATTGCGACCAGACATCCGCACCGACAATTAAAATCCGGTGTGTTCAGAATATTAAAAATAATAACAATTCTCAGACTGTGGGAATTATTTTCGTTCTCACGGAATGAGGTGACTCAAATTTCAAGTAGAAGGGAGAGTGTGTCAGCCAATCAAATCATTCAAAAAAATTGGAACTAACACAGAGTTTTCGGCTGAAACAACACTCGACTGCCAGTACTCAAGAGGAACACACGTACATCTTCAATCGTCTTAGTAACATACATTTGTGAAGACTCATCTGTGAAGACTCGAGGTGTCAACACGCATAATTATGATCGTCTTGTTCAACAGATCAACTGTAATGACTCGTAATAATAGCATCTATTCAAGATACTCTTACTTATCAACAAATAAGCGTACCGTGCAATACATTAACTGTTGGCATACGCACGCAAGATATCAACTATATACTACAAGAAATCACTTCAAGAGTACGACAGAAGAGGCCGTCTATAACCAGTGGTACGAGCTGAAGAACTGACGAGCAGAGCGACAACCCGTAACGAGACACACATGCTGAAGTGAAACGTGAATCAAACGAGGAGCCTGACGCAGTTGTAGCAGTTAAAACTACAGACGTAAAACCATCACCAGTTGCAGAAGGAGCAGAGTGTTGCTGATTCCCGAACTCATCGCCAAAATCCAGGACGCTCAGTAGATCGTCGTCTCTAGCAGATTGGACCAGGACAGCGAGGGATTTCCGGAGCATCTCTACATCATCTTCTGAACCAGGGAAGTAAAAATCAAATTATTCACTTCTCAAAAGATCAATTTTTCCTTTCTTTTTTTAAAATCATTGTAAAAGAAATAATTCAGATGCTGATAAATCAGAGACTCTAAATTAATAAGAAATATTCAATTGTGATAATCTGTATAGCATGTATGAGTAACTAATAAGCCCTAGGTAAGAATTAGAAATAGATAAAAAGAAAAAAGCGCTATACAAATCTTAACAGAGAATTAATTAATTACTTATACTGCAGTATACGTGAGTCAAATCACAAGTAAATAAAGGCACGTTGAACTAGATTCACGGCTAGTTTATTTCAGAATATTTACAAGCATTTTAGAGTAATTAAAATCATTTTAAAGGCATTGCAAAGTAAATTAAATTAAATTAAATCCATAAATTAAATTATTTAAAACTAACTTCTTTGAAATCAAGAAAAATACAATTAATATAATTTGAAAATAACAAGCTCATTTTCTGAATAATAGTAACCATTTAGAAAACATCATACCAGTTTCTATTTACTGTTTTAGTTCGTAAGAATTGTTGTAACTATAAGTTTTTTCATTCTTATGTGTGATTAGAATAATAAACCCCGATTTTATTACCCTACACTGAATTTTTATTGCTGTACTACGGAGCCTACCAACCTCACTAAACTCTTCACAATAATTATAACAAGATTAGCGTTTTGTTTTTGTACACTTGAGTTAACCTACTTGTGAATTCAAATCACAAATCCACACGCCCATAGTCGGAAGAAGCTGCAAGAACGGACAGCAGGTAGGTGCTCATTACACACGTTGCAAAAACACAACAACACAGAAAACATTTCAACAACACCGTTTTATTTTGTTATATAAAATATAATATAATCCAAGATCGTGGGGCTCCACAAATTTAAATTATATTAAATTTGCAACAACACGTTATTTTGTTATAATATATATATATATATATATATATATATATATATATATATATATGAGCCCTTAGGTAAAATGTAGCAAATATGGACATTGGAAACTTGCTACATCTCTTTGCAAGGACAGAGGCACTGGAATAAAGCCTTGAAACTGCACCCAACCAAGAGTGGACCAAAGCTATGTTCAAAGATGTAATGCAACACATACAGAAGCCTGTAAGCAGATCCTATTGAAGTTCAGGCCAAAGAATAACAGAAGCAGCATATTAGTGGGCTGAGTAGATCACGAAGTTTGGCAAAAATGGCTTTGCCTGTGGCATATGATTTAACAAAAGAGAATGTGGGGAATACAGCAGAGACAATAGAATTTAAAATGTAATGAAAGCATTCAAAATTGATATCAGAAGTAGCCGTAATCACTGCTGGGAGGATCTTCATGCAGTAGAAAACAGGAACTCTTGGAGTTTACAGTCACAGGTACCGGTAAGCTGTATAGCCCTGTGTCCGTTTGAAGCATTGGGTAGGTTTGTTCAATGTCCAATGAAGCACTATTGTGAACACTTTATTCCTCTTGCATTCTAAGAGAATTGAGTTTACAGAAAACAAACATTTTAGAAATAAACATAGCATTTCCCTTAATATAATATTGAAACTTTCTCTTGTGAAAACTTACTTGTCTTTTTCGTTGAATGCGTTTCGGCGTCGTATTCGCCTTCGTCAGCTTAGAAACAGACTGCCAGTACTTGGTAATGGTTGTTGCTTGGAAGGTATAGTGGGGGTGGTGTGTAGAGGAAGGGGATTGGCGCGGGGATCCAAATTATTGTTTGTTTTTTGTATGATTGTGTCAAAAAGTGTATGTGATTTATATTGTAACTGGTCGTTTAGTATGTTGTTTGGTTGTGTTGTGTGGTGTTTATATATTTCGTACTGTTCAGCTGTGTTGAGTTTTCGTCCTTTGGGTAAAAGGTGTAATATTTCAAGATTAGTATCTATGTTGGTGTAGCTATGGTTATGTGTGTGTATGTGTGTGGCAAACGCAGAATGTATATTGTTGTTGGAGAGGGCCTTTAAGTGTTCAGAGTAACGGGATGAAAAAGATCTTCCCGTCTGGCCTATGTAGAAACTATTGCAGTTATTACAATTTAATTATTATATTTATATTTAATTTAATATTAAATTGTAATAACTGCAATAGTTTCTACATAGGCCAGACGGGAAGATCTTTTTCATCCCGTTACTCTGAACACTTAAAGGCCCTCTCCAACAACAATATACATTCTACGTTTGCCACACACATACCCACACATAACCATAGCTACACCAACATAGATACTAATCTTGAAATATTACACCTTTTACCCAAAGGACGAAAACTCAACACAGCTGAACAGTATGAAATATACAAACACCACACAACACAACCAAACAACATACTAAACGACCAGTTACAATATAAATCACATACACTTTTTGACACATCATACAAAAAACAAACAATAATTTGGATCCCCGCGCCAATCCCCTTCCTCTACACACCACCCCCACTATACCTTCCAAGCAACAACCATTACTAAGTACTGGCAGTCTGTTTCTAAGCTGATGAAGGCGAATACGACGCCGAAACGCGTTCAACGAAAAAGACAAGTAAATTTTCACAAGAGAAAGTTTCAATATTATATTAAGTGTAGTGCTGTGAAAGAAGATGATGAACAAACAAGACAACTATAGCATTTCCTTTTTGTAAAAAGGAGTTAACCTTCCGGAGCTGGTTAAAAAAGTTCCTGGACCGGAGAACAAAAAAGTTCCTGGACTGGACGAAATAATGGCAGAGATTCTGAAACCTGAAACAAAATCCTTAAGAGGACACATTGCTTGATATGTTTAATTATTGCTTAAATGTTAGTACTTTATGTATGCACACTTGAAGGGACTTCTTCTTATCAATGAGATTAAAGGAGAAGCAGGCACACCTGCATAACTCAGAGTACTATGGTTGTTAAATACCACCAGAAAGTGGTTGGAAAACTGATTAAAGCCATGGTAAACTGATTCCTTTAAGCCATGGTATCAGCTCCTAATTAGTAAGGTTAGAGACATATCAGTCAATTAAGTTATTTCTAAAGAAAGATAGGTCAACCACTCTAGAGAGCATGACACCAGCTTCACCATGTATAAACTGCCACTCTGCACCAAAAGCTGGTGCTTTTCAACACTGCAAACTTTGAGCAAATATCACTGTTGAAATAGTGGAATATAAAAAATAAACAGATAACTTTATACTCATTGTTGCCAGCTGGAAATTGCCATTTTTTTAATTACTTCTTAGAATAAATTTTTATAGTAAATTCATTCAAATTCATCCATATTAATGAATAATTTAAGTTCTTTATTCTAAAATTAATATAAATTTGAATTTACACTACTTGAATGAGATTTGACTAAAATTTTATAAGGTAATGGCTGTGCCAGTGTTATTGTATGGTTCTGAAACTTGGGTTCCCAGCAAAAAAAAAAATTTTGAGAGTTGTATACAGGCATCAGAGATGATATTCTCACAATCTATTAAAGGCTGCACATGAAGAGATAGGTTCTACAAGGAAGACATTTGTAAATAGTTGAACATTTTTAATCTCCAAAATTGTATTTGCAGAAACAAAGAGAGATGGATTGCTCATCTGATAGGATGCCAGATGCCAGGTTGCTTAAGGAAGTTTGGCAATACAAGCCTGTTGAACAATCTTGAACTAGAAAGCATTGGCAAAATGAATATGTCCCTTTGTGACCGGAACAGGAACAGGATTCGCCTAGTTCCTGATAAAGGAGATGACTACTTGAAGTGACTTACTAATTCAATAAGTTAAATCTAAAAGTTATAATAAAATAAAACTAAAAATATTAATATGCACAAAAGTAATTATTAACAATACATTAGTCCAGATTTGTAAATAATCATAGCAAGCTAAAGGTTTTTAATAGAGTCAACATCATTCCAGTTTTTAAAATTACAGCTCCTGATTCTGTTGTAATTGTTTGTTAAATCTAATCAAGTGTTACAGTTTTACAGTGTTATCTATATATATATAAAAGAGAAATACCACTGACTCACTCACTGACTCATCACGAAATCTCCGAAACTATAACACCTAGAAACTTGAAATTTGGCATGTAGGTTCCTTATGTGATGTAGGTATCCGCTAAGAAGGGATTTTTGGAAATTCGACCTTTAAAGGGGGAAAAAGGGGGAGAAGTTTGCCTGACTAACTGACATAGAATCAACGTAGAGCAAAAACTACTGAATGGATGTCAATGAAACTTTGAACATAGCTTCATCATAGTCTTAGGTGCTCATTAAGAAACGGTTATAAAACTTTCACTCCTAAGGGGCAACCCCCCCCTATTGTATGCATGTATCTATGTATGTATGTTCCACATCTCCTCCTAAACCACTGGACCGATTTCAACCAAACTTGGCACAAATATTTTACGCGACGGGAGAACCAACATAGGATAGGTGTTTTTTTCGATGGGGTCCTTTGGGGGGTTCTTTGGGGTCTTCCACATCTCCTCCTAAACCACTGGACCGATTTCAACCAAACTTGGCACAAATATTTTACGCAACGGGAGAACCAACATAGGATAGGTGTTTTTTCGATGGGGTCCTTTGGGGGTTCTTTGGGGTCTTCCACATCTCCTCCTAAATCACTGGACCGATTTCAACCAAACTTGGCACAAATATTTTACGCGACGGGAGAACCAACATAGGATAGGTGTTTTCTTCGATGGGGTCCTTTGGGGGTCTTCCACATCTCCTCCTAAACCACTGGACCGATTTCAACCAAACTTGGCACAAATATTTTACTCAACGGGAGAACCAACATAGGGTAGGTGTTTTTTCGATACGATCCTACGGGGGTCCTTTGGGGTCTTCCACATCTCCTCCTAAACCACTGGACCGATTTCAACCAAACTTGGCACAAATATTTTACGCAACGGGAGAACCAACATAGGACAAGTGTTTTTTCGATACGATCTTTTGGGGGGTCCTTTGGGTCTTAAAAACTATTAGATCTGGTTACTATGGCAACCCAATAGAATAGATTCTGGTTACCATAGCATCGGTGGAAGTCTCCCGCGTAGGAAATAGCGCGGGAGTCGTCCGACGGGCCTTCCCCGGAGTTCATCCACGGAACCCGGGGAGTCTTAGGTCGGATCCCGCGAAAGACGGCGGGGCCAGAGTCCACGGTTCTTATAAATAAAGATATAGGTTATGATATCAAAGGTAGTGTATGCATCTTAAGAAACTTCTTAATAGTGTGTGAATTCAGAGTTGTTTCAGTTTGAATTTCAAGTGGATAAGTTAAGATCGAAGTAAGTTATAAGCGAGTATAAAAAACAAAGTTTTGATAGTAAATGTATTCAGATCATACTGTTCAGACAATATAAATGCACTTGCTTCAGTTTGAATTTAAAAATTGATAAGCTGAAATCTATAGAGGTATTGTATTGTTAGAATAAGTTTAGGAGACACTAATTTAACAAATGCCTTATTTCAACATTAACACAATGAATTATAAAAGACAGTAAATACGCAGCGCGTGCAAGTACTGTAGACATTTTATTGAAAACTAATTTAGCTGTTCGCCCTCTCCCAGAGTTAGAAATCGAGCAGGAGCATCACGCGCAACAGAATTCTTCTCCAGATATAAGAATACAGTTTATGACATGTTCTTAAACAGGTGCGCTACAGAGTATTCCTCCAGTGAGAATGCGAACGTAACAATATAAGGAAGATTATACAATATACAAGTAATATAACGTTAGAACAAGAATAGGTGCCTATGAGCCTATGAATAAATTATGAACCCGAGCAACGCTGGGTAAATCGGCTAGATATAGATATCTATATAAGCCAAATACCACTGACTGACTCACTGATCACGATATCTCTGAAACCACTGAATGGATATCAATGAAACTTTGAACGTAGCTTCGTCATAGGTCTTAGGTACTCACTAAGAAACGGTTTTAAAAACTTTCACTCCTAAGGGGCAAAAAACCAAATAATGAAATTTATCTCGGGAACTGCATACTTTGTAAATGAAGTGGTTGACATCTCAGTTTATTGGAAACCCCCGAATACATTTAGTTCTGAGTTTTTAATCATTGTTTTAAATTGAAAAACTTCGTTGTTTGCAGGTTCTTACAGTCGAGAAAATTTCGAAGTTCAATTAATTAATAAATGTATCTCCTTTTTTTCTCGGAAACGGCTCTAACGATTTTCTCGAAATAAATAATAAATAGCTGTTGCTATGAATGTAAATAAACAAACTAAGAGTTGAGAATTTGTACAATCTATCTAATGCTATACTATTAAGCGAGCAATAATTGTACAATTACGTACAACGTGAAACTCCATAGCGAAGCACGGGTATTTTGCTAGTAATATTATATTAGTTTTTTTTTAAATTTTAAACAATGGTAAAAGCAGATATTTAAGTGAACACCACCCAAAAGACAGAAGATTAGAAGATCGCAGAGAGACTGTGGAGAGATGGTGTGGCAAGAGAGCATGGAAGCATGGGCTGGTAGTGGCCAATGCCCTGGATAGATGTAGGTGGCATCTGAGGATGGGGAGATAGTGAGAAGATTTTTTTTATCATACATTTATAATTATTAGTTTAGTATTTTGCTTTAATCTACTTAATTAAGTTTATTTATTTCAGACTTATTAAAGTTTAGCTAACATCATAAAATAAAGTATAATAAGTATAATACAATAAAATAAGTATATGGTATTCTTTTATTTTTATACAGAAAATTTTCAAAACTCAAAATACTAATGCTTTTAATATGCAGGTAAAATAGTGAGTTAAATTAGTAACTTATGTTCTAAAATATAATAGGTGACAAACATCTTTCAGTGATTTCAGATTATTATGTTAATAACAGAAACATCATGAATTTCAGAAAGTGAAGGAAGTTGTGCAATTGCAGCTTATAGGTAGCTAAATGAAAAAGGACAAAAGAAATAGAAACACATTACATTAACAGTATGTCATGTATTACAGTTTATATTATACTAAAATATATTTTATTGATGTTAATTTTAAATTACTAAATATCATTTTGTATAAAACAATGAATGTAGTAATTAAGCAACAATCTAAAAGAGCTACATCTAATCTTTCACAAAACAACTAAATAATATGTAGCATTAATAATAATAATACAATTACATAATTTCATTAATTATATCAAAATGTCATATTATATGTTCTATCACATCATAGTACTTAATACTAGTTTAAGATAAATAATTTATAAGTGAAGATACACATTTTAATGGTAAGAGTAATAAATATGTTTCGAAAATATTTCTTTGTTTTGAAATGAATGATTTAAAGGCTACAAGAGGCTGTGTTTTTATATACTCTTGTTAACATACTACAAAATATGAAAATGTTGTCTGCCTAGAAAGTTGAACTATTAATTTTATTTAAATATTATTACTATTATTATTATTATTATTATTATACATATGTTTCACCTGAATCAAACATTTTTTTTAACCACGAGTAAACTAAGTATTTGCAACCGACGTAGTAGTTCAAATATTCCCAGAACTAGGCTTAACATTGCATGTGATGGCTTGATTTTGTCGTCTCTATAAAAAGTTGTTCTAGTTTGGAATTCGTTTTTTAAAGTTATATGTTAAATTGGATTTAGAATGACACAGAAAGCCTACGTGAGAAGATGATACAAAAAAGTTCAGTATAAGCACATACCCATAATACAAGCATAAAAATAATTTATATATATATGTGTGTGTGTGTGTTATCGCATATCTTACACCAACAGCACGCACGCATATGTGTTGACATTGTTTAATTTTTTTTAATTAATGGGGTAATTACCACGGCTGGTGACAAACGAGTTATTTCCTTTCTTCATGTTCCAAACTTTTTTGGTCAGAACCAGAACACTGACATTTACCCCTAACCTATATTTGATTACTGTTGAGTTGAGGTTTGTGATCAACAAAGAACAAAGTGTTCCTGTTGTTTATCATTTTACTTGCGTAAAGGTTGCTAAGATCAAAGTTCAAAATTTAATCTTTACTATAAGAAGGTATACACTCAGTTATAATTAAACATATCGACCCAGTGTAATCTAATTGTTACGTCATGTTCAAAAGAGTTCACTCGAGCAGCAGTTACTGATGTAGTTTTTAAATTTTATTTGTTTAATTGGAAGCCTAATAGAAATACTTTAATTTTTATAGCTTCGATGAATTGTTTCAACTTTGAGAACTACTGACAGACGTTTTATTAAGTTATATTATTATTTGAAACTATTGAGTAAGTACTACCTCTTTATCCAGGTGACAGGAAAACGTAATGCTTTAATATGTGTATCTCTTACAAGCTAATTTTATCTTGATAGTACTTTTTCATTTTCTAGGTATACTAATTGATAATAAACTCGTTTTCAAATAAAATGAGACCAAAAATGTTTAAAGTTACATACCGTATACTGTTCTTATAAATATGAAGAGTTAGGTTATAACACGATATTGTAATTTACCAACTTCATGAATATTATAAATTGTTATAATCTGTATTATATATCTGCATAACACAGGAGAATAAATGTAATATCAGTGGGATTTGTTTAGTACTTTATCTGACGTAGCTTCGTGTCACATTTTTCTGCTTCGTACTTTCAGAGGTGGGGGCTAGAGGTAGTGGTGGGAACAAAAACGCACAACTTTGAAAAAACAGTTCTCTGAAAAAAAAACCAAAACGAACAAACTGTTCTTTGCCGCGGAGACAAACTGTTTCTCCGTTTTAAAAACGAACGTTGACAACGCAACTGTTCACAGAGTTCACTGTTGTCGTTCCGTTTTCCGTTCGCAGTAAACCGTTCGTTTTCGTTGAGCTGTTTGGCGTAAACTGTTTTTTTTGTAACCGTTTGTTGAACTGTTGTTAGGAAAAAACTGTTCTTTTATAATGCAACGTGCGTTGACTTACTGTATGTTTGATTATTGTACTGTGCTCGTTCTGTTTTCTGTTCGCAGTAAACCGTTCGTTTTCGTTGAGCTGTTTGGCGTAAACTGTTTTTTTTAACCGTTTGTTAGGACTAAATTGTTCGTTTTTAATGCAACGTGCGTTGACTTAGGTTTGATTATTGTACTCTGCTCGTTCTGTTTGACGCAAAATTATATGTGTGTATTGCTGCGTGCTTATATGTGTTTGATGTTTGTTTAGATTATAGCTTAAATTAGACGGCGTAAGGCAGATATTCTTTTAGTATAAGTAAAACTGTTTATTAACATGGCAAACAGATTACGAAGCGACTTGTGGAATTATTTTCACAAAGCAGATAATGATATGGCTGTTTGCACAGTTTGTAAACAAAAAGTTTCGTATAAATCTACAATAACCAATTTAAAAGGGCATTTAAAAAGAAAATATATTTCAGTTTATTCAGATTTATCCTCACAATCACATCAAAGTCAGCATGACAGTGCACAAGCAAGTACCTCTTCTCAAGAAGTGGTTCCTTCTGGTCCAACAACATGTTCAGTTATAACTTTTGATAGCATAACGCCTACCTATCATGTACAACCTCCACCTAAACGGCAAAGAACTTTAGGATCATATGTAATGAAAAAAGTTGCACCTGAACAAAAAAAGCAAATAGATGAAGACTTATTAAATTTATTTATTTTAGATTTTCAGCCATTCCGCGTAGTAGAGGATGCAGGATTTAGAAAGCTGATGAAATGGATTCCTGGTTATGAGCTGCCGAGCAGAAAAACAATATCTTCAGTTACGATACCAGCATTGTATCATAAAGAGGTGTCACTGGTCAAACAAACAGTGAGTACTGAAGCATCATCTGTTTGTATTACAACAGACATATGGACTTCACGAAATCTTGAGAGTTTCATGGCCGTTACAGCCCATTACATAGACAGGAATTATAAATTTAAAACTGTATTACTGCAGTGTTCAAATCTTCCAAGTAACCACACTGTTTTAGCAGACGAACTAAAAAAAATAACAGATTGGAATCTAATCAATAAAGTTATCTTTGCTGTATCTGACAATTCTAGTGCTATAGTGAAGGCTCTGGAAGATATTTTATAATGGAAACATTACGGCTGTTATGCTCATAAGTTAAACTTGATTGTTCAGAATGCGGTTCTTAAAATGGAAAAGACACTAAGTAATGTAAAGAAAATAGTGGCTTATTACAGAAGAAGTGCTATCACTACTGACAAACTTTTAAAATACCAGTCTGCACATGGTTCCTGTCATCCAAAACGTCTAAAACAGGATGTACCTACTAGATGGAACTCATTGTTTTATATGCTAGAACGGTTCACAGAATTAGAGGAAGCTATAAAGGCAACAATGGCATTGCTACATAAGGATCTTCCTGTAATAAGTAGGGAAGAATGGCAAGCTTGTAAAGACCTTTGTGCGATACTAAAGCCATTTGAAGAAATGACAGATCTTGTAAGTGGGGAAAATACATGACTGGTAGTTCTGTCATCGTAGTAACCAGGTGTTTAATAAATGTGTGCTAAAAAATTAAAGAGGCTGATGCATTTACTAATTTTTGCGAACCAGTAAAGGAGGTATTAGCACAACTTGAAAAAGGATTAAATGACAGATTCAAAAATATTGAGCACAGCAAAACGTTTGCATTGTGTACTTTTCTTGACCCAAGATACAAAACTGGCGTCTTCTCGGATTCTACAGCTCCAAGAAAAGCAAAGACAAATGTCATAGAAATGGTGTCAGAAATAATTAACAAAAATTCAAAATTTGCTTCAGCACCAGTAGTTTCAAGTGAACCAGTATCAGAAAATTTAGGAACCGCCCCAGCAGGTGATAGGCCTACTTCTGCATCCACATCTACTCTTGTTAAAACCTGGGACATTTTCAAAGAAATTTTATCAGACCAAAATGTACAAGACAGAAGCATCCCGTTATCTCGTGCAATTAAAGAAGTAGACACTTATTTAGCTGATGATATTCTGCCCTTAAAAGATGAGTCTGGAAAGATTAACTCGAATGGGGGACAAACATCAACATGTATATCCCAATATGTCTAAAATATTTAAATCAAAATGCAACATCAGTGCCATGTGAGAGGCTGTTTTCAAAAAGTGGACAATTAATTAGTGACCGAAGAAGTTCATTGACTACAAAAAAAGTAGAAATGCTAATGTTTTTAAATGTTAACATGCCTAATTTTGTAAAGAACGATGATATTCAGTTTTAACAAGTGTTTTGTGCTAATTCTCTATATATTACAAACTCAAAAAACTTTTAAAAAGTGCAGTTTTTAAGTGCTGTCAGTGGAATAAATATTGGCTGTTGAGGTTTGTATTTTTCAGTTACTATGTTATATTTTTTAGTTATTTTTTATTGGCGTCATATTTTTTAGTAATATACTCCGTTTTATTTGAGTTATATTAAAAATATTATTCAGATATTCCCCATAAGTTTTGATGAAACAATTTAAAAAAAAAGGACCTTCACGATGTAGGTAAATAAGATAAATATTGACTTAATGCCAGTATTTAAGTTTCATAACCATCCATTTAAGAAAAATACTAAAATGAACAGTTATTTTTAAACGCTCAAAATAAAATATTTAACAATATAATGATAAAAACAGTCAATGTAAGTAGCAACAGTTTATTAATTCAACCTGTTTTTTAAAACAGTTGTTTTTTTTTTCAACAAACAGTTTTTCATTTTGCAGAAACAACAGAAACACCCACCACTAGCTAGAGGTGGGCCGATATACCTGTAACAGGTATTGGTATTTTGGAACGATATTTTTGTGGAACGGATGTAACAGTGACTGAAAAGTTGAAATACCTGTTATTCGCGGCGACGCTGTTCCGAGTCGAAACATGCCCCCCTTGCTGTTCCGAGTCGTGTCATGCCCCCTACACTCCTATACAGACACACACACAAAAAGTACGCAAGTAACAAGTAAACGAATACGCCAAGGCCAAATACTAGGCGTACAAAAATATCGCTGGTACGCAAGGAACAACCAGTATTTCAAATACTAGGTATTTTAAATACTAGGGGTATCACCGATATACAAGGAACAACGCATATTACAAATACTAAGCGTATCAGAGGAACAGTAGTATTTTAGGAACAAGTAGTATTTTTATATCAAGCGTATGTCGAGTAGAAAGTAGTACGAAGCCACTTTTTCATCCTGAATACTTCATTCTGCGCAAAGAGACGAAGCTGTTTTTAATAAAGGAAATAATTCATGCTGCTGTTACATTTATTCTCGAGTGATATGCAGATATATAATACAGATTATATGCTAATAAATTATATATTATACTAGTCACCAACTTGTAACTAAAATCGGTTGGTAAAACTTTATGTTTTTACTCAAAAAAACTTTGTGTTCCGAGTCATTAGTGAAATAGTTGTATTTAATTATATTGAGTTATAACCTATAGAGTGGCTGATGTTGATAAGCTATATTATACTTTTTATTAATGTGATTTTAACTTCACTACACATCTCACGTAAATGATGAGATTGTTGTAATAGACATTTCTGCACTTTATCTAGTCCTGTTCCTTAAATATCTGTAATGCATTTAATTTACTTTTGTTGTTGCTTATTATTTATAAGTTTTTATTTATGTATTTATATTTATTTTATTACAATTTGTTTTTTTATTTTTATTTGTAAAATTTTGTTTATTCTCATTCACTCTTGTGGCTTACTGTTATGTTTTTATTATACGTTTCTGATGTTTTTTCACATTATTTTTTGTTGTATTACGTGTAGGCCTACTCTAAATTATTTAATTGCCCCGAGTTTCGCAACTGATTTGTCTAACCAATGTTAAGTTTGTTTACTACTAGTGAAAACTTAAATTTGTATTCCCAAAGGGAGATAGGCCTATAAATTCTCTTGTTTCTTATTTTCATTTAAACAATAATAGTTTAATAAAGTCACAGTGTAAAGTAACACTGTTAATACTTTTAGTTTCAATTTATTTCTTATAACAAATTATATAGTATAGGTTATATAATAGCTTCAAATAAATACACAGCAAGTAGGTTTATTAATTTATTAATAGGTTTATCTAGGTGAAAATAAACCTACTTGCAGTGTATTTATTTGAAGATATTACATAGGAGACCTGCAGGAAACTCAAAACGAGTTACTTACAAAGGATAATATAGTCTTGGATTTCGTTGTCCATGACGTGTCCGTTAATACCACTATTACATTAACGACACTTGAGTGTTCCGAGTCGTTAATGTAATAGTGGTATTTGGATAATATAGGTTACATATATATAGTATACAATAACAGGTATTTGTACCTGTTTTTTTAACGGTATTTTCATACCTAGTATTTTAAAGTAACAGTTTATCCCACCTCTAGTGGGGGCCGATATACCTGTAACAGGTATTTTAGAACGATATTTTTGTGGAACGGATGTAACAGTACTGAAAAGTTGAAATACCTGTTATTCGCGGCCTCGCTGTTCCGAGTAGAGGTGGGCTAAACTGTTATTTTAATTATCTTGTTGATTCATCCTCTTCGTTCACTTATTAATTTAATAATATATATAAATTATGTTATTTTAAAATACTAAGTATGAAAATACCGTTCCAAACAAATAACAGGTACAAATACCTGTTATTAAATACTATATACACATAACCTATATTATCCTTTGTAAGTAACTCGTTTTGAGTTTCCTGCAGGTCTCCTATATAATATCTTCAAATAAATACACTGCAAGTAGGTTTATTTTCACCTAGATTAATATATTAATAAACCTACTTGCTGTGTATTTATTTGAAGATATTATATAACCTATACTATATAATTTGTTATAAGAAATAAATTGAAACTAAAAGTATTAACAGTGTTACTTTACACTGTGACTTTATTAGACTATTACTGTTTAAATGAAAAGAAGAAACAAGAGAATTTATAGGCCTATCTCCCTTTGGGAATACCAATTTAAGTTTTCACTAGTAGTAAACAAACTAACATTGGTTAGACAAATCAGTTGCAAAACTCGGGGCAATTAAATAATTTAGAGTAGGCCAACATGTAATACTACAAAAAATAATGTGAAAAAACATCAGAAACGTATAATAAAAACATAACAGTCACAAGAGTGAATGAGAATAAACAAAATTTTACAAATAAAAATAAAAAAACAAATTGTAATAAAATAAATATAAATACATAAATAAAAACTTATAAATAATAAGCAACAACAAAAGCAAATTAAATGCTTTACAGTACAGATATTTAAGGAATAGGACTAGATAAAGTGCATAAATGTCCATTACAACAATCTCATCATTTACGTGAGATGTGTAGTGAAGTTAAAATCACATTAATAAAAAGTATAATATAGCTTATCAACATCAGCCACTCTATAGGTTATAACTCAATATAATTAAATACAACTATTTCACTAACGACTCGGAACACAAAGTTTTTTTGAGTAAAAACAAAGTTTTACCAACCGATTTTAGTTACAAGTTGGTGACTAGTATAATATATAATTTATTAGCATATAATCTGTATTGTATATCTGCATATCACACGAGAATAAATGTAAGAGCAGAATGAAGAATTCAGGACGAAAAAGTGGCTTCGTACTACTTTCTACTCGAAATGCGCTTGATATAAAAATACTACTTGTTCCTAAAATACTACCTGTTCCTAAAATACTAGGTGTTCCAAAAATACTACTGTTCCTCTGATACGCTTAGTATTTTGTGTATCGGTGATACAACTAGTATTTGAAATACTGGTTGTTCCTTGCGTACCAGCGATATTTTTGCACGCCTAGTATTTGGCCTTGGCGTATTCGTTTACGTGATACTTGCGTACTTTGTGTGTGTGTGTGTCTGTATAGGAGCGTAGGGGGCATGCCTCGACTCGGAACAGCGTCGCCGCGAATAACAGGTATTTCAACTTTTCAGTCACTGTTACATCCGTTCCACAAAAATATCGTTCCAAAATACCTGTTACAGGTATATCGGCCCACCTCTACTTCGAGTCTAGGGACTAAGGCTGGTTGCACACACATCGATTTCGAACGTACGGAAAAATATCGTACGATATTTTATCGTGTGTGCGTTGCTTTCACACACCACAGTTTTTTCCGTGCAGAGTGCAGTCGTTTTAGCTCGAGATCACTCTCAGTTGTATGGAAAATGAATCCAAAACGTGTTGTTGCTACGTGGTTGGTGTACCGTCGTCTCGGGCTACACTTACACTTAGTGGCGTATGCCCCAACCGCAAAAATGTAACAGGCCTTCCTGAATTTACTTAGGCCTCTCTAAAATTACAAAATTGCATATTTCGACCGATTTGGACGGGGGTATAAATACTAACAAAATAAGTAGTTTATAATAACAATTATTACTTCAGTTATAATTTATAAGTTCATTGAGCGGTGTATTAGGCTGAGTGTAACGTTCAGTAAGCTACCTGTTCTCTCTCTCTCTCTCTCTCTATCTCTCTCTCTCTATCTCTCTCTCTCTCTCTCTCTCATTCGACGGTGCGGCCACACGCACGCCACTACCAGTGAGCCACTACCAGTATCGTAACGCGTCGGTGTTGCGTTACGATACGTTGTTGCATGTCTGAACACGGCTTAAGAATTTTTATTTAAGTATTGAATAATGTTTTTATGAAACTTAAATAAGTAGGCCTACATAAACCTTTTTCATAAAAGTATTATTTAATCCTTAAGTTAAATTCAGCATTTCTTTTTATATCAGTCGATAAATAAAACAAAAATTTTAATAATGTTCTTAATTTCATATCTTAAATAATGCTGCTGTAATAATGAAAAAAAATACTTTAAAACACTTTACATTTATATGAAATTTTTGGATTTTTTTACTTAAAAAGAAATATAAATTGTTATATAGTCTATATTATTATCAAATAATTAATTAAACAATATTAATAATATTTTTTTAAATATATCGTAATATAGATTATTAAACTTTCACTTTCGTCAGTGGTGTGAGACAGAAGTCTGTCTCACACCGCTGACGAAGGCGCACATCATGCCGAAATGCGTACGGGAGGAAACAAAGTAAGTTTCACAAGTGAAAGTTTAATAATCTATATTAATTTAGTGCTGTGAAAAAAGAAGATGAACTATCAAAACAACTAAAATATATCGTATTTTCCGAACGTATAAACATAACCTACCTACAAAATCCTGCACACTGTGCATGCACGCACTCCACAGCGTGCATGCAAAATTTCGAGTTTTCATGCATGCCTGTGGCGTGCGAACAGAAATAATATATCCTCTACAAGATTCCATATATTCGTCATTTTCGGCAGTGATCGGAGGTGGCCATTCAGGCGATACTTACACCACCCGCAGGGGCGGATTTGCTGTACTGCCGCCCCCAGACATGGCAGATAATGCCGCCCCCTCCACCCTCTCCTATCTCTTCCTCATTCCCCCTCCCTTCCCCTCTTCGATGTCACATGCTCTTCCCCCCCCACCAGTTTGATTGTCTGCCTCGTTTCCTTTGACTGTCAGGTGAATTATATTTCATGTAAAAATAAATAAACATTGATAATATAAATATTTACTTGTCAGAAGAAAATAATTAATTTTAGTTAGAAATTAAGGGAAGCATAAATAAAATCACATAAAATATGGGTACAAACATTATTTATTAAATGACAAACAGAAAATACTGGACTACTGGTACAGTTATATATGCAACTCAACTAATTTTATCGGAGATAATTTTTATATTTGTGTGTGCTTAATTGAACTGGCTTTTATACTTATAAATTTGTTTGAATCTAAAAATATCATTTCTTAACTCAAATTTTGCCGCTCCCCAAAATTTGCTGCCCCAGGCAAGTGCCTAGTCTGCCTGTGCGTAAATCCGCCCCTGACAGTACACACGTTGCTGTCATCGTCCGCCATTGTCACGTTTGTGTTTGTTTGGCAGTACGGTGTTTATTAAATTCGCTTTTTTTGTAGTTTTATTAGTGATTATTTGATTGTTTGTTGCGTCAAAGATGGAGACTAATAAGTCCAAACTTGATGACAAGACAAGAGTACCAAAAACGAAAGTCAGCATTTTGGATTTCTTTGTAACAAAAACTAAACTAGCGTAGTGTGACAGTGTAGCAGAAAGGCCTGCATGTTCTTTGTCAACTTCTACATCGTCTCAGCAAGCTACTTGTGTTGTGGCAATGGCAACAATATTTCGGGGCTTGTTTCTGAATTCTCTGACAGTAGTGAAACTATAAGTCCTGGCTGTTCTGACAAATGTTCTTTCACAAAACGAGTCTTCATTATTACGTAAAATAGCAGACATTAGTAATTTTATTATTACAATATAAATCTCAAATGGATGGTAACCTGAAGTATGCCCTCCTTTGTAAAAATCACATTGAAAGTATCGCTGACCACAAATTTCCTGTAAAAAAAGAAGGTGCAATTATGTACGATCATTCCAGTATTCTTGTTATCGCATATCAGTCACATAGAGCAAATGCTGGCCAGGAATTGGACGTGAAACAACACTACAAGCTAAATTTATATATTCCTTTTTCCTTTTGTTGATCATTGCATTGTTGAGTTAGAAACCCGTTTCGGACCTGAGTTTGATCAAATTTGTCATTTTCAAGTATTTATACATCATCATTAAGGTTACTACTCAAGAGATCAAGCAGTCTGTTGCCTCTATCATTTACCCTGACATTTCCAAGATGGAACTTAAACTTGAGGCAGAAATATGGAAGCAAAAGTAGGTGGATGAAGCAGATATGAATGTTCAAGACGCAGCTCTGTCTTCTCTGCAAGCTTGCAATCCAGATATATTACCCAACGTCCGACAAATTTTAGAAGCACTGTGTGTACTCCCAGTGACGTCAGCTGAGCCAGAACACTCCTCTACTCTGAGGCGATCGAAGATGTGACTGAGGTCTACAACATCGGAGACAGGGCTTAATGGGCTAGCTTCGCTCAATATTCACTGGGAAATCGAGATCTCTCCTGAAGATGTTGAGCGGTTTGCCAATAAAGGAAATAGGAGAATGGACTTGGCTTTTTAAATTACACATTGCTTGGCTTGGACACAAATGCTTTACCTATTGTAAATTAATAGTTAACTTGATTCTTACTTACTGTATATTGTTTCTTTTTCATTTTTTAAATACTGCTGTTAATTTTGTAAGAATTCAGCTAATATGCACTTGTGTAATTTTTCATTAATAAAGTATTAGTAAAATAGTAGTATAACAGTAAGAAGTGTAATAGTTTAATGGAAAACTGTTTTTTGTATTGACACAATTAGTTATTAGCAAGACATTTTGAAATATATAGTTGTTAAGATACCAACTTTGCAAAACTTTATTCCCAGTGCTACTGATATTAATGTATAATATTATAGTATAATTGAAGTAAAATGAATCTGTTGTTAAATATTACAATAAACATAAAAAATCGATTTAAAATATTTAGTTTTTGAAAGAAAAAAGTGTTACAAACAGAATTATCACTGTTGCACATCAGATTTTCCGATGTGACAATGAGCTGTGAAGCTTGAAAGCGCTAATCGGAATAATTTTTCTATAGTGGTGTGCAACAGTGATAATTCTGTTTGTGATTATAACCACTAACACAACTTTCTTAATTAAAAAAGTGTTGTTTTTAAAATTACTGATTAAAAAATAGAATGAGCATAAGTCCCCAAATCACGAATAATACATTTTTAATAAAGAAAATGTGAAACCTACTAAAATAATATGGCTACTAATAAATGTTAACCATTAACTGGCATATGTACTCTATGTTATACTATAAGTTGTAGAAGAGTAGGCTAATATATGGACTGCTAAGGTTCAAGCCCCCCCCCCCCCCCCGACTGATTTCTGCGTAACCACTGCTTACACTGGACGCGGAATCTGACCCGACCCAACTTTAAACTGACCGACTCAATATTCTGTTCCAAATTCGTCCGACTCTTGTTCTGCCACTGGTCACGACCAGACCCGTTCTGACTGTCTGTAGTGTGCGCCCTACTGTTGAATTCATGTAGATTTATTTCTGTAAAAAATGAGTGATTCTGAAGAAGAGATGATTGCGTTTTTACTGAGTGAAAGAAACGTTGGTTTTGAAGTGGTTAATGAAGGAGGGAATTTGGGTAGAAGGATTTAATGACGACAGAACTAACAGTTTTATAAAACACGTTTACTGCTAAAAAATTTCCAATTAAATTTTGAGAAAAAATTACTACAGGATAAAAATTGAGACATTTAGCTATATTTAGATAATACTACAGACAATGTGACCTTAACTAGTGACTTCAGAGAGTGTATTTTGAATGATTTCCTTATACTGTACTAACAATAATGTTACATTCTAGATATTTCTTGCACGTAACGCATTAAATGCCAAAAAATATGTTAATAAATATCGCCCATTATGTCTAATAAATGTTCGTGTAATTGTCAGTTACTTTTGTATATACGCGTATATTATGAAATCGGATGCACACATTTTTAAGGCTGCATGCGTTGAAAAGTTTTAAGCTATTATTTTGGAAGACACCTAAATTTGTTTATTTGTAAAATCTTACTATCACCTATTATTTTGTTATTCAGTTATTGATGTATTTTTGCCACAACATAATGCAGTGAACACAATATTGTCTAAATAACCATATTACAAGTTATCTGTAAAGAGTTAGGGTGACCGTAATGTTAATTTAAACCAGTTAAATAGAAACATTGTGTCTTGTGTATATGAATATCACAAAAATAATATTTTATATAGTTTACGTTGTATTCAATATACGTTGTACACTGAAGCTTATAGGGGAAAGTGAAGAAAAAACGAAAATGTTCATATGGCAGTTCAATATTTTTATTCGTAAACATTGACAGTATTCTGAATTATCTACATTACCCACATATATATCTGAATTAGAGAGTATACCCGAATCTATTGGATACGTGTTATAACAAAAAGTGTACTCTATAATATGTTATACTACTGGTATATATAGTAAGCATATAAACTTACAATACTAAATAACCAAAAATAGTATATTACAATTGTGGTAATTATCATGCTGGTCCCACAGACTTCGTACAGATATGTCGGTGAACTTGCATCCATCTCGAAACAGACAAAATATAAGCATCTATCTCGAAACATATAAATATAAAGTCCCAAAATATAAATCTATCAGCATCTGGCATGAAACTAAAAGTCTGACCAGACTATGAGAAAAATCAAACACGTTTGGTCAGTTCAGACTAGTCGGTTGACGTCACACCCGACCGACTAGTCGGACCGGGCGTACTGTAAGTGCTCTCATTCTGCTACATTTGTTTGTTTTTCTTCCGACTGTCGGCCCGAGTATGCTCAGACTAGTCGGGTCGGTTTCCGCGTCCAGTGTAAGTGTAGCCTCAGGCATCGTAGGAGAAAATGAACTTACTTTGTTCATCCAATTAACGAGAAAATGGAACAAGCAGGAACATTCCACACATTTTTAGAAGAACTTCGAAACGATGAGAACTAGTTCTTCAACTATTTTCGAATGTCAATACCATCGTTCGATGAACTGCACGAACGACTTAAAAGAGAAATCCAACATCAGAATACGAAAATGAGAAATAGTATTCCATCAGAAGAAAGGCTTGCTCTTACGTTAAGGTAAGTAAAAGCAATAATTATTATTTATATTGTTGCATGTACTCTTGTTTGTTTACTCTAGCTTAAATTTATTGTTATAATTGAGGCGTGTAATTCTGTTGCATGTTTGTAATTCTAATCTGCTGTAAAAATGGCGTTTACCGTAGATAAATAAAGAATATTTTTAAAAAATTGGTTTTGAGAACAAACTTATTGTCATTCAACCAGTTGTAAAATGCTAACAGGGTTTTTTGACTTTAACTTCTAAATTATCTTAATTTTATTGTCTGTTGGGCCAACAAAAAGGGAAGAAAATGTCATTGACAATTTTTTTATTTTAGTAGGTAACATAAAAATTAACATTACATTATAAAAATTTCATAATGGAACTTAGTAGTATATATGTAGAAAACAAGTTATTATATTTAATGTATAATAGTGAAATCGAGTGTTCTCTGAAGATCCAGATAGAGCTGAGGAAGGACTGTCCATTTGGTAGCTATCTGGAGAGGTAGCTGCTAACGACTGGCCAAATGTGTTAAAATACTGCTGAGTTGATAGGGTAGGCTGGCACTCAGATGGTTCTCTTCTCAAAGTGTTATTTTTCTGATTGGTAGGATGGGGAAATGGATTATTTGGTGAATTAAAGAACTGAGGATGTTGAGAAAATCATGTCTGAAAAGTGGTAGGTGGGTTAAAATTACTGGAGCATGAAGGTTGTGGCTTGGGAAATGAAGGAGGCTGAGGGGCGGAAAACTGTTGAGAATGATAGGGAACTGTAGGAGGTTGAGTCCGTTTTCTTTTCTGGTTGATGTTTCCAATGACTTGAAGAACGCCCACTTGAAATTCCAGAACTTCACTATCGTCAAATTTGCTTAAATGAGGTATCACGCCTTGAAAGAATGACATATGGGAATTTGGGATTTCTGGTTCCAGTGCCTTCAACATTTTTAATTCAATTTCATCTGGCTTGCGGCGTTTTCTGTTGACACATCTCTCAGTGTTTTTCTCTGCGCTTGTGACTAGGTTGTGATGAGCTACGCCCTCCTCCCCTGAAGCAGGTTGAAGCTGCTCATTATCAGCAAGTCCATCTTCGCTGTTAACTGCATTTTGCAAGCTGTCTGCAGTTTCTCGTGAATCATACAATTTGGTCAAAAATTGCATTTGATCGTTGTATACATATTTTTTTTACGTTTGCTGCGCCTGAACCGCTTTTCTTGCAATCCTGCAGCTTTTTTTGTGATTTGGAAAATGCATCGCGAAGATCGGTCCACCTTCTTATGACTGCCTTCCCTGAAACAAATATTTTTAAAACTAGCCTTATTGAACGTGGTATACCAAAATAAGTTAAAGTTAATCTCAAATGTCAGAATTAATTATCATATACATGGGGTATGTGAGGAAAGGATTGTGTGTGTGTCTGTAGTTATTATGAAAAACAATTTCTTTTTCTATTATTTTTTTATATAAAGTTAATTATGACTTTACTAGTCGTAGAAATTCACAGTTTTACACACATTTAGATAGAATTAAAATTCTTAAAGTTCTGTTTTAATTAAACTGATAGTTACAAAATATATTAGTGTATACTAATATTTGGCATATTATATTAGTGTATTTTTTGGTAACATTTATTTCAGTACACACGAAATAATAAAATCGAACATAAGCCATTTTCTAAAATTCAGACAAAAGGGAAAATGTAAAGTATAATTTGGTAAATGACGTTGGGAAATTAATTTTATTTTCAATATTCTGTGTCTTTTAGACAAAAGCAAAATACACTATTTAAAATGTTTATGAACCCATCAGGCATTATGATTAGCATAACTTTTAAACTTAAAGTCAGTGAGTTCATGACTAAGTGTGTGTGTAATATTTTTGTGAGATTGTTTCCCACCATAAGTATATTATTATAGTCAATAATAAATACAGTAGACTGGTGATCATTCGGCCTATTGTCTCGATGGGTCAAGTACGAAAACATAAAGGACGGACGGACGTAGGTCGATATTGAATCATTTCTTCTGCAGTCAACGCCCGCTGTTTTTGATAAATATTAAATAATACCGTCTTTTAATATATATAAATGTGTGTTTATAGAGTTTGCGAACATTTAAAACAAAGAACTATATTTGAATGTGATGTATTCATATACAGGGAAGTAAATAAAATTGCTAATATTCTATTTACAAAATCTTAACATTCGTTTAAAGAATAGTGTAATATTTTATAACAAAATAAACTTATATTAATTCTTGTAAATGTGGTTTTAGTTTTTATTTAAATTTTGTGTGTTAATACATATACAGTAATTTAAATTCTACTAAGTTATCTACTCTAGTTTATACTATTTATCTAGTTACTTTCTCACAAAAAATTAACTTTATTTTTGGCAAAAAAAAACCCAAATGTTGGAAAGAACACATAATACTGTATTTTAATAGATATTTATTTTCAGGTATCTAGCAAGCGGGTGTACTTTCACCGATCTACATTATTCATTAAGAATTGGCATCTCTACCGTAAGAAATATAGTTAAAGAAGAATGCTGAACCATCTGCTCAGTCATTAGAGAGGAATGCATATCTGATTTTTCAAAGGACAGATTTGAATCTATTGCTTCTGATTTTGAAAAAAATGCTAATTTCCCACACTGCCTAGGCGCTGTCGATGGGAAACATATTTGCATAATTTGTCCAGTCAACAGTGGATCCATGTATTTCAACTACAAGGATTATTATTCCGTGGTATTAATGGCAGTTGCTGACTCAAAATACCGCTTTGTGTATGTTAACGTTGGGAGCTTTGGAAAAGATTGTGATTCTTCAATTTTTAAGCAATCCACTCTTTGGAACTCGGTAATAACAAACACACTACAACTACCAGATGAAAACTTGTCTTCCATGTTCAGAAAGTCAAAAAGTTCCATACTTCTTTGTTGGAGATGAAGCTTTCGGGCTACATAAACATTTCTTGAGGCCGTATGGGGGAACTCACCTAACACTAGAGAAAAGGATATTCAATTATCGGTTGTGCAGAGCTCGACGTTATGTCGAGTGTGCTTTTGGGATTCTTAGCAACAAATGGCGAATCTTCCATCGGCCTATTAACGTAGACCCTGATTTTGCAGTAGATATTATCAAAGCTTGTATTGTTCTACACAACTTTGTCCGTGACCGGGACGGGTTTTTGGTTGAGGATATGAGGATACTACAACAATAACCGGACTGGAAGATTTACCAGGAGAAAGCACAGCACACGGTGGCCTTCAAGCAAACACTGTCAGAAATATATTAAGCAAATATTTTGTAACAAGTGTTGGAGCCGTTCCCTGGCAAATGACTAAAATATGAGCAATGAAATAGCCTATCCACTCTCGCAAAGTACAGTAATTTGCATTTAAACATGATTAACAGACTAAATTTTAGAGTGAAATAATTGTTGACATATGTACAGATATAGAAGATACAAAAATTAAAATATGTGAAAACTCACCGAATTCATTTTTTTCCTTGTCCTCCATATCTTCAAAATCCTTATTTAGTTAACAGGAGACGTCTTTCCATGCATTTCTGTCTTTGTAAACGTCTAATGTTTTGTCCCATAGCACTAGTCTTATCTGTACCAATGAAATAAGGATTTCATTATCAATATTTTCAGCCTTACTTAAAAAAAAGATAACACACTAATTAACTACCATATCACAAACTAAAATCAATATTTGAATACTATACACAATAATCACTTTTAACTTAAAAAACGTAAACGCGTATTCGTTTACTTGTTACTTGTGTATAGTTGCGTAGGGGCATACCTCGACTCGGAACAGCGAGGCTACAAGTAACAGGTATTTCAACTTTTCAGTCACTGTTACATCCGTTCCACAAAAATATTGTTCTAAATACCTGTTACAGGTATATCGGCTCACCTCTTGGCGTCGCCAAGGCCAAATGCTAGGTGTATCACTGGTACACAAGGAACAGTAAGTAATCGAGTATTTCAAATACTAGGGGTATCATCGATACACAAGGAACAACAAGTAAACGAGTATTACAAATACTAGGCGTATCACGAGGAACACTAGTATTTTAGGAACAACTAGTATCAGGACTATTTCGAGTACGAAGCCACTTTTTGGTCCTGAATACTTCATTCTGTGCAAAGAGACGAAACTGTTTTTAATAAATGAACAAAATTCATACTGATGTTACATTTATTCTCGTGTGTTATGCAGATATGTAATACTGATTATAATAAATTATATATTATACTAGTCACTAACTTGGTAAATTTTGAAAAACAAATTATATTGTGTTATAACCTACAGAGTGGCTGATAATAGTTGATAGGCCGCTAAGAGCAGATATCTAATGAAATTTTACTGCAAACTGTTTAGGTTATGTTTTTATAAGGGTAATCGGCTTAAATCATGTTTATTCTCATTCACTCTTGTAGCTTACATGTTGTTATTATGTTTTTGATCTTTTTTTTTCACACTATTTGTTGTGCTATACATTATACTTTTGTTAATGATTTTAACTTTACTGTACACCTCACGTAAATGATGAGATTGTTGTAACGGGCATTTATGCACTTTATCTAGTCCTGTTCATTAAATCTTTACTGATCTGATAAGGCTACCCTAAAAACGGTGTTTTCGTAAATTTGTTTCTTTTATCTAAACTGCTGACTTTGAATTTTTGTCTCTATCACTTTACTTATCATTTGACTAATAGTAGTTTCCACTTAGTAAAGAAATAAAAATAAACTCCATAACAGATAACGCATTTAGGTGTAAATGGTCAAACTACAGCCTAAGATAAATACACGATCTGATGAAGATAAGAATTTACTGAACTTATTAGAAGGCCATCAATAAAACAAGGTAATAAGAAGAGAAAGCTACAAGTTTATCTGAATTTCTTGGAGACTGTAAAACGTTCATGATTGATTTATGATATGGTTGGAAGTTTCCATTATTTGCCCAACTTGTGCTTTTGCCAGGACCTATCAGTTGGTTGATCTAGCAGTGGTTCCCAAACTTTCGGGACCCACGTACCATTTTGGTCTTCCTTATTCTTATCGAGTACTACCTGATAAGAAAATAAAATAAGATATGAGGAGATATCTAATGAAATTTTACCACAAACTGTTTAGGTTGTGTTTTTATAAGGGCAATCAGTTTAAATCATGTTTATACTCATTCACTCTTGTAGCTTACTGTTATTTTATTATTATAAAATATGTTTCTGATGTTTTTTTTCACATTATTTGTTGTGCTATTCTAAATTTCATTGCCTGAGTTTTGCAGCTGATTTGTCTAACCAATGTTAGTTTTTTTACTCGTAGTGAAAACTTAAATTAGTATTCCCAAAGGGAGACAGGCCTATAAATTCTCTTGTTTCTTATTTTCTTTTAAACAGTAATTGTTTAATAAAGTAACACTCTTAATACTTTTAGTTTCAATTTATTTCTTATAACAAATTATATAATATAGGTTATGTAGTAATCTTCAAATAAAATACACTGCAAGTAGGTTTATTAATACATTAATAGATGTATCTAGGTGAAAGTAAACCTACTTGCAGTGTCTTTATTTGAAGATATTATATAGGAGACCTGGAGGAAACTCAACGAGTTACTTACAAAGGAATAATATAGGTTATGAATAATTAGTATATAATAACAGGTATTTGTACCTGTTATTTTTTTGGAATGGTATTTTCATACCTATTATTTTAAAATAACAGTTTAACCCACCCAAATACTAGGCGTATCACCCGTACACAAGGAACAAGTAAACGAGTACTACAAATACTAAGGGTATCACTGGTACACAAGGAAAAAGTAAACGAGTACAACAAAAGTATTTGGATATCAGGAGTATTTTGAGTACACGAGTACGGAGCCACTTTTCGGTGCTGAATACTTCATTCTGCACAAAGAGACGTGGTTTTTAATAAATGAAAAAAATTCATACTGATGTTACATTTATTCTCGTGTATTACGCAGATATGTAATACAGATTATAATAAATTATATATTATACTAGTCACCAACTAGGTAAATTTAAAATAACGAATTATATTGTAGTTGTCTTGATTTTATGTAGATCACATACACTTTTTGACACAATTATACAGAAAACAAACAATAAATTGAATCCCCGCGCCAATCCCCTTCCGCCACACACCACCCCCACTTCACCTTCCACACAACCGTTACAAAATGCTGGCAGTCTGTTACCAAAGCTGAAGAAGGCGGATACTAAGCCGAAACGCGTCCGATAAAATAGTAAGTTTTTCACATGAAAAAAGTTCATTTTTAGTTAAGAATTATATTGTGTTATAACCTACAGAGAGGCTGATAGTTGATAGGCCGTATTATACTTTTTGTTAATGTGATTTTAACTTCACTGCACACCTCATGTAAATAATGAGATTGTTGTAATGGACATTTATGCACTTCATCTAGTTCTGTTCATTAAATCTTTACTGGTCTGATAAGGCTACCCTAAAACATGAGGCATTTTTGTAAATTTGTTTCTTTTATCTAAACTGCTCATTTTTAATTTTTGTCTCCATCACTTTACTCATCATTTGACTAACAGTACTTTCTACTTAGTAAAGAAATAAAAGTAACAAACTCCATAACAGATAACACAATTAAGTGTAAGTGGTCAAACTGCAGCCTAAGGTAAATACACAATCTGATGAAGATAAGAATTTACTGAACTTATTAGAAGGCCATCAATAAAACAAGGAGGTGATAAGAAGAGAAAGCTACAAGTTTATCTGAATTTCTTGGAGACTGTAAAACATTCATGATTGATTTATGATATGGCTCAAAGCCCAACTTGTGCTTTTGCTAGGACCTATCAGTTGATCTACTAGCAGTGGTTCCCAGCTTTTCCGGACCTGTGTACCACTTCGGTCTTCTGTGTTCTTTCCGAGTACCACCTGATAAGAAAATAAAATAAGATAAGAGTAGATATCTAATGAAATTTTACCGCAAACTGTTTAGGTTGTGTTTTTATAAGGGCAATCGGTTTAAATCATGTCCGATGAAAATTATAGTTGTTTTGAACATAAATTTGTATTTATTTATTTTTTAAGTAAATACTTTTCCTAGCTAGGTCTTCTTGCTTACCACTATTACTTTTTCACATTATCTGTTGTGCTATTACGTGCACTCGAAATTTCATTGCCTGAGTTTTGCAACAGATTTGTCTAACCAATGTTATAGTTTGTTTACTCCTAGTGAAAACTTAAATTAGTATTCTCAAAGGGAGATAGGGCTATAAATTATCATTTTAACATGATAATGTTTTTAGGCTGGGGGTCATTCCACAAAAATGTAACGTCATCGAAAAATGTAACGCTTCCACACTTTCCCCCACAGTGTAGAAATCTGTCTCTGTCGTTTTAACATGATAATGTTTGTTATATAGTAAATATTTGTTATATGCACATTATACGTTTCACAAGCCTAAAAACATTATCATGCTTCGATGTTTCAGTTTCGTCAAAATTTCTTTAATTTTTTTCTTATTTTCTCTTAAACAGTAATATTTAATAAAGTCACAGAGTAAAGTAACACTGTTAATACTTTTAGTTTCAATTTATTTCTTATAACAAATTATATAATATAGGTTATGTAATATCTTCAAATACATACACTGTAAGTAGGTTTATTAACGTATTAATAGGTTTATCTAGGTGAAAATAATATAAGTTATGTATAATAAGTATATATTAACAGGTATTTGTACCTGTTATTTTTAAAAACTAGTTTAGCCCACCTCCGTTTTCAAGGTAATCTGCGCATGCGCACAAACAAGTATTCAGTACCAGTCCAGTCTATTCATATTCATATTCTAGTTACATTGCAGTCCAGTAACGCCTACGTAACTGCTACTTTTCGTATTTGTACGTGTTATACGCGTTACCGTTAGTTGTGTAGTGGTGTTCCGCGAGTAACCGGAATAGATATTTCGATTTTACAGTAACCGTTTTCAGTACCGATATTCCACAACAGTAACCGTTACAAAATCAGGAATACTAATATTGTAACTAATACGAGTTATTAACTGTATTGCATTAGTATATTTATCACCAACTGTTAACGCCAGAAACGTTCAGCCAGATCATAAACAAATTTATCTACTTAATTAAAGCAAAACAAAAAATGTCTTGCGTGAAAGTAATTTTTAATATTTTCTTTTAAGAAGTGTGCAGATTTTGTTCTGTCACTTCACTGTGATGAAAAAATGTTTGTCTCATTTTGTTGTAACGGAAAACAATATGGCAAATAGTCAACGGAACGAGAAGCTGAATCGAATTTTTTAAACTCCGGCTGGGGTATTCAGAAACACCAGTCTTCTATTCATAAAGTAATTGTGTAGTTGTGTTTGTATTATACAAGTTTTTTTTAGTGCAAAACACTTTCATTTATGGTTTTACTGAATATAATTAAACTAACACTCCACTGTGTAAAATCACTTTAGGTTATGTTAGGCTTTTACACTTTGTTTAGTAGTTTAAACTTAGGTAATAGTTTCGAGTTACAACCTGAACTCTGGCAGCTACAAAACTTGCAAAAACCGCATTTTTTTGGTGTGTCTACGTAAACTACAGGTTAAAACTAGATGCGGACGCAAAAAATAATTATGGGATCCGAGTAATGTAAAACGCGGTTTTTTCATTTTCTAAGTGGAATCCACGTCTAATTTATCTGCGTACGCGGTAAATAAAGTAGTTTTTATTTTTACGTAAATAAGGTAAAAATTACGTTGTTAGGTTAACATGCAAACTAACCTAACTACTAACCTTTCTCGCTTTTTGTGAAATCCAGGTAAAAAGCAACTTCAAGTACGGCGGGGTGGCCCATGTACTTGCCTGTAATATATGAAGTAATTACATGACTTAATAAACTACTTGCCTATTACTATATATTTGTGACAGAACTTGTTTTCCACTAGTAGGGGGGTACTCGTTTTTTCAATGATACTCTGTTTTTTGTGCAGAGTACAGAAATAGCAATCAACTCGAAACAGCGTTGTATTCAGTGCTGTATTGCTATAAGTAATTATGCATTTTTTTTCGCAGCTTCCAAATAAAAAGTGCGAATTTTTCGCGTCCGCGCCTAGTGTTTACCTGTAGTTCACATAGAAACAAAGTATTTTTGGGTGCGTGTACTTATGTACACGCGTTAGAAGTTATACTTCTTTTTGTATATAATATATCATTTTCTATATAAGTAAGTCGATGTTTCTTGCAGTAATTATATAATTTGTGACGTTTTCAATTTGTTTCTTCTGCAAGTAGATAATATTGTATATTCTTTTTAACACCTGACGCACGTTTCACTGAAAAATATCAGTATCATCAGAGGTTTGTAAGTGAATTAATCTATATATAATATATATATTACTGTATAGTATTTAAGTGGTTCAATAAATAAATAACAATAAACAACGACCACAGTTATAATGTGTATGCATAAAATAAAATTAATATGACTATTATACACTAAAAGATAAAAATTTAATTCAATTGAATTAATGTAAATTCAGTATTATAATATTTTAGTAGAGAAAAATTAATGTTTTATCAAATATCTCAAAATACTTACGAATAGTGTATTACAGCAATGGATTTACTTTTCGATAGACTTCTGAATAATTGTGATCTATAATTTAAAATATAGAAATATATATTAGATTATTGGATTAAAGCAAACAATGATAATACTTATCGAAACTTTTATTCATTTAATATAAAAAAGACTTGAAATGAATACTTACGAAAAATAAATGATTAGTTGGTACTAGAAGAAACCTACGTTTTAACAAAAATTTCTGTAATTAGTGTACAAAAAACGGCTGTACTTTTGAACCTGAGACCATGCTGAATCATGATTCCCTATTACCATTCTCTTCCAGTATAATTCTTACTAGCAGGTACCCGCGGCTTCGCACGCGAATATTTGTATATGATTGTTGTGGTAACTGTCGAGTTAGTAGTTTGTAACCCAATCTGAGGATCGACTAATTTTAATGTAAAATGATAACCATCTTCTCCTCTGCAAAACATTAAAGGGTACTGTAAAGCATCATAAGCTCAATGCGTTTCTGCAATTCGATGTAGCTTATGATCCCTCGCACGGATTATTATATCGAGTTTATCGCATTCCTGGTTAACTAAAACTACTGCCACCTCATTAGTTGTCGGTGCATTGTAGCGACCCCTGTGCTCTTCATTATTTTCTGTTCGATCAGCATGAATCACAATATTGTACTGATTATTATTCGCAGATGTTACAAATTCAAACGCATTTTTCAGTTCACTAACATATGGGTTGATTGCGTGAAGTAAATTTTGAAGTTCTGTTACTAATGGCTTATCCAAGTTACGAATATGATCCATTCTTGTTTCAGATTGCTGTAAATAATCAGCTATGAAATACACCTGTAGAAATTTTGGTACTTTGTTTTGTGTGGGGAGTAGCCTAATGATCCCATGAGGTGATATACTTGCCCTTGAAGTTTGAAAGTAGGCATGAAGCTCCCGTCGACTATTTCATTGACTCCGAATGATGTAAATTGAAAAGCTGAATTGTACGATTTTAATGCATTCAAAATTTTTTTCGATAAAAGATGTTCTCCATTTAATAATGATTTTAACGGTTCTGGAGGAGGAAGTATGGGAACTAATCGCATTTTTCCTGCAGAGCAACATAATCCATGTGATTCATTTTTCCACTTTAAAGCTTTGCAATGAGGGCAAACCATACTCGGTAACCCGATATCTGTTTCATTCGCGTAGTTAATAACTGGATTATAATTGAAACCACTATTTAATTTTGCATTCCATCGTAAAGTAGGACCTCGTGATCTGAGAGTCGCTTGCCTGCGTCTTTGTGCCGCTAATCTATTTTCACGAATCGTAGGACTTTCAATCCGTGAGACTTCTTCTAATCCAGATCTTTCTGAAGAGTTTCCAGGAGCTGATTGCATTTCGACTCCTTCGACGTCATTTTCAGATGCTCTAAGACGCCTCTTTCTTTCCGCAGCAGCAATAGATCTTCCTAAACATGATCGTCTTTTTGGCATTGCAAAGCTAAAAAAAGAAGCCTTCTAAAGGTGAAAGCCGGTTTAGGCTGTAAGGTAAAACTTTACGTTTTTACTTATAAATAACTTAGTGTTCCGAGTCGTCAATACTATAGTGATATTTAGCTAAAAAAAGGGAAATTTATTTATTTGATCTATACTAATAAATCTGTAGGGGGCAATTAATAATTTATACAATACAATACATATTGCACATATTACTTACCGATGACGTAAAATTAACGAAAAAAGGCACTGATACTACATCACTGACGCTCATCGCATAATTCTCGATGAAGTAGGTTAAGTATAATTCTCGACAATTAATTATTCCTACTGCACATAGGCCTACTGAATATTCAAATGTCGAAGAGTATGGTTTGTCAGAATCAACGTGTACTATATAATCAGTGTTACAATATAATCAAACAATGAATTATTGTATTGTTTATACGAATTCCATATGCTGATAAGAATTCCATAAGAATATTATTAATACAGATGTACCATTAGCAATTTACCAACTCGACAGTTACCACAACAATCATATATACAAATATTCGCGATCGAAGCCGCGGGTTTAAAAAAATGAGTTTTTTTGCTATAACTTCGGTTCTTTTTAACCTATCGTTACTCGCGATCGAAGCCGCGGGTTTAAAAAAATGCGTTTTTTTTTTTTTGCAATAACTTCGGTTCTTTTTAACCTATCGTTATCAGATAAAGTGGAAAACCTTCCGTTGGGTACCTGCTATCAGCGTGCAAAGTTTCATTGAAATCTGTTCAGTAGATTCTGAGATTATATTCGATGCCGGTAAATATCATTTGTTTATTTACTTGTTACTATGGTAACATACCGATGACGGACACACTACCTAGCGCATTATATTATAGATGCAGTTTCCATTATTTTGTAAGAAAGAAAGTCGATGTGTTCAATGGCGATTTTCCTGTTCACCTTTTAAAAGCATAATTGTTATTCAGTTTCCTTTCTTGTTCTGAATTTATTGGACCGAAATTATAACCTAGTTCCCATTTACAGCACATTATTACCTTACAAAGACGAATTTAAGTAAGTCTAATTTATAACGAAAGAAGTACATTAAAATCCTCACTTCAGCCTAATGCAATAAAAACCAATGTGCAAGTTTCTATCAATATGCAAATGATTAAGTATTAGTAATTGGTTATTGTGGAATTTTATGTTGGTTTAAGTTAATGAAAAAAAAAAATTGGAAGAAACACTTGAAACCGATATAAAATGACTAGCCTATATTGCATTAAAAGATGTCAAAGAGTGTATTTTGCATAAAACTGATTACAGTAAGGACCTTTGTTTATGAATAGAAACAAATAAAGACTCCATACTTAGTTTGTACCATTAAAATTCACAAACTGATAGATATTATTTCATAAAGTCTATTGTTATTAAAAAGATTGAAATAACAAATGTATAAACAAAGTTTTGTATATTCTGAATACAAAAATTAAATATTTGACATTTATAGCCTTTTACAGAGTGTATAGAAACTTGTTTTACATGGTGTAATGATTTGTTTTATATAGCAACTTCTCAGGTTTGAATAAAAATAGACACTCACGACCCAACAGTTCCATGATTATTTTCACACATCATAATAAAATTAACCTCATATATTTTTAAACACTTATCAAAATTTGGTTACACAATTTTTGTCACCGAAAAATATTTCTACATACTAAAATTTCACCCTCAACTAAAGAAGTATAACTTCAAAAATGCGGTTTTGGCAATTTTTATGGCTGCCGTAGCTCAGGTTGTCACTCGGAACTATTACCCAAAATAAATATAATAAATAATAAATTTTTAATGATTAAGAAATAAAATTAATACACTACAACAGTAGTATAGAATCGAGATGGCCCATGGTGATCACAGTTTTTTACATACATAATTTTACCTAGCAGTTTTGGCAAGTGGTGGAAGTTGTCCATTTTATACTGTTCAACCGTGAAAACATCGTAACTTATCTATACTGTTTCTGTTCTTAGCTTAATCCTGATGTAAACAAACAGGCGTGGCACATCTGAAACGCTATTTGTTGCTTGAGTTTAGAGGCGTGTCACTCTGATATATTTTATAACAAGCAGAGTTAGTGGGTTTTTTATTAAATGTTTGAATATCACAAGAAAAAAATAAAGTAGGCCTATATTTAAAGCAAAAATAGAAGCTGTAATAATTACTTACCAGTGTACTGTGTATTATCAGTTGTTGTCAGAGAGTAATTCAATGCCTTCCATGTCTGTGTTGGAACTTGAGTCAGCAGTGTTAATGATAAGATTGTCCACGATGGCGTCGGTAATTTAGTCGAATTCCCATAGTTTATCTTTTTCCTTGAATACATGTTCGACATAACGACTCCACTTGTCCGTTGTTATGTCATTTACCGCCTTCTCTATCAGTTGTTTTACAACATGCAGCTTATATGTTTTGTTGTGACGGACAACATATCCTTTTAACTGGCTCCATATTAATTCATTGGAATTCAGAATACAGTAATAAGGAGTAAGGGTGATTCCATATAAAGTGATCAAATCCAAATTACCTCACCATTTTTTATGGGGTTGATCTTTTTATATTAGATATATCTATGTAAAAGAAACTTAAATATAAAAAAAAATAATTTTTTATCTCCTCTAGTTTTTTTAAATCTTTTTTTAAAGTTACAAAAAAAGTGCGTTTTTTGTGCTTACGTGGATTTACGTTTTATTCAATATCTCAGGCTAGAATCGAGATAGAAAGGTAAGATAAAGACCATTCTTTTCTGAATTCAACTAGCTTTAATTTGATATACAACATGACAGTATTTCAAGTACTTAATATTTTCAACCCCTGAACTCAAAATTTTAAAAGTTAATTCCAAAAAACGCATATGATTTTCACAAAAATACCATGAATTCTTAATGTTATTACTAAGTTGTGTACAAAATTTCAAGTTGGGATCTCAATGGGATCACACCCAAACCTTAAAATTAGTTTTATTAAACACGGACATTTTCAAGATCATAAGTCCAAACTTGGCTTTGAAAGGATTTATCATTCAGCGTATTGTTATAAAAGTCGATTAAAAACCTAATTTAATCTTGTTTAGACCTTTTTTAACACATAATAACAATTAATGGCTTATAGAAAATATTCTAAAGTAATATTACTTGTGCATCACTATTTTTTAGAATAACCACTAACAAAAATTAAACACATACAAAATTCTTTTATTTAAAAACCAATTTTTTATATATAATTAAAACTTAAAAACATTTAAAATTAAGTGGATTTTCTTTTTTTGTACAAGGAGAGAGGGTATAGGTTACAGTAGAAGGTGGGATGAGTCAGAGGAGTGGGGGGAGTAGTGTGATGCAATGCAATGATGCAAGACTTGAAATCTTTCCCTGCTAATTTTTCCTCCAGTCAAGGCAGTCAGTATGCTATCTTCTTCTGCACTTGTGAGTAGTGATTTGTGAATGTGTTTATTTAGACAAGTGAAAAAGTACGTTAGGCAGATGTTATTGAGTGAATATTAATGTTGAAAGTGAAGTGTGTTTTTTACAGTTTTAGTTTTTTTAATTGTTAGTTTTAATGAATGAGTTAACAATGCTAAATTAGAGATGGAAAAGACACACAAAAAATCTAGTACAGGGTTTAAAACAATTTATTGTTGTAATCCTTTTGAAAAAAGTAATCACAAAGTTTTAAAAAGTCTTTGACCAGTACAAGAGTGGATGTTTGAAATAAATAGTGAAGTAAGGCCTGGGATGAAAATTTGTCACAGCTGTCGTAAGCAGCTGTTAAAAGAAAAAAAAATAATTTAAATTCTGTAGAGTTGGATAAACCTTCGTCTTCCCAAACAGACACCAACTTTACCGACCCTAGTTTATCATTAGAGTATTTAAACAAATCACTTTCAAATATTGAAGATTCACCAATTACAAAGAAAAGGTTGCATTCACCTGGTTACTGTAGAAAGAAATTGGGAAAAGTCACTAAAAAGCTCACTCACGAGTTGGTTGGAGATACAAGCTTCTCCGAGAATGAAGAGCAAGTTAATCTAGATTCGGAAATAATTGTACAATTGAAAGAAAAATTCCAAAACACTACAAAAAAAGTGAAAAGTTCTTGATCCTCACAACAATACCTAAAAGTTGGAATATAAAAAAAATTGAAAATGAATTCCATGTCAGTAACAGGATGGCCAGAAAGGCTAAATCACTAGTTAAAGAAAAAGGAATAATGTCATGTCCAGATCCAAAGCCAGGAAAAACTTTAGACCAAAATGTTGCGGATAAAGTCAAAGATTTTTACAACTCTGATGATGTGAGTCGAATTATGCCAGGCAAGAAAGATTTTGTATCGATGAAAGTAAATGGAAAGAAGGAACATGTTCAAAAGAGACTGGTTTTATTGAATTTAAAAGAATGTTATGAACTATTCAAAAAAACTGAATCAGTTGCCAAAATTAATTTTTCAAAGTTCGCTGAATTAAGACCGAAGAATTGTATCTTGGCTGGGGGAAATGGAACACATTCGGTTTGCGTGTGCACAACGCATCAGAATGTAAAATTAATGATTGTTGGAGGAAAGCTGAAGGAGATGAAGATTGATGAAGCTTCTGATCTTGGTGATTACAAACAATGTTTGTCACAAATAATGTGCCAAGAAAAGACCCCTAACTGCTACCTAAACAAATGTGAAAAATGTCCAGGAGTTGCAAAATTAAAAGAAAAACTTCTGAACCACTTTGAAGAGGGAATGATATAAACCATCACATACAAACAATGGGTTTCTGTGGATAGATGCACATTCGAAACATTTTGCAAGACCGTAGAAGAATTTGTGGACAGTTTTTGTGAACAACTTGTTGGACTAAAGAAACATTCATTTATAGCCAGTCAGCAATCTAAGTACTACAAACATTTAAAAGAAAACATCCAAGATGATGAAGCAGTTGTAAGTTTGGACTTTTCGGAAAACTACTCTTTCATTGTCCAAGACGAGGCACAGTCCTTCCACTGGAATAATGACCAAGCTACTGTGCACCATTTTGCCGTTTATTACAGTGAGGAAGGAAAAATTAAGTACACCAGCTTTGTAATAATATCAGAATGCTTGATTCATGACTCTGTAGCAGTCCATTTATTTCAAAGGAAGTTAATATCATTTCTAAAAAATTATGTGCTGCCCAGTTTGAAAAAGATTTTATTATTTCTCAGACGGTTCAGCTGCGCAGTATAAAAATCGAAAAAACTTTATCAATATCTGGAATCACAAAAATGATTTTGGAATTGAAACGGAGTGGCACTTTTTCGCAACCGCTCACGGCAAAGGAACTTGTGATGGCCTGGGAGGGACTGTCAAACGGCTTGCAGCAAAAGCAAGCTTGCAAAGACCGTATAGTGAACAGATAATGACCCCTTCACAACTGTTTCTTTGGAGTCAAGAAAATATACCAAAAAATTAAATTTGAATATTGCACAAACTTGGATTATTCAGAAGAAGAATCTTTTTTGAAATATCGTCTACAAGAAGCTGAAACTATTAAAGGAACGCAACAGTTTCACACTTTCATTCCTCACAGTTCGACTGAATTGAAGTTGAAGATTTTTTCCTTATGTGACGACTCTTGCATACAAGAAATTGTTGAAGGAGGTAAAAGTTTGTCAATGGATGAATTTTCAGGTTACGTTACGTGTGAATATGATCGGCGTTGGTGGTTGGCGAGTGTCCTATCAAAAGACTATGAAAGTGAAGATGTAGAAGTAACATTTTTACATCCTTCTGGTCCTGCTCCCTCATTTGTTTTCCCATGCAACCCAGACATTTAAAAGTGAACATAAAACAAATCTTAACTCGAGTGAATCTGAACACAGCTACAGGAAGAACTTATGTAATTTCCAAAAACGAAACCATTGCAGCAACAAAGAGCTTAAGTTCAAGACTTCAATTCACCTAATCATCAATTTGAACATTCAAAAATACATAGTCATCACTCTTAAAGATCAGGTTTGTTTTCTACTAGATTGCTATTTGTAAGAAGTGACATAGCCATTAAACAGTTGTTGTTCTATCTTAAGTACCAGTATTACAGAATTTGTAGACTTAGGCTTATATACTTATTGTAAATATATAAATTATAATCTTAGTACGTAGGCTTTCACGGCCGGTGTCATTATGATTAACTAAAACTTCCGGGCTGAAAGGCCGTGGTCGAGTGCTTGATCTAGTGTAGCTAAACGTTTCGGCCACACCACCGGTGGCCATCTTCAGTAGCAAAAAATGTGTTCGAATAGATGACACGCCGAACACGTCTCCCAATGAACTGGGAACAAGCAACAGTGAGTTAAGGCTACGTTGTCTCTATTTATAACTTTTTGGCCGCTTAAGGTGTATCACGCGGACCAATGAGAAGCCAGCTCATCATTCTCGATTCTGATTGGCCATGGAAAATAAACCATGCCAGACACTATTTAAGGCGATGCTTTCACCTCGGCGGTTCATAGCGACGGACGCATTCTTATGAATATGGATGGACTCCAGATGCAGGCGAGTGAAGTAACCCCGGACAGAAGACAACACACGGGCTTCATCAAACATCACCCGGTGATCGTCGTGGGAAAGAGCGTGTTCAGCAACTGCGGACTTTTCCGGCTGGCCCAGGTGGCAGTATCTCCGATGTTCAGAGAGGCGCGTCCGGACACTACGCTTCGTGGTGCCTATGTAGACCTGGCCACACGTACAAGGAATACTGTACACCCCGCACGACGAGAGCGGATCCCTGGCATCTTTCACCGGTCGCAGGAACTGTTGGATCTTTTTGGTTGGCTTGAAGATCGTCCTGACGCCCCGTTTACTCAGCAACTTGCCGATGCGGTCAGTCACGCCATGGATGTAGGGCAAGACAGCAGAGCCAACAACCTCAGGCGACACCGACTCGTCCGGCCTACCAGATCTTCTCGGCCGGGCAGCTCTCCTAACCTCCGCAGCAGAATAGCCGTTGGACGTCCAACGGTGGAAGTCCAACGGCTATTCTGCTGCGGAGATTAGGAGAGCTGCCCGGCCGAGAAGATCTGGTAGGCCGGACGAGTCGGTGTCGCCTGAGGTTGTTGGCTCTGCTGTCTTGCCCTACATCCGTGGCGTGACTGACCGCATCGGCAAGTTGCTGAGTAAACGGGGCGTCAGGACGATCTTCAAGCCAACCAAAAAGATCCAACAGTTCCTGCGACCGGTGAAAGACGCCAGGGATCCGCTCTCGTCGTGCGGGGTGTACAGTATTCCTTGTACGTGTGGCCAGGTCTACATAGGCACCACGAAGCGTAGTGTCCGGACGCGCCTCTCTGAACATCGGAGATACTGCCACCTGGGCCAGCCGGAAAAGTCCGCAGTTGCTGAACACGCTCTTTCCCACGACGATCACCGGGTGATGTTTGATGAAGCCCGTGTGTTGTCTTCTGTCCGGGGTTACTTCACTCGCCTGCATCTGGAGTCCATCCATATTCATAAGAATGCGTCCGTCGCTATGAACCGCCGAGGTGAAAGCATCGCCTTAAATAGTGTCTGGCATGGTTTATTTTCCATGGCCAATCAGAATCGAGAATGATGAGCTGGCTTCTCATTGGTCCGCGTGATACACCTTAAGTGGCCAAAAAGTTATAAATAGAGACAACGTAGCCTTAACTCACTGTTGCTTGTTCCCAGTTCATTGGGAGACGTGTTCGGCGTGTCATCTATTCGAACACATTTTTTGCTACTGAAGATAGCCACCGGTGGTGTGGCAGAAACGTTTAGCTACACTAGATCAAGCACTCGACCACGGCCTTTCAGCCCGGAAGTTTTAGTTAATCATATATAAATTATACTTTATATCATAATATGAAAAAACTTGCATTTTACAAACTGTTAGCTTTTTATTGATCATTACATAACTTGGACATGTTTTGAATAAAAAATGTGTACAAGTTGTCTATATTTACGTTGCAAGCTTATGTATATAATTTTTTTAAATATGATCCCATTAAGATCCCAACTTGAAATTTTGTGCACAACTTAGTAATAACATTAAGAATTCATGGTATTTTTTTGAAAATTTTAAATCATATGCGTTTTTTGGAATTAACTTTTAAACTTTTGAGTTCGGGGGTTGAAAATTTTAAGTACTTGAAATACTGTTATGTTGTATATCAAATTAAACAGTTGAATTCTGAAAAGAATGGTCTTTGTCTTACCTTTCTATCTCGATTCTAGCCTGAGATATTGAATAAAACGTAAATCCACGTAAGCACAAAAACGCACTTTTTTTGCAACTTTAAAAAAAAACCTAGAGGAGATAACAAAATTTTTTATTTTATTTTAATTTCGTTTTATGTGTTTGTTCAATAAACCAAAAACTAATCAAAAAGAAAAACATGAGGGAAAAATGTATCTTTTATTTTGATCACTTGATATGGAATGACCCGTAAGACTTAAAACGGCGTGCCCCGATTTTTCGGCAATATCATTTACCAAAGACTTTTTTAATTTATGTTCATTTTGCTAGCAGCAATAACGTTCTACTATGTATTCATAAAGATAATTAAACGTAATCAAAAATCACTTGTTGCGCCAAAGACAACTCTCACATGACTGTACAGACGTTCTGCACATGCGCGTAACACATTACTGTGTGAAAAGTGTCAACGGCCCTGACCAATAGCTCACGTTTCAGTTGAGCCATATGGGTTTGTTGACATCAGGATTAAACTAAAAATGGAAACAGTGTATGTTGCTGTTGCTTCCTTTGCTTTTGCGGTCTTTTCCAGTATCTGTCTACAAGCAACTCTCAGCGTTCCCTAGCCCGCCAAGTCTCCCCACCAGCATTCCTGTCAGTCCCTACTCCTACAGAAGCGGTGTGAAGGAGAAGTGATTAACATACATTACACGCTTCAATTCTATTCTTTTTGTTTGTAATTTTAATTTTTGTTTTTTATTTTTATTAAACACACGCACACCTTCAATTCTTTTTATTTTGTTTCTTTTTTTTAATTTTTATTAGGAGTGTTTTTTTAGTTTATTTTCACGATTATTTACATTACATTAATTACATAATCTAGGCTCGTGAATTAATCCTTTGTTTAAAAAAAAAATGAGTGGCATTTTCCTCATTTCAGGCAACAGTTACCAACTCTTATCAGATTCATTTTGAATAAAGTATTACAAAGAATAAAAGTATATAGTAATCATGTAAATAAAACGAAAGAAATGTAAAGAATGATAAAAACACAAAATATACGTATGAAAGAATAAGCGTATGTAAGGAGGAACGAATGTAAATTACTAACGAAAGAGCAACTTTGAAAAATTAAACAATGTAACTAACTGCACAACGTAAAGGTAGAATCGTAGACTCCAAACAGAAATGATAAATGTGTTAGTAGTATGGTAATCATTACCATAAAAAAGAAACAAAATAAAAATTACAAACAAAAAATTGAAACAAAACCAAAAGAATTGAAAGCGCTTGTGCGCCGCAGAATAGAAGGCGCGCATGCGTGCGTGTGGGTGGGTGCGTGCATCAAATGTGGTGTGCCAATCACCCCTCGTTCACACCGCTTCTGTAGGAGTAGGGACTGGTGGGGGGCCTTGGCGGGCTAGGGAACGCTGCGAGAGTTGTTTGTAGATGGATACTGGAAAAGACCCGCTTTTGCTTTTTTTATAATTGCAGTCACTGCCACAGTTTATAATAATCGTGTATGATGTGCCCGTCAACTACAGACCCCCTTCCTTATATAATAATTGTCTTTCACATTTGTAACATACTTCACCTGCATTGTTCAGACTTCATGGGCAGTTACACTGATTTTTTATAACCAAATCAACTACAGTATAGTACTATTGGTATATCATTTAACATAACGCTATATTTGTCCATGGAGCTATGGACTTGAACAGAACAGTATATAATATACATGACTGTATTGCTCCAACGTTGTGTCAGTTATATTAACAAGTGAAAAAAAAGTATACTAATGTTACATTTATTCTCCTGTGTTGTGCAGATGTATAATACAGATTGTAATAACAAATTATATATTATACTAGCCACAAACTTGGTAAATTTTGAAAAAGCAAATTATATTTTGTTATAACCTACAGAGTACAGAGTGGCTGATGGACCATATAGTACTTTTTGTTAATGTGATTTTGGAGACAATTTTGACTTTACGGCACATATCATGTAAAAGATGAGATTGTTGTTTGTGTTGTACACTACAAAGCAGTTTTTTTTTTTTTACTAAGACTTGGTATGTTACTTTACTAAAAACGTTATTTTAATTTGTTCTCTTAATAATACTTTTATCTTAAAACAATGCTCTTTTTTGTTGACAATTATGTTTTATTGATACTCCAGACTTGTTGCCCACTCTACGATGTGGGCGATGGCCTAGTAAACTCATGAAATGGGAAGATGGTTTGGAGTTACTAGTAATACCAATAATTCACAGCTGGCTGAAAAATATGTCATTAAAAAGATCTGACCATGCGAGTCTATAAGTGAAAACTATGTTTCTTTGTTTAGTTAAATTTTACTTAATGCTACTTTAGGCATATAAAGCCTTCTTTCCATTCTTAGCTTAATCCTGATGTAAACAAACAGGCGTGGTACATCTGAAACGCTATTTGCTGCTTGAATTAGAGGCGTGTCACTCTGACATAAGGAGTACAGACAGGTCATATATAATGTTGATACTGTATAAACAAGTGTAAATTGTAATAATTTGTCCTGACCAAAATAAAATTTGAGTGACTGTTTCAGACCGACAGTGAAATATTTTATAACACGGAGAGTTAATGGCTTTTTTATTCACGGTTTGAATATCGCAAGAAAAAATAAATAAAGTAGGCCTATATTTAAAACGAAAATAGAAGCTGTGATAATTACTTACCCATGTACTGTGTGTTATCAATTGCTGTCAGAGTAATGCAATGCCTTCCATATCTGTGCCGCAGCTTGATTCAGCAGTGTTGATAATAAGATTCTCCACGACAGTGTCGGTAATTTGGTCCAATTCCCAAAGCTCGTCTTCTTCTTTGAATACGTGTTGCACACAGTGACTTCACTTGTTCGGCGTTATCTCATTCACCGCCTTCTCTGTCAGCTGTTTTACATCATGCAGCTTGTATGTCGTGTTGTGACGGGCAACGTGTCCTTTCAACTGACTCCATATTAATTCAGTGGGATTCAGAGTACAATGATAAGGAATGATAAGCCTTAAAACGGTGCGCCCCGATTTTTCGGCAATATCATTTACAAACTTTTTAAATTTATGTTTATTGTGTTTTACTGTTTCTAAAAGTTCAGTTTTGACGCAACTTTCTTCAAAACGTATGATTTTTTAAGTTGAACCATGCGACAATATCAGCTTTCCGCCACGCACTATCCGGAATACGTTCAGTCATCACAGAATGATATGGGGCATTATCCATGATTATTAGACTATTGTTTGGTAACAGTGTAAGAATTTTTCAAACCATTTTTTGAAGACGTCACCATTCATTTCAGTATGATAATCCCCACTATTTTTAGATTCAAACAGAAGTAAGTCCCCATCTAAAAACCCATGTTCATGAACCGATATGAAGTAATATGAGACGCTTCCCTTTGTTACATGGTGGTTTTATTCCAGTTGACATACCTAACAGAAAAGCTTGTCATGATGTTTGTATTGTTAATCACTCCATACTTTGCTAGTCGTGTGTCGTTCGTGAACCCACGTCTCATCGAGGTAAAAAATGTGGCGATTCTCTGTCCTGAACTGCTTGATTGACTTTAAGTAATTTCTTCGCCAAGTCTAAATGTCATGTCTATCTAAAATTACAGATAATTTATTTATTTTTTAATAAATTCAAAACCCATAGATTTCAAAAGTTCATGGAGACAAGTACGTCCCATATGAGGGTCATTCCATGTCAGATCAACACACCTACTTAACCTCACCATCTCAGATTTTGATGAAATTTGGCACGTAGATAGCCTCCACATAGACTAAGAAAATACCAAATTTCATTAACCCGTTTTGAAAATATGGCTATGTAAATGTTACAAAAAACATACAAAATCGCATGACCGTCAATATTTGAAATATTAATTGCTCATCTCCTAATTAAGCTAGAGAGATGGGAGAGGTGTCATTTTGTAGCAATTTTTATGCCCTTTCCTATGATATAGAACACACTATGGGTTGTAAGGAATTTCTTTTTTCAAATTCCAAAATAAAATTTAATTTTAAATTTGGAAAAAGCGCCTCCAATTTTTTTCAAAAAATCATAGGAAATAGGTTATATTATTATTAAATGATATACGTTTGAATATACGCCGACAGGTGAGCGGTTAACAGCTGAAGTACAGGCAGTGTTACCAAGCAATTTCCTCACACCACATGCATTATTACGGCCTAATGCATTATTTTTGTTTCTTTCAGATGTGATTCACAGACTGACATTCAAAAAAACTGAAAAACTGAATATGTTAGGTTGAATCATTCTGCTGAACTGGCATGTCTAAAAGCTATACCAGTAATAAAGATGAGCATTAAGAAATTAGAACTATAGGTGCAAGTTTTGGACAAGTTGAGACAGGCATGCAGCAGCCATTGGTCCCACCACTGTAGTTCTTACTTCTTGGTTTGATCAGTCTGCAGTTGAAGTCCATGCTGTTTTGATGTTAAAACAAGTGGTCTAGTTTGGTGATAATGTTGTAAGCCTAAATTTGATAATGTGCACTTTTAAGTTTATAACAAGTGTTTAGTTCTTTCAGTGTACATTTATTTAAGTGACAAAAATAATAAGTTTTATATGTATCCAGTTTAAAATAGAAAATGGCAAACAATGGTCAGTTTATAACTGTAAAGTGTTTCAATCCACTTAAAAAAAGTAATCACACGATTAGGGATAAACGAAGATTAAGAAATGTTACAGATTGGATGTGCAGGTTGTACCCCGAAGTGGCGGAAAATGCCAAAATTTGTGATTATTGTAGGAAAGAAATAGCAGCATTAAAAAATGAAAATGCTTCTTCCTCTACTCATCAAGATCAAGAAGCAAGGTGTGATTCTGACGAAGATCCCACTTTTCAAGCAGAATCACAGGTGATTGAGACGTTAAATGCATCACTGCAAGAGGTAGGTGAGTCCCCTATCGACAAGAAAAAAATTATGCTACCAGGAAAGTGAAAAAAATAGATTCAGCAATGAAAACAAAACTTTTTGTATCAACAGAAGACTCGGACTCAGAAAATGAGGCTGAGGATTTAAATGAATCAGTTTTACAAAAGCTTGAAACAAATTTTTCAAATTCAACAAGTAGGACCAAAAAGTTAATGATTTTGACTTGCCTGCCAGAAACTTGGGGGATAAGAAAAATCATGCGTGAGTTTAATGCCCCTAACTACATGGTCCGCCAATCAAAAAAGCTACTTAAGCAAAAAGGAATTTTAGAAAGCCCAAACCCAAGACCAGGTAAAAATTTATCGAAAGAAGTACTTGAAACAGTTCATTCATTTTATAAAAATGATGAGGTCGGTAGAACCATGCCAGGAATCAAAGATTGTATTACCAGTACTGATGCAAGTGAAAACAAAACAAAAGTTTCTAAAAGACTTATTTTATGCAACTTAAAAGAGGCCTATGCATGTACAATATGCATATGTATGTATGTATATGTATGTACAACACATCAAAATGTGAAGCTAATGATTGAAAATGCCAGATTGGGAGTCATTACTAACAGTGAATTAAAAACCTACAAACACTGCGTGGAAAAAATGTTATGTAATCCACCATCACTACATTGCATTATGAATGATTGTACATCTTGTCCAGGAGATGCAGAAATTAGAAAAATCATTTCAGGAAAACCTAATTGAAAAAATTACATTTCGGCAGTGGGTATCAGTTGACCGTTGTACTTTGGAGACATTGCAGAAACCATCGGCAGATTTCTTAGATCTTCTCTGTGACAAGCTATCAGTCTTAGTTCAACATGATTTTATAGCAAAACAGCAGACTGCATTCATGAATCAGATAAAGGGAAACTTAAATAAATCTGAATGTGCTGTTACACTAGATTTTTCCGAAAATTACAGCATGGTTGTTCAAGATGAAGCCCAAAGTTACCCCTGGACTAGTGAACATGCTACAGTTCACCCTTTTATAGTATATTATAAAGGAGAAAATGAAGTCGAACACCTGAACTACGTAGTTATATCAGACTGTCTTGAACAGAACACTGTAGCTGTCTACGCTTTTAAAAAAAATTATTGATTTTTTGACAACAAAATTTGGAAAAGTCCCAAAAAAGATATTTTATTTTTCTGATGGGTCTGCTGCCCAGTACAAGAATAACAAGAATTTTTCCAACTTGTGCTAGACAAGATTTTGACATTGAAGCTGAATGGCACTTTTCTGCCACGGCTCACGGAAAAGGGCCTTGCAATGGAGTTGGTGGCACAGTGAAGAGACTGGCAGCAAGAGCTAGCTTGCAGCAACCCTTCGAGAATCAAATCCTGACCCCTCTCCAATTGTATGAATGGGCAGCGAAAAATATTTCTGGAATACATTTTACTTTTAGTACACAAGAGGACTATGTTTTATCAAGAGATATTTTTAATTTAAAAGACCGTTTTAGTGAAGCAGTAACAATTAAAGGAACCCAGCAGTATCATGCATTTATACCTGTTGTCTCAAGTCCAACAAAATTGTTGGTGAAAATATTTTCACAAGCTACCATCTCTTCTCAAGTATCTGTTTCAAGATCAGCAGACAACCTTCAATTATCAGATTGCAATGGTTACACCACCGTTGTCTTTTATGAAAATTGGTGGCTAGCCTATGTAATGGAAAAAAATGAAGAGCTTGATGAAGTGAAAGTTACATTCTTGCATCCACATGGGCCATCACCATCAGTTTGTTATCCAAGGAAACCTGATGTATTATGGATACCTTTCACAGATGTCCTATGTACAGTAAGTCCTGTGACTCCGACTGGAAGAATTTATGTTCTACCTCAAAATGACACTTCACGAAGCAATGAGGCACTATCCAACCACTTTCAGTGAACTTTATCAACACTATAATCTCAAGTATATTTAAGTTTTATAGTCCCTATTACATATTTCAATTTTAAGTTGCTTATTTGACAAAAATGTTCTTTGCTCGAGCTTTTACTACTTATATCCCAAGTTTTAATGAAAAACACCTGTTTTAAATTCTTTTAGTAATGTAATGTAACTAAAGTATGTACAGTTTAGGACAACTGATAAAACATGTAACAACCTCTCAAATTAACTTCAGATATAAGTTTTACTTCATTTGACAAACTTGTATTAGGTCATGCTTTCTAATACAAACTTAACTTTTATTATACAGTTTAGTTCAAATTTTGATGAAAACCACCTTTGTTTTAAATTATTTTGACCATGACCCCATTACCCTCCCATTTTCAAAATTTGTATATTATTTAATAATAATATAACCTATTTCCTATAATTTTTTGAAAAAAATTGGAGAGGCGTTGTTTTCAAAATTTAAAATAAAATTTTATTTTGGAATTTGAAAAAAGAAATTCCTTACAACCCTTAGTGTGTTATATATTATAGGAAAGGGCATAGAAATTGCTAAAAAATGACACCTCTCCCATCTCTCTGGCTTAATTAGGAGATGAGTAATTAATATTTCAAATATTGACGGTCATGCGATTTTGGACGTTTTTTGTAACATTTACATAGCCATATTTTCAAAACGGGTTGTTATAATTTAATAAAATTTGTATTTTTCTTAGTCAATATGGAGGCTACCTACGTGCCAAATTTCATCAAAATCTGAGATGGTGAGGTTAAATTTTTATCTAAAGTGTTTTGATCTGACATGGAATGACCCATGAGGTAAATCGGGGTCATTATTAATTTCTAATAATAGTTTTTTAGGGTTGGAACTTCATTACGAAAAAAAAGTTATGGACTTTACAACATATAGCTGTTTTAACGAAGTCATCACATTTACCCACTACAGTACTCTCGAATTTTCTTTTCTTTTGTGGCGTAATGAGGTTCCCTGTGTTTTTAATTTCACTTCTGATGCTTTGAACACCACTTTCTGAAACACCAGTAAATTCGGAAGTAAGTTTTTCTAATCTTTTATAGCAAGAGTCGGGTATTTTTCATTTAGCTTATTAAAAACATTAAATACTATTAATTTTTCATCACCGCTTACCCCGTTTGTGTTTCGTAACGGACACACTTGATGGGCCAGATGTGCTATCCACCTTAATGCAAAATATTACAAACAATGCTCTAAAATTAAAAAAAAGTAATAAGTTTCACCAGCTCACACTAAACACATGAAATACGTAACACTGAGACACTCGCACACTTTACACTCGTATTAACCGCTAACTCGTAATCGATATTTAAAATCAGCGGCAATAAAGTCCTACTGTGTACTCATAAAGATGATTAAACGTAATCAAAAACCACTTGTTGCAGTAACACTAAAGACAACAGATAGGCCGAAGACAACTCTCACATGATTGTACAGACATTCTGCACATACGCGTAACATTACTGTGCGTACGGTGTCAACGTCCCTGACCAATGGCATTTCAGATGAGCCACGTGGATTTGTTTACATCAGGATTAAGCTAAGAATGGAAGCAGTATAAATTGTTTACTTGTCTTATTGTAGCCGTTTCTTTTTATCATTACTTGATAATTCATTGCCAAATAAGGCAGGTGGCTTATACGTAAGACCGGAGTGGCATATATCAATTGGGCGGTGGTTGTTTTTTAAGCAAAGTGTCCACACAAACTACACCGGAACTGCAGTTAACTAATCAAGAGTGCAACAGTGTTAATTCTGTTTGTGATTATAACCACTAACACAACTTTATTATTCTTGGATTTCGTTGTCCGTGACAACGTTAATGTAACTAAATATAATTAAATCACTACCGACTCGGAACACAAAGTTTTTTATAGGTAAAAACGTAAAAGTTTTACCTTCTACCCTGAACCAGTTTTCGCTTTTAAAAGCTTCTTCAGAGGCTGCCGCTGAGAGCACGTCTTGTTCTTGGTATCGGTATCGACTTTAGAAGGATCAATGTTGTGTGTGTGGGGTGTGTGATATGTTTGAATAATCCGTGTGATTTGAATTGTGTCTGTTCGTTTAGGATGTCGTTTTTATGTGTTTGTATATTTCCAATTGTTCAAGAGTGTCTAGTTTTTGGCCTTTTGTGTGTATGTGTAGAAGATCCATGTTAGTGTCGATGTTTTTGTATGTATGGTCTGCTTCAATGAGGTGGTTTGCAAAGGTGGATTCGGTAGTGGAGTGTAGTGCCTTTGTGTGTTCACACAAAAGGCCGTAAACTAGACACTCTTGAACAATTGGAAATACACAAACACATAAAAACAACATCCTAAACGAACAGACACAATTGAAATCACATGCATTTTTCGAACATATCACACCCCACACACACAACATCAATCTTTCAAGAGTCGATATTGTCGCCAAGAACAAGACGGACAGTGCTCCCAGTGGCAGCCTCTGAAGAAGCTTTTTAAAAGTGAAAACTGGTTCAGGCTATAAGGTAAAACTTTTACGTTTTTACCTATAAAAAACTTTGTGTTCCAAGTCGGTAGTGATTTAATTATATTTAGGCAACTTAATTAATTAAATTAATCAAGATTGCACTAAGATAGGATATCAACTTTATGAGTGACATTTATGTACTTTATCTAGTCCTGTTCGCTAAATCTTTATAGATCTGATAATGCTCCCCTAAAACATAGTGTTTTACCCACAGATCTGATGAAGATAAGAATTCACTAAACTTATTAGAAACCGATCAGGTAATAAGAAGAGAAAGCTACAAGCTTATCTGAATTTCTTGGAGACTGTAAAACATTCATGATTGCTTTATGATATGGCTGGAAGTTTCAATTATTTGCACAACTTGTGCTTTTGCCAGGACCCATCAGCTGCACAGTTGATCTACTAAGCAAAGCCTGTACAGTACTTTTTAAGTATTGGTGTCCACTGTTGTCGGTTTTGTACTGAATGCTAGGTTACTGTTTCGTGCATGTTTGTATTGTTCGTGTTCAATTTTTGTTGTGAATTTTAGGTAACTATTTTGTGCGTTCATTGAATGCTAACGTTTTGTGTGTCATTTCCTTATGTTGCTGTTCCTGAATCCATCCAGTTGATGTGCGTGAAGGCGATAGTGCAGATTTTTTGATACATCGTTTTAAGAAGCCTCTTAAGTATTTCATAAAAAGAAAGTGCTTATAAATAAAACACGGTTTATTACAGAGTGCCCTAACACTAACAGTTTTTATTTAAAAATTTTGGTGACATGGATGCAAAAAGAAAAAACACAAGTTACGTGTGGAGCTTTTTTGAATCAGTCGGTAACTATGTTGCATCGTGCAATATTTGTAAAACAGAACTATCATATAAATCATCAGTTACTAATTTAAAAAAACATTTACAACAAAAGCACCCAACAATTGCTCTTCCAACTATATCCATCCAAAGTGTGGAATCTTTGTCTGCAACAGAAACTTCTTCAGGTGAAATACTGGAAATAGAAGTAGGTACGCAAGAACATTTAGTAGATGAACCTTCCTCGCGCTTAAGAAAAAAAACAAGTGACGCATGGAACTTTTTTGGATCAATCGGTGACAATATAGCATTCTGCAAAATTTGCAAAAAAAAACTATCATATAAAAGTACAGTTAGTAATTTAAAAAAACATTTACTACGAAGGCACCCAGCAGTGCAAATAGAACCAGATTTGCAAGAAAATTCAGTAGTTGAACCTTCCTTCCGAAAAAGAACAAGTGACATATGGAGGTTTTTTGAATCAGTCGGTAACAATGTGGCTTCGTGCAATATTTGCAAATTGAAACTATCATATAAAACGACAGTTAGTAATTTAAGAAAACATTTAATACGAAGGCACCCAACAATCGATGTGCCTGTTACATCCACCCAAACCGCTGTGCAATCTATACTGCAGATAGGACCAGATGTCCAAGAAAATTTAGTAGTTGAACCTTCCTTCGTCGTTTTTAATCCAGATAGACCAACAGGTAAAAAAAGAAGGTCAGAGTCAGCCCACATACCCCCAAAAATAGTAAAATTAGCCCTATCCGATAAAAACAAAATTGATGAGGCCATAATGAAACTTTTTATTTGGGATTTTCATCCATTTACAATCGTTGAAGACAGAGGTTTCCGAAATTTGTTGAATACTTGTGACCCTACTTATGAAATTCCTTCTAAAAAGTATTTTGCCAACACACTGTTACCAAAGTTGTATGAAAGAAAGGTAAATGAGATCAAAGAATCTATTACAAACGATGCACTAACTGTTTGCTTAACAACTGATATGTGGTCTTCTTCAGTAAATGAACATTATAACGCCATTACAGTACATTACATTAATCAGGATTTTGAAATGAAACATGTTCTCTTAGACTGTTCAGTTTTCAAAACAGATACAACATCTCTAAATTTAGCAGATGAAATTTCACGTATTACAAATGAGTGGGAGTTGTGTGAAAAAATTGTAATTGTCATTACTGATAATACCACAGACATAACTAATGCCATTCAGAACATACTAAAGTGGAAGCATTTTGGATGTTATGCTCACAAATTAAATTTAATAGTTGAAGATAGCCTGTCCCCTGTTGACCACATAATCAGTAAAATAAAAACTATTGTGTCATTTTTTAAGAACAGTGACATTGCAACTTTCGAACTTACAAAATACCAAGAACAGATAGGTGTTCAGCAACCGAAAAAACTTCTGCAAGATGTAACACACTGGAATTCCGTTTACTATATGCTTAAACGATTTGTTGAACTGGAGGACGCTGTAAAACACTTTCTGGGATCATTAACAACAGACATAGAAATATTAACAGATGAAGAATGGGCAACTTGTAAAGAACTGTGTGATATTCTGGAACCTTGTGATGAGGTAACGAGAGAAATGAGTGGAGAGAAATATATCACAGCCAGCCAGATAATACCTGTAACCCAAGGATTAAAATTTTCAATCAAAACGATAATAAAGAATGTAACTGACTCAGTTGTCAGAGAAATTGCACATAAACTTCTAGAAGGAATTTCTATAAGGTTTACTAATTTGGAAAACAACAAAATAATTTCACTTTGCACGCTGCTTGACCCCAGGTACAAACACTATTTTTTTGAAGACAATACTTCTGTAGAAAATACGAAAAAAATTGCAGCCGAATTATTAAGTTCACACATTATAAATAATTCCGACATAAGCATTGAAACTGAAGAAAATCTACAACCTAACATTACACAGGAGAAAAGAGTTTCAATTTGGGATGTTTATGAAAACCAAATAAGCAAAGTGAAACCAGTAGGGGCACCTTTATTAATGGCTTCTCAAGAAATAGATAGGTATCTTCAAGACATACCAATAGACAGAAGGGAAAATCCCTTACTGTGGTGGAAAGATCACCAACATATATACCCCAATCTTGCACATTTGGTCAGAACTAGATGTAACGTGGTTGCAACGTCCGTTCCCTGTGAAAGGATATTTTCCAAGGTGGGAAAAATTTTATCTGAACGAAGAACACAATTAACAACAAGGAAAGTGCAACAGCTGATGTTTTTAAATACAAATTTGTAATAGTGTTTTAATAACTGACATTCCAGTACTTTAAAAACGACTCAGTAGTTTTAATTTTACCTATAATATGTTATTTTGGTGAAGTAAATTGTAATGTGGATAAGTGTGACAGATTAGTTCATGACTTGTATGTTCTGTGTACATTGGTGAATGAATCAGAAGATTATCCAGGTATGTAATACATTTATTTACTTTTGTCTTATTATATAAACTTGTCTTAAATTGTTTATAAAGTTGTCTTATTAATTTGTATTTATATTTTATTACAGTTGCATGCAGTAAAATTGTTTTTGTTTCTATTTTTATTCACTCTTGTGGCTTACTGTTATGTTTTTATTATATGTCCGTGATGTTTTTTTTTTTAAATTTATTTGTTGTACTATTACGTGCACTTTAAATTTCATTCCCTGAGTTTTTTAACTGATTTGTGTAACAAAAATGGTATCAATAATTTAAAAATTATAGTATACAGTAATATTAAATTCTTAATAATAATATTACATTATATTTAATAATAATATTATAATTCATAGGCTTCATATTAAATGTGTCAGTTAGTTTACTCCTAGTGAAAACTTAAATTAGTATTATTTCCAAAAGGAGATAGGCCTATAAATTCTCTTGTTTCTTTTTCTTTAACAGTAATAGCTTAATAGAGACAATGTAAAGTAACGTAATACTTTTACTGATAATTAATTTTCTCTAACAAATGATATAATACTTCAAAACTGAAATCGTTTTTTGTTAATGTGGTTTTATACATTACCACTGGTAAGTAAAAGGTAAGATAATTTGTATTAAGGTGTCAGCCTGCTTTTGGAGCCTGTTATTTATTTATTATCAAAATACCCTTATACCGTATTGGTGTCGGGTTACATCAATATAAGTACATCAACTACACTCTATATACAAATTTTTTCCATCTTACTCTATCCATTGACAATGTCTTCACTTCCCTCCAGCCCAAGCCTCTTTCTCTCAAAATGTTTCCCATTATTCCATCCCAAGTCAGTCGCAGTCTTTCTCTCTTCTTTCTCCCCCCTGATTTTGCCTCCCAAACCTGTTTTACCATTCTATCACTATTGTAAGGTAACTGGATTATCGTTAAAATGCCCCACTGTTGTGAGCGCCAATTTGTAAATAAACGAGATCCCTCGTTGTTAAAAATTGAATGTATTGGTTTAATTTAAAGTTAAGTTAAAAGTTGATTATAATGAATCTCGTGTTACAACTCGAAATGAACTCTTTTTAAAATATTTGCAGTAATAATCTTAGTAATAATTGATAAATATTGTTTATTTAGTAAAGTTTGATAATTATAGTGAATAATATTTTAATCGCTGGTCGGTGGATGAATGTAGCGGTAGCGTCGATCTTGCAGCGGAACTCCTCTTCTCGGTTATGTGTCGTCAGTGTACGTAACGTTAAGTCTCGTCTGGACAAATAATTTATAATAATATATACTTTCACGTACCTGTTCGTGATACTGGAAGTTCTGAAGTTCACTTACCAAAAAATAAGCTGTCAAGATGCGCTTAATACCAGCTTGCTTTATCAACAATGTTATATCACTCCTTGTGTGCAATAAGGGCGCCACATGGGTTTATTTTAGGAAAATTCCCATGAAAAACCAATTAATAAAATTTAGAATTTGATAAATTCACTTTAAACTTTGTTTAAATGCTGGATGCATTCACTACAATTCAAATCTAATATAGTAGAATCTCTACTCTGAGTTATCTCCCTGTACTCAATGTTAATTATCAATTAACTATTTGAAATAAATATGATCAAGGTTTATGCTGAATAAAAATGGGGTTTATTTTACCCTTTGAAAATAAACTCAACAATTACAAATACAATTGATACGTTAATATAAACTTAATATTACATGTTCCGTTTACAATACGGTCTAGCTCAGTTAGAACAATAAACTCTTATATCTATTAACAAATTTACTTTTTAATTATATAATATACCTCACGGGTAGGCTCTTTGAAATACAATAAAGAACTATCTTATGCCTTGACAGACGTTAATAATAATAATTAATAATTTGGCCTCTTTTTAAAACTCGTAATTACGTTTACTGGTTAGCGTTTGTTACGCTTCCTTATCTACTAACATATATTTTTAACACTTAGTACTAATACAAATATCTTACATTGGATTGATAAATCCGCTAAGTAAATTGAAACTGTGTATACAATTGAAAGTTTTGTTGTTCTTGCGTCAGTACAATTTTGTGGTAAATGATGAGCAGTGCAAGCAGAATAAATAAAATAAACTGTCACAGTGTTACCTTATTTCTTTTAATCATATAGATTAAAATTTTTTAAAAACACTCCAGTGATCGGATTATAATGATCACCGGTCAATTACACTTCACACGAACTATGAACGGAGAGTCGGCCCTCTTCTCACTAAATCTGGGCTATGTTAATTACTGATTATTAAACTCTCTCGTTCTAAAATCACGCACAAATTAAAATATTCACTTTACTTTCAAAGCACTTCCTGGTAATCAATTGTTGTATGGTTATCTGTCTTGAAGAAATTTTTAAAAGGATTCACTGTTTACATACTATGTTAAGTTATTAAAAATGTTGCGGCGACGAGCGACAACTGTCTCGCTCGAGATTATGACAAAAAGTGTGTGTCGAATTCTGTCCGTTTTTGATTATATACCCCCTCGCTTCATAGGGCTTAGGCGGTAAAATCGTTTAATAAACTCTTTTCTGATTAGCTATGATAACCGTTACAAATGACGTATTGTTTTTTATAACGGCCGTCTGCGAACATTGTTGACAACTGTCGTTGTTGTTGGTTTTACCCAACCAATTTTCTTATTTTTAATAATAAATGATGCTAACGCGCACTATGCACTTATTATTGTTTCGATCACGAGGTTATTACTACCAAATTAAAGTTTAGTTTATGGGCTTTAATTTGATGTGGCTTATCACTGGTTTTAACCGCGTTTTCTTTGACAATGCTAATATTTATTAATATTTATATTTATTATTAATGTTTAGAAACATGGTTTCTCACTGTCGTCTGCTAGCGATGCATAATACGATTATTCCCTATCTTTTGACATTTAGTGTTTCACATTGCGTTTTCTTTATAACGTCTTTGTTTGAACACTAACACATCTGTGATTATACTTAATAGCTATTTATAACTGTACAATATTAAATCTTAACATAATTAATGCGATACAGTATTATCGAAAATCCTTATTTTCTAATTACATTTCGTTTGGCCTACTCAATTTAACGTTATTCATTAACAATTGAGTGGTGATATTTCACATTTAGTTATATTGATTGTTCAGTAAATTTTATGTTCACTAGGAGTCCTTTTTCCTTATTAATTTACTGACAAACGTTTGTTTAGGCAGGGGCTAGACACATTTTTAGCATCGGTTTATGCCTTAATAATTGTTACTAGTTACATTTTGTATAATAAGGAAGTTACTCATCCATATGAGGTTTCCTTTTATAAGTATTCTTACTTACTAATATTACATCTGGGTTTGTAATGCTAGTTTTAATTTACATTGTGGCCGTAGCTAATCTAGTCATAGGCTTTGTCATTTACTGGTCATGGTTCATTTACTTTCAGCCAAAATGCTGTTACTGATATTACATTATTTTAGTCATTATTTAATTAGTTTTATTAACACATGACGTTACATTCATGTCATTGACTGGCTTGTTTGACAGCTTATTGTGAACTTGACATGTCCATTAGTTAGAGTCGGTCATAGTATTTGTTGTAGTGTCATGCAGTGTATTCATCACTGCTTCTTGGGATCCTTCTTCTTCTTTCTTCTTTGTTGGTCCTTCTCTTCTTTGCTACTTTCATCATAAATGATTCACTTTTATTATTTCAGTGTACATATTTACCCTTTTGGTGAATGTCTAGGTTATGTAACATTTTGTGGTGTTACACTGTCCATTCTCTGCATGTGTCCCCACCAGCATAGTTGTCTCTGTTCAGTAAAATCCAGAATCGATATCACTTCCAGATCCTCTCTTATTTGTGTATCCTGAACTCTGTTCTTCCTTGTTACTCCTACTACTCTCCTAAGATATTTCATTTCTGCCGCCTGAATTTTACTTTTTTGGCTTTTGGATAGCACCCATGTCTCACAGCCGTATGTTAAAACCAGTCTATATACTGTTTTATACACACTCATTTTCGTTTTTTATTGATATCTCCTTCTTATTTATAAATCTATTGTTTAATGCATAGTATACTTTTATTGCCTTTTCAATTCTTTCATTTAATGCGGCTTCTTGTTTCCCATTACTGTCTATTATAACCCTTAGATATTTGAATTGTTTGACTTGTTCTATCTTCACTCCTCCAATCTCTATATTTATTATTTTCTCCCCCATTACCATTACCTTTGTTTTGGTCTTATTTATTTGGATCCTATTATTTTTTTATTTATTATTCTTTATTGTCATTTACTAAATCTGTAATTAGAATATAATTTGTAATTAAATCTGTATTTGTAATAAAATATATTTTGAAATTTTTTAGTCCAAGTTTATTTGACAATGGGTTTTTTCTGCTTTAAAAAGTAATGGATGGTTGAAAAAAAATTTTAGCAGTTAGAATAAATAGTAAACAAAAAGATAATACCAGTATAAAATTAATTTGTAAGAGATAAAAATATTAAGACATTATTACTTTGTACTAAATGACATACATTAACACTATTCTGTACTGAATTAAACAAATAAAAGATACAGTACCGTTTACCAAATTGTAAAAGCTTAAGAGCATGATAATGTCTTTCAGCCACCAGCTAAACGCAACATTATTTCGATGATGTTACACATTTTGCATCATGCATTTTGTGGAAAACATTATCATGTTTTCTATATAACTTGTGATGGCAGCGGTATGCGAACATCTGCTCTCCGGTACCAGCGGTGGACACAGCGAGCCAATCCGGCATCAGCATTCGGAGCGAGCGAATCAGCAATCCCGGTTAGTTAATAAAACCCGGGCCAGCAGAAAGTGTTGAGCACTCTTCATCGCCACGCCATTGGACGCATTTATCTCCTCTCCTCTCTCGGACGACATCGAGGCGGAGTCAGCCGGAAGGAACAGCCGAAGAATAGAACCGCCGCCGTTCTTGCGTCTTCGCACTCCCGTTCTGCGCCAGCGATGGATTTCGCTAGGCCGGCAGTCGACTCTACAACCGGTGCCGAAAGAAGAGGAGGACTGCAGTACGCCACGAACAGTGGGCGCAGCCGCCGAACATCTCAGCGTGGCACGACCAACATCAGCTTTCTCACCACCAGGTCCTTTTTAGGGCCACCAAAAACACTAGAGTGTACGATTGGCACCATTTGTCATGCGGCAAGCCTTTTGTCCGGTGACAAGCGGCGCCCAACGTGGGGCGACGATCATCTTGCGGATGCAAGATCCAGCCACGCCAGCGAGCTACCAGCCGGCACACCAATCAACATGGCGCCCAACAGACACCTCCACAACATCTGGAGAAGAGCAGTGGCTGGCTACCGGAGAGCATTCAAGACCCGGTGGAGTTGTGACGGCAGCGGTATGCGAACATCTGCTCTTCGGTACCAGCGGTGGACACAGTGAGCCAATCCGGCATCAGCATTCAGAGCGAGCAAATCAGCGATCCCGGTTAGTTAATAAAACCCGGGCCGGCAGAAAATGTTGAGCACTCTTCATCGCCATGCCATCGGACGCATTTATCTCCTCTCGTCTCTCGGACGACATTTAGGCGGAGTCAGCCGGAAGGAACAGCCGAAGAATAGAACCACCGCCGTTCTTGCGTCTTCGCACTCCCGTTCCGCGCCAGCGATGGATTTCGCTGGGCCGGCAGCCGACTCTACAACCAGTGCCGAAAGAAGAGGAGGACTGCAGTACGCCACGAACAGTGGGTGCAGCCGCTAAACATCTCAGCGCGGCACGACCAACATCAGTTTTCTCGCCACCAGGTCCTTTTTAGGGCCACCAAAAACACTAGAGTGTACGATTGGCGCCATTTGTCATGCGGCAAGCCTTTTGTCCGGTGAAAAACTATATAACAAATATATTTACTATATAACAAACATTATCATGTTAAAATGACAGAGACCGAAGATTTCTAGACTGGGGAATCGAAAGTGTGGAACAAAAATGATGACGTCATACAGCTTGACGGTAAATAAAATGTTACAGAAAGTTTCAAACGATGTCCAGCTAAAAGACATTATCATGTCAAAACCGGAATAAATAATTTATTTTTTACGATTTAATAAATATATTTCTATAAAGTAAATATTATGTAGGCTATATAAATATATACAGGTTGTCCCATGAGGAATGGGACACACTTCAGACTTCAGGAATGAATTCTACAGGCTGAAATAAAGAAGAAATTTCATATAAACATAAGTTCGAAAATGCTTCGTTTTCAAGTTAGGGCGTGCGAAAAATTTCATCTTGAATTCTGCTTGAAGCCTACAATTGAGCCTTACTGAAATCATTAGAAAGTAAATTAATCATTTAATGTAAATTAAAGTTGATGGTGTCATGAGGTTTGTGACCTGTCTAATTGAAAAACTTTTCGATTCTTCGTAGAACTATATGTTGGGTAGTTTTACAGAAAAGGTTTGTGAATCTCAAAAAATTTGTGACAGAAAATATACTGTTTTGGGTTTGATGTGAATTTACTTGTTTAAATTGCCAATAAATAAATGCAAATTTGTAATACATTTTATAAAGAATTTAATTATGAGAAATTTGATGTACGTGAAGTCAGTAAAAAACAAATGAGCGTTATAAAATTTCAAATTTTATTAAACAGGAAACAACAAAAATGTAAGAAATTTCTTCTGGTAATGTACTGCAAACGGTTTGTTTATTTGTCAGTAATAACAATATATTAATAACAATTTATTCTATTGGTAAAAAAACATTAATTTCCATTAATCAATATTAATAAATATAGAATATTAAAATATAGAATAATTTAAAAACAAAAAATAATTTCGACAACATTAACTCAGTTGTTTTAATAAAGTTTATAAAAAACTACAGTTGGCAATACTGTACTGTTCAGACTAAAATTTCAGTTCAAAGAAAGAAACAGCTGTTTAACAATTAATTTATAATACAGTAGCTCAATTATTTATAACTAACCTGTAATCTGTGATTTGTAGTTTTTTTATATAATTTCAGATGCCATTGCATTTTCAAATATAATGAGCCTGCATTGTTTTTGTGTACGGTTTTAGTAATGGAAATTCCCGAGCTGCAAAAAGATTTACAAATAGAAGAGTACCTCACCATGCAACATTTTCACTGGTCTTTCATAATTTACTAATTAATGAGTTGCTTGTTCTATTGAGCATCCTGTAAAACACTGCAGATTAATAAGAAAATATCATTCAAATAATACAGCGCGGTTCTCAACATAGTGCGAGAAGGATTGCACATCAAACAGGCATACCTCATAATAAAGTCTACTGTAGAGAGCACTAAAAAAAAAAGCTATATTTATCCTTATTATTTACATACTCTTCAACATTTTCAACCAACTACTGTGAGTTAAGATTAAAATATATGCCAATGGATACAAGAAAGTTGAAATATTGTTAGTTGTGTTTATTCACTGCTGAATCTATTTTAGTGCGGAACACCAATTTAAAATCAGTCACAGGTAGACAACTAACAATCCTAATGGAATAATAGAATCACAACTTTCAAAACTGGTTATCCTTAAATGTGTGGTGTGTTAAATGTATGATTGGGGGCCATTTAATTGTAACGTTATTTATTCAAGATCTCCATGCTGGTATTTTGTACAAAGATGTTTTACAAAATGAGTTGCCAATTGTGTGATAAGATATACATCTTGAAAAAAGACTGCAATTGTTCTTTTGACACGATGGTGCACCACCTCATTATTCACATGAAGTAGAGAGCTCTTAAATGTAATTTTATTTTTTATAACTTTCATTTTTTTCCTGACTTTACATACTCAAATTTCTCATAATTAAATTCTTTATACAACATATTACACTTATCTAAAGTTTCTACATAGGCCAGACGGGAAGATCTTTTTCATCCCGTTATTCTGAACACTTAAAAGCTGTAACCAACAACAATATACACTCCGCATTTGCCACACACATACACACAGAAAACCACAGTTACACCAACATAGACACTAATCTTGAAATTTTACATTACTTACCCAAAGGTCGAAAACTCAACACAACTGAACAATACGAAATATATAAACACCACACAACACAACCAAACAACATACTTAACGATCATTTACAATATAAATCACATACACTTTTTGACACAATTATACAAAAAACATATATTAAGTTGAATCCCCGCGCCAATCCCCTTCCCCCACACACCACCCCCACTACACCTTCCACACAACAACCGTTACTAAATGATGGCAGTCTGTCTAAAAGCTGAAGAAGGCGAATACGTACGCCAAAATGCGTTCAACAAAAAATAGTAAGTTTCACAAGAAAAAGTTCATTATTAGATAAGTGTTAGTGCTGTGAAAGTAGAGATGAATAATCAAGACAACATATTACAAATTTGCATTTATTTATTGGCAATTTAAATAAGTAAATTCTCATAAAAAACCTAAAATAGTATGTTTTACAACACAAATTTTTTAAGATTTAAGAAACATTTCTATAAAACTACCCAAAATACAGTTCTGGGCACCAATTTTTTCGATTTTTCAGGTCAAACCCCAAATGAAACCATAAAATTTACCCTTTAATTTAAGTTCCAAGGATTTCAGTAGGGCTCAATTATAGCCTTGGATCAGAAATCCAGATGAAAATTTTCACAGGCCGTAAATAGAAAACAAAAACTTTTTCGGACCTGTTTTAATATAAAATTTCTTCTTTATTTCAGCCTGTAGAATCCATTCCTGAAGTATATCCCATTCCTCATGGGACACCCTATATAATACAAATAAATGTTTTATAAACAATAAATATATAATAAAAATAAAATTTATTTATATGATTTAATTAATAAGTTTATATAGAATTGATAAATTATTGCATTAAATAATTTAAAATTATTTCATAATAAATTATATTATAATAAAAACAATTTGGATGTATTATTTTTCATATATAATAATTTATATTATCATAGTTATTAAATTATTTAGTAACTAATTTTTATTTTGTTAAATATAACAAGGCAATATTCGATTTTTCAGCTATGTTAATTGTAATGCCATGACTAAACTGACATGTTTGTTTTTATAAACTGTATAAATGTCAAAAACACGTACTTAATAAAGTGTAAAACAGCTCCACTCCAAACAAACGTCTCGCAGTATGCCAGTATAAGTATTTGAAAACAGAGGACAAATGAAATACTGTTTTAAACGGAAGCTGTACAAGTAACCAGTTTTGTAATGTAACAGTTACACAGTAACGATACCAGGAATGCATACGTTGTAACCGTTCCAGCTGTCACTGTTATTGGTAATGGTTACCATGGTAACAGGTATTTGTAACAGATACTTTTCTAGAATTGTTACTTTCGTAACTGCTACTTTCAAATACTAGTTCAGCACACCTCTAAATGACACTGGGTACAGGACTCTGTTGTGGTAGAATGCATTATCTACTATACTCAAACCGCTAAGTAAGCAACTCTGAGATATATATATATATATATTATAACATTGCCAAACCCTGATCACATTTGATATAAAAAAGTATGTAAAAAATGCCAAGAAACAATATATTTTGATAGATAAATGATAACGAGAATGAAAGTAATAAATATAATCAATAGTGAAGGAGGAAGAATACAACCAAAGGTGGTCACAAAACAAGAAAATACGAACTAGACTGACAGACAACTGACATTGGCCCAACCCCAGAGATTGGCCAGATATTAACCAAAGTAAAGCGAGACAAGAAGACAGTGAAGAAAAAAGAAAAGAAAAGAAAAAATTACATGGCCATAACAATTAACTCACAAGATTGTTTTAAAAGAGAATAATTTTTTATTATTGTTAATAAGTTATGTTTAAATTTTTATTAGTGGTAACTTGTAAATGACAGTATCTCAGCAATTGTTATACATAAAAAACCATGTGTAGATATGATTGTATGTATATCCTTATCTATAGGTGATGTGTCAGCTGTTATGTTTAAAATTACACTCATACAGACAGGGAATAGAAATGTGTGCGTGGTTCAATCAGAGAACAAATTGTATAGTCTACTATATACTTTGGAACTTTTACTAAGATTATTTCAGCAGTAGGTATATTATTTCAGCATTATGTGTTTGAAAGTATAAGGTTTTGGAGAGTTTATTTATTCGCTAATATTATGGCTGTTGCTACAGATGTAGTATGTTTCAATTAACACAATATATTTTAACATTATTAAATTGTTGTTATTATTACTAATTATGACATTTCAGACCAATTTTTATCACTTTAATGACAATATATACAAAGTTATGTTTTGTTTGAAAGATGTATTTACAATACCATGTTGTTTGCATATTATAAAATGATATGTGACAGTCTGAAGTTAACAAAAGAGACATGAACTCATTAGATACAAAAACTTTGTAATAATAGTGAGATCGTGAGAAATATAAGGGTAATTAGAGATAGGTAGGGAGTGACAAAGTTGAACAGTGAAGTGATAAGTGTAATAAAATAAACAGCATATAATCTTAAGAAAAAAGAGTGAAACAAGTGTGACAAACCCAAAATATAAGCACATGTTAAATGAGCAATTAAGTTAAGTATATTAGACTGAAAGACACAGAATAAGTGTGAATGTAAAAAAAACAGAAAAAATATTATCTCAGTATAAAAATCACCAGGGTGATTACTGTTATAAAAGAGATGATGTAGATATAACACTCACCAAATTTGTTCATTTGTTAATTTAAAGAAAGAAGTTATTGGCTTAATGTTTAAGGCAATAAATACCAAAAGAAATAGTTTTACAGTAATATGTTAGTATGTTTTAAGTAAGTAAGGAATTTATAAAGAAAATAATAGCAATACCTTTATAAGAAATAATAGGCAAAATATAGTAATTATGTGTAACGAAAGGGAACATGGCAGAATTATATTAAAACTTAGAAATAAGTAAATTATGTATTAGCATAGTATTATCCATTTTGGACTAAAACATTAATACATGGCTTAGACCAATCTTGTAAGATATCAAACTAATCTTTGAAAGAAAATAGGAACATCTATGTAAAGATTACGACCATTGAAATTATCCCCAAGTAAATATAGCCATTATAAAATATTTATTCAAATTAAACAAAAAATTCAAGGTTTGATAACAATGGGTTTATTTTGAGATCGACCAGGTAGAATAATTACGTTACCATGGAAACTGTGGAGTAACAAGCCAAAAATACCGTTAGATTTTTTACTGAATGTATGACGCTTTAATGAGATAGACGCTAATTTTCGAGTGACCAAAATTGTCCATTAAAACATAGAAAATATCAGAAAAAGTTATTACTAAGTGTATACCAAGACATAAGATAAAGACTGGAGCCATATTATTGAAGTTGAGGCCAAATTAACGAAAAAAGAAAATAAATTACTACCAGTTAAACTGAAAAAGATGCCTGATGTCCTGAACACAGCAAATTAAAGAAGATTATAGTATAACCCATGAATAACAGATCGTATGAATTCACCATAACTACGGAAGTGATAAGTACCTCTTAAATTACCCGAAATATATAAATAAACTCACGTTAATTATCTCACTAAAGGTCGAAATCTCACTGAACTGAAATTCATTACTTTCAAAGATTAAAAAGAAATTTAAGTCACTGACAATTTATAAACTAACCAATATAAACTGTTGTTAATGATCCATAACTTGTAAACATTTTTACTACACTGCGCTAAACAAATTACACCTACACAATATGTTAGTTAAGTTTACTTGATGTAAAGGTGTGTATTTTTATTGTTTTTAAAACATTTGTAATCCTTTGAACGTAACTTCAAGAACCTATGACAAACGACATTAATAACTTGTATACAATTTTCAACAGACGCCATCATTAAACGTCTGGTATCAATTCAAATATCGATTGTCAAACCCTGTAATTGTCTCATACAAATAACCGGAGCATTTGTATTAGAATAATTTGTATTAAATGAATAATAATCACTAATAAAAAATGTGTAAGTATTGAGTGTAACCACGGTGTTATAATTTCATTAGGTGGTGCACAATATTTTATGTACATTTTAGCAGATGACTAACGATTTACACAGCCCACGCATCGAACTGCTGTGTGCTACAGTGGGCCTAGCTGGCGGAAATATTTGAATTATTCAAACCGCCTGAGCTGCGCTGGTCATACGCCTTTGAATTTTATTTTAATTGTTTTAAGAAAACAATTTGGCGCCACCGGGACTTTCTCACCCCTAGTGAACATCAAGACCTGGTTATTCGTACGTTCGCAACGAACGAAATATACAGAAGTTGCACGCATTTGAACTACGGATCGAGAAGACACGTACACTCATTACACACAAATTGTACATTATACACATTTTGCAGAGTAAAACGGTAGCCGTACGCCCCGCGCTATATAATATTACAATATATATATATATATATATTGGGAGTAAAAGTGTGTGTAAGACTCTGCCAGTCATATTACAGGAATTCGTTCATGTCACCATAATAATGGCCTGTAACGGTACTATGTTGTCACGTCCTTACCCAGATAAACATGGTCAGTTTTGTCGAAGTGTGTAGGTATAGATATTAAAACATGGTTTGATGATGTGCTATTGTTTCTGTGTGAAGACTGAAGAGTAGTAGTGAAAATATCGGTATGGAGAAAAACCATACATAACTTCCATGTTCTAAGATTTATATATAAAATCAATTACTTGAATTTGGTTCGATTATTTCTAAAGTATATCCTCCACCCTCAAACTATTTTCACTATTTATAGATACTTTTAGTATTATAGGGTAGTTGTTTAATAGAATGTTATTTTCGAGTCACTTTATCTATAAAAATTAGGTACTTTTTCTTATAAAGAAACTGAGCTAAGCAGATAATCATTCCTCCTCCTCAACCGGTCCCCACTATTAATGATATTTACACTTTCGTAGAATAATAGTCTTATCATATGTAATTGCTAAGGTATATTATCCTTCAAAATTAAATACTCATACATTACTTGATATCAGCAGAGTAATTTTCAAAAAATCGCTCCCTTCTTCAACTACACCCTCTCCATTTATTGATGTCTGATTTACCACTTGACAGTGGATTAACATGAATTCATTTTCGGGGCACTTATGTATCAAAATTAAGTACGTTTAATGAAGAAATTTGTGTTAGTGGTTGAAATCACAATCAGAATGATCACAGTTGCACACCACTATGTAAAAATTATCCCAATTAGCGCTTTCAAGCTTCACAGCCCATCGTCAGATTGGAATAGACACAAAATAAGTGGAAACACCCCTTCACCCCTCTCCCCCGCCATGCTCACACACAACAAGCTATAATATGAATGACCCTTCCCCACCCCCTAAACCCTGTCACACCATCTGTAGAGTTACATATTTTTTCTAGCAAATTCCTTGTGTTTCAGTGTGTGTGTGTGTGTGTGTGTGTGTGTGTGTGTGTGTGTGTGTGTGTGTGTGTGTGTGTGTGTGTGTGTGTGTGTGTGTGTGTGTGTGTGTGTGTGTGTGTGTGTGTGTGTGTGCATCCTTTTAAACTACCCACTTCCTCTCCACACACGTGGGTCAGTCAACACCCTTATTTTAAAACATCCAATTAGTACTATGCAAAATAATTCTTAATATTATCTATCTGTCCTCTATCATTTACTTCTTAATCATGTTATAAAATATTTCTTCATTATCAAATTTAATTTTAATATTAATTAAATTGTCTAACCCTTTTTCTCTCTCTTTCAATATTTCTAACTCCTCTCTAAGCTTCCTTTCAACTGTGTTATTCACTACTTTTACAATTTCGTATTCTTCCAAAGGATTAACAAACTTATGGTTGTCTTCTATGAAATGTCTTGCATATAACGAATTGGTTGTTCTATTACCTTCTCCACGTTTGTGGTCAGACAACCTGCATACGAATTTCCGTCCTGTCTCTCCTAGGTACACCTTGTTGCAGTCTTTACATTTTAATTTATAAATTCCGCTTTTCTGTAATACTGGAATTTTTTCTATATTCTTATTCCTTATCTTATCAAATACCGTTTCACATTTTTTAATAGCTATATCTACTCCATATTTATTAAAACATTTTATAATTTTTCTAGTATGTGAACCTATGTATGTCAATGACCCTGCATAATTCTTTTGTTCTGGTTCTATTTTATCTTTTTGTATGTTAACCCTTTTCATAACTTTATCCACTATGTTGGTGTTATAATTATTATTCCTTACAATTCCCTTTATCGTTCTTAACTCCCTATCTTTTGACTTGGTCTCTTTTAAACACTTCTGAGCTCTGTAACAAAATGAATTGATTGCCGCCATTTTATATCTATATGGGTGGTAAGACTCTCTTGGTATAATTATATCAGAATACGACTCTTTCCTAAATATCCCAAACTGTAGTTTCTCATTATCTTTAATTTCTATGTTTAAATCTAAGTAATTTATTTTCTTACCTCCTATCTCTTCTTTAAATTGTAAGTTTTTATCCTTACTATTTACCTCATTTATAAACTCATGCACTTCTTCTATGCTTCCTTCCCAAATTACTAATACATCATCAACGTATCTAGACCATAATTTTATATTGTTTTTATACTTAGTGGAAGTTATTAATTGCTTTTCAAAATCATTCATGTATATTTCAGCAAGAATAGGGGATAATGAAGACCCCATAGGTAAACCTTTTTTCTGTATATAAAACTTGTTATTAAACCTAAAATAGTTCTGATTTACACATTCTTTGATTACTTTCATCAACTGCTTTTTATACCTGTATTCTCCCATATTATTATCGTTTATTAACTTAATAACTTTATTTACTGTGATATTGGTAAACATGTCCTTAACATCCAGTGATATCAATTTTGTATTTACATTAATCCTAATATTTTCTAATTTTTCTATCAATTTTACATTATTCTCTATGTTGTATTTTGTCCCAAATTCATATTTCTCTTTCAGTACTCTGCTAACTTCCTTTGATAATTTATAAATAGGTGCATTAATAAAAGAAACAATCGGTCTAATTGGTTTTCCTTCTTTATGTATCTTAACCTGACTTTTAAAAGTTGGTGCTGTTGGATTACTTTCCAATAAATACTTTTTCTTATTTTCTTCTATAAATGTTATCTGTTTCATCATTTGTTTTATCCTTGACTGGTACTTACTTGTATGATCATACTTTATTTCCTCGTATGGTCCTTCCCTTATAAATTCTTCCGTTTTCTTTATGTATTCGTCCTTTCTCAGTAGTACCATTGTATTTCCTTTGTCCGCCTTCGTTACTATAATATCATTCTTCTTTATTTTATTCTTTAGTTTAGTTACAGTTGATTTGATTTTTTGTTCATTTTTTGAATTATACAAACTTCTCTTAAATATTTTATCTACTACATTCCCTACTTCCCACCTTATTCTTTTTTTATCATTTTCATTTCCTAGTTTTTGTACTATGCTTTCGCATTCAATAATCGTTTTTTCTTGATTTAATTCTGGTGGCGGTGCGTATTTTAAGCCTTTTGCTAACATTTCTTTTTCTTCTGTATTGAAATTTACCTCTGTAAGGTTTATTACTCTTTTTTCATAGTTATTCTTAGAGAGGTGTTCCTTTTTTACTTCGTTCTTTTTTATTAACTTATTTAACTTATCTACCATTTTTTTATTTTTCTTTTCCAATTTCTTTTCTACGTACCCCAAACCAAAATTATATAATATTTCTTCTAACTCTACATACGAGTATATTCTTAACAATTCTATGTGTCTGTCATATAATTCCCTATTATATCTATTGATTAAGCCGTAGAGTGACCTTATTTCCAGTTTTATCCACAACTTCTCAATTTGTTCTTTTACTTTTTTGGCTACACTGTTCTTATTTTTAATTTTAACTTGAGCGTACTTTGGGATGACATTATTATCCAGACATTGTTTATTAAACCATATTTTACTTAAAACCCTCTTCAATTTAACTTTTAACTTAAGATATTTAAATACTTTACTTACCTTATTGTTGTCGTTTATTACCTCATTGTTGTTGTCCATTACCTGTAGTCGATTGCACATCTTAACAGACGTTTAATGAAGAAATTTGTGTTAGTGGTTGAAATCACAATCAGAATGATCACAGTTGCACACCACTATGTAAAAATTATCCCAATTAGCGCTTTCAAGCTTGAAAGCGCTAATTGGGATAATTTTTACATAGTGGTGTGCAACTGTGATCATTCTGATTGTCAAAATTAAGTAGTTTACTCTTGTTAGCTCACACAAAGCAATGAAAGTAAACTTTCCCTTCCCCTTAATCGAGCAACCCCATTTTTTATATTTACACTTTTATTGAGTAGTAATAGTTTCATTATATGTAATTACTGAGGTATCTTATCCTCCAAAATGAAGTACTGTACTTTATTCGACATCAAAAAGGTAGCTTTCAAAGAAATTACCCCCTCCCTCTTCGACAACCCTTTTCATTTATTGATATTTTATCTACCTTTCTACGTGGATTATTATGACCGTCTTTTCAGGATATTTTATTTATCAGAATTAAGTACTTTACTCTTGTTAAAACATAAAACGTTGCAGGTATACTACCCCATCACCCTTAACATCGCTTCATCAAAATCCAAAATCAATAGGCCTCGAGTCCTCTACAACTCGGCACGTATGCAAAAAATTATTTGATTCTGTTTGAATTTGCAGCAGTTATCGTTCGCCATAGAAAAAATTCTACACACACACACTTTTCAGAAAATGACTTTTCTTCATGTTTTGAGGATAGTACAATCAGAATCAGCCCTTATCTCGAACACGATTTTTTTTTCGCGACCACCATACTTCCATTTCCTTACGGAACATGGAAGTAAAAATGTGTGTGTTTGGTGATTGGTCTGGTGTTGTATGTGCAACTGCCTTCATACAAAGAACTTATTGTACTTGTTCAGGAAATGTAAAGCTCCCCATGTACAGTTGACAACGTCACAGCGAAATGTCAAGAGTTTCTTACTGATTGGCTTACGGTTCTGAGTATTTCAAACAGATTAGGTATTATTACTTCATGTAACCACCTTTTGCGATTATCTGAGGCCATTTCATTGTGGCATGAACTATAATAGTGCATTATTGTTTTGACTCAATTCTAAAAGTACAGAATGTGTGTAATGAGACTTCATTTCCATAAATATGTTTTAGTGTTCTCAGATTTTGTTAACCCAAGTTATTGAATTTTCTGAGCTTTGATTGCATATTTTGTATTTATTATTGTGATTCTTTTTCTATTTAAAATGTAATGGTTCAAGTGTTTTGCAGGAATCAGCAAACGTACGTGCATGTGTGCGAACATGTTTTGATGATATGGTTATTTTCCCAGGAAAAAATATATATAATATTAAAACAGTTTTTGCTACAGTCTATTTCTTGATGCATATATAGTATATTTAATAGTTATAATAACTTTACCTCAAGATGTGTTTTCCCTTATTTGGGCTGAGAAACTTATTGTTGGGCTGAGGATGGAAACAATAAGTTTTCCGAAACATGTTCCAAATAAGGGAAAAACGTCTTGAGGTATAGTTATTATAAATATTAAATATATTATATATATAATATAAATTTATATATATATATATATTTATTTATTACCATCTTTTACTTCCATATTCCTTAAGGAATGGAAGTATGGTGATGGCAAAAAAAATCGTGTTCGAGATTATTGCAGATTCTGATTCTACTACACTCAAAACATGAAAAAAAGTCGTTTTCCGAAAAGTGTCTGTGTGTGTGTCTGTCTGTCTGTAGATTTTTTTCTATGGCAAACGATAACTGCCGCAAATTAAAACAGAATCAAACAATTTTTTGCATACAGCCCTGATTTGTAGAGTACTCGCGACCTATTGTTTTTGGTGAAGATCGGTTGAGGGAAAGGGGTAGTTTACCTGCAACGGTTTTTTTTTATCAAGGGTAATTTTGTTTGTTTGGCAAACGATAACAGCCGCAAATTCAAACAGAATCAAATAATATTTCGCATACAGCCCTGAATTGTAGAGCTCTCAAGATTTGTTCATTTTGGTAAAGATCGGTTAAGGGAAAGGGGTAGTTTACCTGCAACGTTTTATGTTTTAACAAGGGTATTTTCTATGGCAAACGATAACAGCCGCAAATTCAAACATAATCAAATAATGTTTTGCATACTGCCCTGAATTGTAGAGTTCTCAAGGCCTTTTGGTTTTGGTGAAGATCGGTTAAGGGAAAGGGGTAGTTTACCTGCAACGTTTTATGTTTTAAAAGGGTATTTTGTATGGCAAACGATAACAGCCGCAAATTCAAACAAAATCATATAATATTTTACATACAGCCCTGAATTTTAGTGTTCTCAAGACCTATTGTTTTTGGTGAAGATCGGTTAAGGGAAAGGGGTAGTTTACCTGCAACAGTTTTTTATCAAGGGTAATTTTTTTCTATGGTAAACGATAACAGCCACAAATTCAAACAGAATCAAATGATTTTTTGCATACAGCCCTGTATTGTAGAGTTCTCAATACCTATTGGTGTTGGTGAAGATCGTTTAAGGGAAAGGGGTAGTTTACCTGCAACGTTTTATGTTTTATAAGGGTATTTTCTATGGCAAACGATAAGAGCCGCAAATTCAAACAGAATCAAATATGTTTTTGCATACAGCCCTGTTTTGTTGAGTACTAAAGACCTATTGTTTTTGGTGAAGATCGGTTAAGGGAAAGGGGTAGTTTACCTGACACGTTTTTTGTTTTATCAAGGGTATTTTATATGGCAAATGATAACAGCCGCAAATTCAAACAGAATCATATAATATTTTGCATACAGCCCTGAAATGTACAGTTCTCAAGATCTGTTGGTTTTGGTGAAGATCGGTTAAGGGAATAGGGTTGTTTACCAGCAACATTTTATGTTTTATCAAGGGTAATTTTTTTTTTTGACGAACGATAACTGCCGTACATTAAAACAGAATCAACTACTCTTCTGCATACCTTTTTGAATTATACAGAACTCAAGGTCTGTTGATTTTGTTGAAGATCGGTTAAGGGAAAGGGGTAGTTTACCTGCAACGTTTTATGTTTTAACAAGGGTATTTTTTCTATGATGAACGATAACTGCCGTAAATTCAAAAAGAATCAACTAATGTTTTGCATACAGCCCTGAATTGTATAGTTCTCAAGACCTATTGTTTTTGGTGAAGATCGGTTAATGGAATAGGGTAGTTTACCAGCAACGTTTTATGTTTTATCAAGGGTGTTTTCTATGGCAAACGATAACAGCCGCAAATTCAAACTAAATCAAATAATTCTTTGCATACAGTCCTGAATTGTAGAGTACCTAAGACATGTCGTTTTTGGTGAAGATCGGTTAAGGGAATGGGGTAGTTTACCTGAACCGGTTTTTTATCAAGGGTAATTTTTTTCTATAGTAAACGATAACAACCGCAAATTCAAACGGAATCAAATAAGTTTTTGCATACATCCCTGATTTCTTGAGTACTAAAGACCTATTGTTTTTGGTGAAGATCGTTTAAGGGAAAGGGGTAGTTTACCAGCTATGTTTTTTGTTTTATCAAGGGTATTTTCTATGGGAAACGATAACAGCCGCAAATTCAAACAGAATCAAATAATGTTTTGCATACAGCCCTGATTTGTAGAGTGCTCAAGACCTATTGTTTTTGGTGAAGATCGGTTAAGGGGAAGGGGTAGTTTACCAGCAACGGTTTTTTATCAAGCGTATTTTCTATGGCAAATGATAACAGCCGCAAATTCAAACAGAATCAAATAATTTTTTGCATACATCCCTGAATTGTAGAGACCTCAAGGACTTTTGATTTTGGTGAAGATCGGTTAAGGGGAAGGGGTAGTTTACCTGCAACCTTTTACGTTTTAACAACAGTAAAGTGCTTGAAAATTCATTTAAACTTTTTCAAACAAAGGTAATTGTTAAAAATAAAATAATTTTGTTCCCAGGGAATAAAATTATAATTTTTTCATTTTAATGTAAATTATGTATGAGTTAATATCTTTATATATATAATTTTTCTGTACGTGTGTATGTCACTGAACTCCTCCATGTATAAAATAATATATCGTTCGTGGCAGGTAAGCATATCTCAGTTATGTAATGTTTACGTTTCCATTTTATTATTATGCCTACAGCAATAAAAAGGCAGGTAAGACACTCACACACACACACACACACACACACACACACACACAATTCACGTTATTTCTGGCCTCACTCATGTTTATTTTCTTACATTTGCACGCTTTTTAAATGGAAAGTGCCGAAACCCACACCAACATAACGCGTGCAAGCCAAAAAAATGGACATCAATTTGCTTCCTGTGGATCGCTGGGCAGTGTAACTGCACGTGTTTACAGAGGAATGATTCATAGACAGACTTTTCGTCTTTAGGGAATCAACCCTCTGCAAGATGCTGAGGGTCCATGAGTGACTTCGGAGCGCTCCTTCTTTTTCGCGTGTTTGTTCTGTGAAACATACACTGTAGATTCGCAGCTTTACTCTATGCAACACTCAATAGGAAATGTTGAAAATTTTTGTCCACAGTGTACCCTCATTCACACTAAACCTGCTCTGATGTTTTAATTATGGACATCATAATATTAAAACTTTGGAAACTTGAGCACTACTTAATGGAGATCAATCATTAACTTATACAAGCCATTAATTTTATGCATATTTTTTATATATATGTGTACAACGTTATCGGCAACAAAGAAGTAGTTTTTGTTAAAATTCCTTCCCGGAATATTTGGCCGTAGTCCAATGTTTTCTACAAAACCAGACGTTTCGGCAATGCCATCGACTTCCATCATCAGTGAAAATCGAGTGCGATAACGTGAGGTGGTATACGTTAGTGACCACAGTACTGTGGTTAAGGCTGAAGCAGTAAGTAGAAAGAAGTAGTTTCTATGGTAATATTTCATTTCGAAAATGATTTTAAATATAAATCTTAGAATATGGAAGTCATGTATGGTTCTCCATACCGATATTTTCAGTTTTGTATACTGCCATCTTCAGATGTAGTGTTCATCTTCAGCTACTGTCATTTTCATGATTATGTGGTGTTCCTGTGGATCATCCGTTCAATTGTGAAGTGCCGATGACATAATCCAAACTGGTTATCTGATATTGATTGAAGCCATTTTAAGTAAGGCTTTTTCAAATACTTTGCACACTATGGGTAACAAGCTAATTAGCAAATTGGCTCATACAGCCAGTTGGTCTCTTGTGACCGGGCTTCCCGGGTTTTGGTATCATTATGATTTGAACTACCTTCCACTGAGCTGGTAGGTGTTCTGTTCTGATTATTGAGTTATATAACTTTGCCAAGTAGGCAATTCCTTTCTTGGTAGTTAAGATTATTCCTGTGATGAGATCATACCCTGGAGCTTTTCTTGCATAGGGATTTCCTATTATAATTGCGTATCTCTTTTTGGTGTGACAAATTTTATTTGCCTTGATGTGCATTGTGACGGCAGCGACAGATATCTGGTCTCCGTCTCAGCATGGGAGCCATCAGCAAAGTTAGAGCAGCCGCCGCAGTAGCAACTAGCATCCTCGCCCACCAGCCCTTTCAATGGCCACAAACACGATATTGTACCATTGGTGCCATTTGTCTTGTGACAGCATGTAGTGATTGTTTGTTATTATGTTGAATACTTTAAAAATATGTCTTAAGTATGTTATAAAACTAGCAGCTTTTTCTTTGTTACTATATGCCAGTGACAGGTTTTCTTTTCCAGTTGGTAGGAATACATTGTGTCATTTGTTAGTATCATGTTTCAAAGGTATGATTGGAATGTATGCTCTTTAAGTTCAATTAGTTTCATTGTCTGTCTTTGTCATTTGGTGGATGTCAGTTTAAGTGCCATTGTCTTTTCAGTCTTCTTTTCTCTGTGAGTAGTTCTGTGAGTTCCCATGAACATTCTTATGTCCCAGCTTTTCAATTTTCATGTGGTGTTGCCAACCATGCAACACTTGGTATTATAGTGTTGAATTTTTCGAGCACTTCTTCAGTAAATCATTTAATCTGCGACACTTAGTCGCAAATTCTTTGGGACATAGTTTTTGAATACATGTTAGTTTGGTGTGGTAGTTGAATACATGATAAAGGTGTGGTAGGTGTTCATAAGATATTATGTGTGTACTAATTCTGCACACAGTTGACGTGTGCTCTAATGTCATTTGATTTTATATGTGTGTAGTTTCTCAGATGTCTGTTAGATCTTTTTTTTTTCATCTGTTGGACAATAAGTCAGTTCACATTTGGTTAATATTTCCACTTTGTGTTCACTTATTGTTTTGTTTAATTCACTGCTGTTAGGCATTGTTAGTCAAGAGTCACAATGAAATTATTGCACATTGAAGTTGCTTCCTACTAAGATTTTAACATTGAAAATGTTTATAAGGATGTGTCGCACATTTGCGGCCGATCGCTGGTGTGTGATCGAAAATAGGAACCGGTGAGTTTCCATAGAAACTACTTCTTTGTTGTCAATAACGTAGTACACATATAAAACTTCGCTTATGAATGTGACTACATTTAACTTATAATCTGTACATTGGTAAATGAAGAATGAATTCATTGATTGGTGAATGAACATAAATATATATTTTTTTTTATTTTTAGATTTATTGAAGCATTTTCAATGCCCTTCTCTGTGCATTGCATTTGTGCAATGCCTGTAAATTTTTTTCCAAGTGCTGTAGAGAATTTTTTTTGGAGTGAGGTGTACTATTATTTTTTGATGAAGAAAGTTGTGTTAGTGGTTATAATCACAAACAGATGGGAATTCTGATCTGATGATGAGCTGAGAGGCTTGAAAGCGGTAATCGGAATAATTTTTCTATAGTGGTGTGTAACAGTGATAATTCTGTTTATTATTTTTGATTGTGTACTTGGGGACCAGTAGTTAGCTGAAATGGTAATTTTTATGCTCCATCTTCTAGGTTCGTACTTGTCCCTAGAGGATCATGAAAATACTTGTTTGTATTTATTAAATAGAGCCCAATTTTTGATTCTTAATGATTTTTTTTAATTTGTTTTTAATGATCTTAATTATTGTTTTTCTGACATAAGCTCTTTCGTCTGCATGAGCTTTGTATTGTAGATTATATAGTTTGAGATTTTTATTGTTTTTTTTATTAAATTATAGTGTAACAATTAAATTATTTTTATTATATTAGTGGTGAAATTAAATTATGATATTTTACCATATATCTACCATATACAAAGGTATGAGGCGTATTTCAAAAGTAAGGGCCGATCGGTAATAAAGAATGATTCACTACACTGATTAGTTTTCGCACATGTACAGTAACTTCAACTGGTCTGTTGGGCATGTAACCGCCATATTTGTCTTCTACAGAGGATTCAAATCCTATGTGGTGTAAGGATAGTATCGATTCAGCATCTCGAGGCCAACTTAGCATCTTCACTTGGTTGTCCACTATGGGACAAGTGATGACTAAAAAAATTCCAGCAGTTTCAAGTTATACAATTTAGTATAAAGCTGAAATTGTATATGGAACAAATATAATACCGCAAAGCCTTGAGAATTTTGAAATGTACAACATGCATAAAAATGGAAGTATGATTTGAAGGTGTAGTGTAAATAATTATGTTGTTATTTGCAGGTTGAACCATAATGCCCATAGATCACAGAGAACTTCTTAGCGTTGTCGCAACCGTTTGTGAAAATGAACATATTACGGTTACTGTTAAAGAATCTTGTAAGGGAGGTATTCTAGCTGGTGTGACCACTGTTATAGGAGGTATAGCATTAGGACCAGCTGGACTTGCAGTAGGTAAGTGTATCCAGTTAATCTGTATATAGTGTTACGACATCACAGAACAATCTACGTGTTTGTCGAATGTGCCAGAAGAATCGCGATGTAACGCATGTGGCATACATGTTTGTAGACGCATTTGCCGTGCGGACTGTGTCAAGGCCCCAGTTAATTACGTAGTTCATACGGACGCTAAGACACAATTAGGAATCGTCTAGATTTTCGGTGGCTATAAATACATGAAGGCAGCGGCCTTAAGTTTCAGTATTAGTGCGATATATTGACAGCGCGGTTCGAGAGTTATTGTCAGGCGAAATTACTGTGAGCATTCAAGTGGTTATTAGTTAAGTGTTGTGTTTTATAATCGGACGGTAATTGTAATACAATTGTGTTTAATTTTAGTGGACATTTTATTGCGTGTGAACAATTTTCATTTGATTTGTTGTAGTAGACTGTGTTGTTAATTACGAACTGTTTAACTGTAAAAATTAAACGTGGTGATTAGTGACTTAATTGGCATCTTGTACTGTATTTTTGTTTCCCAGTACCTACGACGATCGAGTAGACCGTCGTAACAGTGGTGTCAGAACTGGGATAAAACGGTTAACAGTGGACACTTTGTACAAGACGAGTGTAATTCGTAATTAATCGGTAAACATGGATGCCAGTCAGATGATGGAAGCTTTACAAACACTGCTGTGGCAGACACAGGAAGAATCAGAAAGACAACAAAAAGAAGAACTAAGACAAGAAAGAGAAGAAGCAGAGGAACGTCAGAAAAAACGAATGCTTGAAACAGAAGAAAGACTGTTACTATACGTTTTTCTGCATTAATAAAGTTTTATACAAATTTCTAAGATTTAGACTTTTTCTTACCTTTGGGTTACATCCAGGGTCGTAGAGACGAAAACAGTTGCAGAATTGTTATGTGAGTTTGGTTGCGAAATAATTATATTAGCACAGTTTATGCTGAATAAAACAAATTATTTTTCTTTTATTGAATAAAATTATGTTATTTTCTCCCCTTGTACGACAATTACACAAATTATCCTCTCTTGTACATTACTACATTTATCTCAAACACAAAATCAGATGTATAAAATTGACAAAAAAACAATTCTTATAAGACTACAACAAAATGATCTGTATGATTACTCAACCAGTACTTTTCTTTTTTTTTATTTCATTCACTCTCTCACTCTTTTACAATTGTATATTTAAGCTCCTTAAAATTGAGATCTCGTTAATAACTTACTAAGTTCTGTGCACGGATTTTCGTACTGTTGATAGTTTTAAGTTAGAAAGTTTGTTATATTGGTACTCATCCTTAATGTAGAATTCGTCTCATGACTTAGTTGATCCCATTAGTGTTGATCCCTACACTCCGATAATAAATGGCAAATGTCCAAATACTTTTATGCTCGTCACTTGTTGTCTTGGTGATATATTTTATAACTGATTTGTCACATTTAACTCATTAATGGTGTCGGTCTACGTGAGTTGCTTGCACACTAGTTTGATTTTTATGACCGCGCTGTCTGAAAAATACGAGCTGACTGCTAATTACACGCACACTTTACTAGATAGGCCAATTATAGTGTTTTCGGCCCATCTTACACGCCCGAGGCCACCATTGACTTGCGACCACTCTGTTGGAAGACTACTTTTCAGCTCTACTGACTTAGGCGTTGGCCCAGCTGCGCGCCAACGTATGTATTTTTTATTTCACATTCTCTGATTGGCCGGCATTGTCCCTACGCTCAGCCTGGGAATCCTTATAATTTTTGCTGCCTGTTGAAACTGGCATTTTCCGTGATTCACGGACGGCACGAACTGTACATGGTTACGTAATACGTCTGGACTGGCTGACTCCAGAGACAAACACAGACGGGTGTTTTGTAATAACCTTGTTATATGTCATTGGTTAAAACGAGGTACCCCAAAGGTGCACACTGACTGCTTTGAGGCTTCTAAAAATTATTTAAGGCCATAATCTGTCCCGTTACAAAACCCCCCCCCCCAGTGAGAGGTTTTATGCCAAAGCATACAAACTCTCATTGCCTAAACCCTAAGAGGATCAGTGAGGATATAGCGCCGCAACCCCCCTTAAATCCTCACTAAAACCGTGGGTTACTTACCCCCCTAGTCCGGTGGCTGTGGCTGCGCGTATACGACCTTACTGGACTTCTCGCTTGAGATCCCAACACCATAAAATCAGACAGGCACGTCACCACAGTATCACCTGACTCTGAAACATTCAATTAAAATATCAACAACTGGCGTTTCACTAGCCCATATACCCAACTGATACGTTTCCTCTTAGTCGTCCTGGTATGTCATTAACAAAGTACTGGTTGACTGTTTTCAAAGTACTGGTTGCTTATTTATAATTACCTCAAATTAATTTAATTACATTGATTACCAAGATTTACATTTTACCTTGATTTCAAATAAACCTGCAACTGGACTACATAAAATACAATGTCCACATGGCCATATAAACTTATTATACACTTACATCTAATACATATAAATCCCATACAAGTTATAATGTTAATTTTCTCCCCTCACAAAACACTATTACCCACCAAAATTACAAATTTATTACATAAAATACAAATAAATCATAATTACCTTTGAATTTAAATAAAATTTACAAATATGACCACTTTAGCTTCAATTTTCCGTTTGAATGAATATTTTAATTAATTCGTTTTAATCAGTTACCATTTATTTTACAATTCCAATCAACATTCAGATCAGAATAAATTTACATTCATTACTAAAATTCATATTTTAAATTAATTTAATTCCAACTCCAATCAAAACAATTTAACTTTAATTACATTATTCAAAACCATTTTGATTTACTACATGGCTCCGTTAACATAGAATCTGGAGACGGGAAGCATAGCAGGACTGCCACTGCCAGTTGCGTGGGGGTTCAGTACGTTCCCCTACGTTGCTTGACGTTTGTACAGTCAAAGTAAAACTACTCATACGCGACTAGATAATTTACTCGTGCAAAAATTAAAGTTAGAGCATTATAATACTTAAACTGTACGCATATGGTGTCAAAATTGTTATTCTACACCGTTTCAAAAATTATTAAATTACTTTGACCATAAACATAAACAATATGAGCAATAAACTCTACAATTTCAATTAGGTATTGACCTGTAAACCATAACTAGTTGTGTCTCTGTTGTTGATCAACATAAATGGATTATTGTTACTTCAGTTTGGAGGTTAATATGTCAATAAGGCTATTCAATGTTTAATTTTTTTTGTATTCTTCATACATGTATAAATTTGTTACTTTTGCTCATGATTTTTTCGAATTACAACATGAATCGTTAGCTGGTAGAGAAAGGTTTTGCTATTAAAAATGGTAGTTCTATAAACAAGTGAAATTATGTGGAACAAGTGAATTTAATTTCTATTCAATTAGCAAGTTTCTAACGTGATATTGTGTGTACCACGTTATAAACAGACTTGGGAAAGATCATAATAAATGTTAACTGATCAAAGTTAAAGTTACTGTCCAAACAAACTAACTAAGTTAAAGTTACAGTTAATAGTTAACAAAAATAACTGATTAAAGTTAAAACAAAATTAACTGATTAAAAGTTAAACCATTTTTGGTTTGCTTTTTTGTTTTATTTTTATTGAGTAAAGTAGTTAGATTTTTGAAATAATTAAAATCGGATTAAAATATGTAATTAATGAGTCTATAGAGAACTTTAATTATTCTTTTATTCTATTTAGTATTTAATTTACAAATAAGTGTTAAGGAAATAATGAATTACCTATTACTGATACTTCAGCACGTTATGAACAACAAGATCTAATAATTTAAATGACAAACTCTGTAACACGAACACACTCAAATTTAGACTTCATGATATTCACCGCTGGGAGTACATACATTCAAATGACAAACTTTTGAGTATGACTGTAAACTGCTTGGTTGGGTGAGACGCGCTTGCGCATTTGTCTCTGAACTCAGTTAGTTCACATTTTTCCTGCATGTTTTGTTGACTCGGTCAGGTAATAAATAAACACTTTCAATTCATAAAATTCATTATTGCCTTTTGTTAATTATTTGGTCAAATAAAATATTATTATTATAACATCCATCCTTACTACAAACATGTGTTACATAAACTATTGTATACATTCCAACAATATAACCTTGACACGATACATTTAACATCAATACACATTTATTTACAAATTTTTGTCATATCATTTCATTGTTTACCATACTTCATTACATAAATCAGCCAAGTAATTATACCATTGACTCAAATAATTAAATGTTCATTCACTATTTATCTAACCACCGTCATCGAAAATTAGTCTGATTTTCACATAACAATTTTCATACATCATATTATTACCATTTATGTAATAACCATTAAAATCTTTGTTATCCGTTTTACCATAATAATAATTCCCAGGGTTCTCCATCAGTATTTATTGTTAAACCCAGGTGATTTAAATCATTATCACAATTATCTGCTACTACAAGTACGCTAATTCTCCCAACAGGTAAATGTTTATCATCATCATCAATATAAGCATTATTTACTACTGCACTGTTTACTTCATAAGGTAAATATTTAATGTTATTTATTCTCTCTACAAATTCTCTATAACCTTTGTTTACATTAAACACCTCTATCATTCTATTTCTCTCTTTATAATCACTTTCCCAGCCCCATTTCACATTCTCACTCAACTCAGAGGGCAATACCACATTATTAGAACGCCATCTGGCCTTACCAGATACACTAAAAACCAAGGGACATTTTGAAGATCTTTTATCTTCTACAAACACTATCGAGGAACTCTCGTCCTCCAAAAACACTCGTGAAGTCTCTGCTTCACTGACATCGCGGGAAAAATTTGCCCTCTGTTCACACTCTACATTTAAACTATCTTCGTACCCCCTTTCTAACTCATAAACACTAAATGCTACTCCGTTACTAACCCCAAATAATTTTCTACTCTCATCATTATTTCTACTATTTACCATGTCATGCATAAATACCTCATTATCAACTACTTTGTTATTGTTATTCACCATTATTTTACTGTTGTTAATTACTTCATCATAATTAAAATTATTACTCACATTGTCTCCTGTCGCCTGATTTGCATTTAAACTATCAGCTTTCTGATTATCACTTGTATTAACGTCACCTACCTTTAGTTTTTTATCTCCACTACACTGGAACTAGCATTATTATTTGTAAAAGTATCATTACCACCTCCACTATCGGAACCACTTACCTGGTTTGGTTTGGTTACATCTATCTCTTTCCCACTTCTCGTTACTTTTGTCAAAACGTTTAATTAATGCATAAAATTTCTTATTCTGTTCATTAAAATTTCCCTCTAACATTGCTTGTAATCTTTCAAACATTTTGTAACTATCATCTTTTTTAGCCTGGACCGGCGTCGATTGACTCGCAACATCGTTCATTATCACGGATTCGGTTACGCTTATTTCATTTACTACCATTTCGGTTATTATCACATTTACTTGATTGTCTGTACTAGTATTAGTTAAGTCAATTCTGTTGACTTCGTCACTCTTATTTTCCATTTTTTATATTATTGTGTTTACATATACAACTATGCTTTCTAACCTACACAACCGCCCTTGCTCCCAAATAACCCTTCTCTGCAACTAAAATTAGGTCTAATTTGTATGATTACAATAAATCATACAAATCGTCTCTAAGTTCGGGGGCCACTTGTTACTATACGTTTTTCTGCATTAATAAGGTTTTATACAAATTTCTAAGATTTAGACTTTTTCTTACCTTTGGGTTACATCCAGGGTCGTATAGACGAAAACAGTTGCAGAGGGGTTATGTGAGTTGGGTTGCGAAATAATTATATTAACAGTTTATGCTGACTAAAACAAATTATTTTTCTTTTATTGAATAAAATTGTGTTATTTTCTCCCCTTGTACGACAATTACACAAATTATCCTCTCTTGTACATTACTACATTTATCTCAAACACAAAATCAGATGTATAAAATTGACAAAAAAACAATTCTTATAAGACTACAACAAAATGATCTGTATGATTACTCAACCAGTACTTTTCTTTTTTTTATTTCATTCACTCTCTCACTCTTTTACAATTGTATATTTAAGCCCCTTAAAATTGAGATCTCGTTAATAACTTACTAAGTTCTGTGCACGGATATTCGTACTGTTGATAGTTTTAAGTTAGAACGTTTGTTATATTGGTACTCATCCTTAATGTAGAATTTGTCTCATGACCTAGATCCCTACACTCCGATAATAAACGGCAAATGTCCAAATACTTTTACGCTCGTCACTTGTTGTCTTGGTGATATATTTTATAACTGATTTGTCACATTTAACTCATTAATGGTTGGATTTCGTTGTCCATGACGTGTCCGTTACTTAACTAAATATCACTATAATATTGACGACTCGGAACACTAAGTTGAACACAATAACATGAACATACTACACGTACACACAAAAGGCCGAAAACTAGACACTCTAGAACAATTAGAAATATACAAACACACAAAAACATATAAAAACGACATCCTAAACGAACAGACACAATTCAAATCGCACGCATTATTCGAACACATCTCACCACACACACACAGCTTCGATCTTTCGAAACACTATCTCGTCACCAACAACAAGACGAACAGCGCTACTTACGACAGCCTCTGATGAAGCCTTCTATAGGTGAAAGCCGGTTTAGGCTGTAAGGTAAAACTTTACGTTTTTACTTATAAAAAACTTAGTGTTCCGAGTCGTCAATATTATAGTGATATTCATTAATGGTGTCGGTCGACGTGACTTGCTTGCACACTAGTTTGATTTTTATGACCGTGCTGTCTGAAAAATACGAGTTGACTGCTAATTACTCGCACACTTTACTAGATAGGCCGATTATAGTGTTTTCGGCCCATCTTACACGCCCGAGGCCACCGTTGACTTGCGATCGCTCTGTTGGAAGACTACTATTCAGCTCTACTGTTAGTCAACTACTACTGTGTTAGGCGTTGGCCCAGCTGCGCGCCAACTTATGTATTTTTTATTTCGCCTTCTCTGATTGCCCGGCATGTCCCGACGCTCAGCCCGGGAATCCTTATAGTTTTTGCTGTCTGTTGAAACTGGCATTTTCCGTGATTCACGGACGGCACGAACTGTACATGGTTACGTAATATGTCTGGACTGGCTGACTTCAGAGACAAACACAGACGGGTGTTTTGTAATAACCTTGTTATTTGTCGTTGGTTAAAACGAGGTACCCCAAAGGTGCACACTGACTGCTTTGAGGCTTCTAAAAATTATTTAAGCGCCTAATCTGTCCCGTTACAAGACAAAAAGAAGAACGGAAGTGTGAAACAGAAGACATCAAGAAGTTAATACAGGAGGAAAAGGAGACACAAGAACAAACCACTGCAGAGTTGGGTCTCGTACGAGGTGAGCTTAATAAACAAGTTACTAAAATATCGGAGGTACAAGAATCAATGACATTAAAAATAGCTGAAGTAGAAAAATCTGTCTTGAGTGTTGAAGAATCTATGTCTAATAAAATAACTGAAGTAGAAAAATCAGTCACGAGTGTGGAAAAAGCTATGTCAACAAAAATAGAAGACTCGATTACAAATATAAAAGAGCAGATTAAAAATGAAGTCGAGCAGTGCATGAAGTTACAATCCAAAACAACTTTGTGAACAGACTGTATTAATGATAAAGATGGAGAAAGACACAGAAAATAAGTCAATAGAGGTCACCTCGCCTGCGGTTGGGACAGTTCATGTCAAGGCCCCCAACCTTTGATGGAAGCACGCACTGGGCGACGTATTTACGCCAATTCGAAGCTGCCGCATGCGCAAATAATTGGACGGAGAAAGACAAGGCAGTTTCACTCATTCTCTCATTAAAAGGATCCGTGGCAGAACTACTACAGAAAGTCCCACCTGACAGCCAAAACATCTATGCCGAGTTGATAAAAGCTCTAGAATTACGCTACGGTGATAAACATTTGCGAGAGGTGTGCTACGCTCAGTTGAGAACAAGACGACTACGTTCCGGGGAGAGTCTTCAAGAGTTTGAAGAAAGTATCGACAGATTGATTAGATTGGCCTATCCTTGAAGCACCAGAAGACTTTCGAATAAGGTTTGCGGTGCAGACGTTATTGATGGCATCGGAGGTTGTGAACTTCAGCAAGTGTTAGAATGGCAAGACACCGAAATAGCTCAGAAGCTCTTGTTCACGCCCTAGAGTTTGAAGCTGCCAAGTCAGCGTCCCGCTACATTAATGGGTTTGTGCCATCACATTGGAGTCTGAAGATCCCTGTATCACATTGCCGTTACGATGGGTCCAGAAAAACAGTGTTGTCGGACAAATAATTCAAAAGTTCAAGAGAGTCGCAACGATTTGAAAAGACAGAAGACCGAAATGTTACAACTGTGGAAAACGTGGTCATCTAGAGGTAGACTGTTGGGAGAAGAAGATACCGAGAGAAGAGAGTGTACGCACCAATTGGAAAGTAAAGCCCCAGAACAGCACACAGTTTCCACGCTACATAAGACCAGTGGAAACTTGATTGTAATGGATTTGCGGAAGGTTAACCAACATCATTATCATTTACAGTTGACACGGGCACAACAGTGTCCGTTGTGCGTGTAATTAGCTCTTGTACAATACAGACTGTGACTGGAAGCCCTGTCAAGGTCCTAGGAAAGGAAGATGTACGTGTACGCCTGGGTCTTCTCGAGTTTAGCCACCAAATGCTCGTTGCAGACATTGTCGATGAAGTAATTTTGGCACGGACATTATGAATGCCTACGGATTCGTTGTGGACTTAAAGAGAGAATGTCCTGAAGGTTGGCCAAGAGAAGATAAAGTTTTGCATGGCTAAAATGACAGGGTCTACCAACCATTCGATTAAGCGAGTGACATTAGTCGAAGAAAAAGTCAACAGGTCTGGTCAAGAGGAATTGGAGGAAGAACTAGCAGAGGAAATACACATAAGTATAACAACAAAAGAAGTGATTGGAAAACCAACTATGGGTGTCGAGACAAAACTCTTGCTTGTTCCTGAGCTGATAGAAGCGCCAGAGGGAAAAGTGGCTGAAGATGGGGTTACAAAAGAGGTTGTTGACGATAACCAAACAAACTTGGATCAGCCAGTGGTGTTTAGGTCATCAGTACATGACGCAGCGAGAGTGATTCCAGCAAAACTAGTGGTTGAGCGGAAGACTCGCATTCCTGGGAAATTGATGTTCAGATCACATGAGACTGAATTCGAAGAAGCTGAGAATTATCTTTCGCAAGGACGTCCACCTAGATCGCCTGGTCGAGTATTACTTCAGAGACGGTTTGCCAGTTCGGGACGAACGGGCTTAAGGAGGGGGCAGTGTTACAACATCACAGAACAATCTATGTGTTCGTCGAATGTGCCAGAAGAATCTCGATGTAACGCGTGTAGCGTACATGCTTGTAGACGCATTCGCGAGAGTCTTCTCAATGCCGCCAGCCGTGCGGACTGTATCAAGGCCGCAGTTAATTACGTAGTTCATACGGACGCTATGACGCAATTAGGAATTGTCTAGATTTTCGGCGGCTATAAATACATGGCGGCACCGGCCTTAAGTTTCAGTATTAGTACGATATATTGACAGCGCGGTTTGAGAGTTATTGTCGGGCGAAATTACTGTGCGCGTTCAAGTGGTTATTAGTTAAGTGTTGTGTTTTATAATCAGATGGTAATTGTAATACAATTGTGTTAAAAATTTGAGTGGACATTTTATTGCGTATGAACAATTTTCATTTGATTTGTTGTAGTAGACTGTGTTGTTAATTATGAACTGTTTAACTGTAAAAATTAAAGCTGGTGATTAGTGACTTAATTGGCGTCTTTTCACTGTACCTACAACGATCAAGTAGACCGTTGTAACAATAGCAAACCACACTTTAAAATTAAGTTAGTATTATGAGATCTGACCAGAAAGTATCCAACCAGTTTTTAATATTACAGGAACTTTCAGTTAGCTGTGAGACTCGCTTGTGTAAACATGTGTTGTCTGTAACTGTCTTATTTGATTTTCTTCCATACTGGGAAGACTGGGCTTTTGTTTCGAACTCATAGTTATAAACTCGCAACTCATCTCCAGTTATGACCTTTTTGAGGAAGGCTGGGTCACTGAGCAAATCTTGTACAACTTCAGCTCGAAATTGTTTTCCTTCCATAAGGAAATGGAAGTATGGCGATTGCTAAAAAAAATCATGTTTAAGATAAGGGCTGATTCTGATTGTAATACCCTTAAAACATGAAGAAAAGTCATTTCTCAAAAAGTGTCTGTGTGTGTGCTTCTGTATGTATAATTTATGGCAAACAATAACTGTTGAAAATTCAGACAGAATCAAATAATTTTTTGCATATGCCCAAGTTGTAGAGGAGTCTTTGATTTTGGTGAAGATCAGTTAAGGGGAAGGGGTAGTTTAACTACAACATTTTACATTTTAACAAGAATAAAATAGTTAATTTTGATAAATATAAAGTATCCTGAAAAGAAGGTCATAATAATCCACTGTAGAAAGGCAGATGAAATATCTATAAATGAAAATGGTAGTTGAAGGAGGAGGGGATAATTTGTTATATGTAATACGTTATCGACAACAAAGAAATTTATTGTTAAAATCCCTTCCCGGGCTGTTTGGCCATGGCCCAATGTTTTCTACAAAACCAGATATTTCGGCAGTGCTATCAACTGCTATCATCAGTGAAAATCGAGTGCGCTAACGTAAGGTGGTATATGTTAGTGACCACAGTACTGTGGTTAAGGCTGAAGAAAGTAGTTTCTATGGAAATATTTCATTTCGAAAATGATTTTAAATATGAATCTTACAATATGGAAGTCATGTATGTTCTCCATAATGATATTTAATTTGTCATGGCATTTTGTAAAATAATATTGAATGACAGATTCAGTGAAAATGTGTTTGATAAACTATTGAAGGATTATATAGATCAGAGTCACACAGTTAGTTATATAATTAAATAAAGAAAGACTTTAACTTTTTATTTCATATATAACGTGTATATGTGTGTGATGGCTATTTTAAAAGAGTGGCAGAGAAATACATAAAATTAGCTAGTCTGTAAGGAGTCTACAAATGACTGTATGTGCAGATGACCTGAAAGTGTTAGGTGATTATTACCAATGTATAATATATGGATTGCATGCTGCATTCACTGAATTCAGTCCGACCGCTGCACAGCGCGCTCCCTGCCACTAGAAGGCAAAAACATGCCATATACTTTACCTGTACAAAGTCTGATTTTTTTCTGCTTTGTTATAGCTGTTATTGCTTTAGCGGAGCATATTTATGTTACATTACGTGGTAGGTAACTTAGCGCCAATTGTTTTTCCCACCGCTGGCCGGGAGGGGGGAGCTGTACATGCTTCAGACCTTTTTCTTCCGTCACTTTGCCAGTCAGCCCACAATCCATATATTATATATCGTAGGTGATTATAATCGTTGACTTTTTTATTGTGTTTCTGAGCTTTGTCTCCAGTATACAGTTAACCCCCCCAAATTAACTGAACTTGAGAATGTACAGGTTTCTGAAAGGATATTCTTCGTTTTCCTTCCGTTTGGTCCATCTAAGGATTTTGATTCCTGGTTCTTTTCTTTGTTTCAAATAACTCTTCTTCTGTCACTTTGGGTTTTCATTTTCTCTTCCATCCAGATGTTTTTCTACTGGAAACACTTAAAGTTCTCTAAAAGAGATGTTGTTGTTGTTATTGTTAGTATTAAATTTTATTATTATTAACACTTTCAACCCTGGCCATTTCAGCATAGGCAAGTCCCAGCAGCTTGGCTGTTTTCCACATTTACCCTTTTTTTTTAATAGTAAGATTTGTTAAAAACAACATAAATTACATGTCAAATTAAAGATTGGATTTTCTATTTTAATAAAACGATACACTATTTACTTCTCCTGTAGGTGGCATTAATTTTTGTTATCTAGATCAGAAGCATGTTTTGATAAATAAAAAAAGTTTTACAAGGTATTTTCACATAATAAATGTTTTTTTATTTGTAACTACTGTACAAAAATTACTTTGCTTACAATATTAAGGCAGAGAATATAATAAACGCAGTCTATTTGCAATAATCTGCTTTGTATGGTACAAAATGAAACAGTCAGGGTAACACAAACCGACATTGCAAGTTTCACAATAGTCAGAAATCACAGTAGACAACTGATTGTGCTGCTATCTGTGTATTCAGTTGGCAGCTACAAAGTCCAGTCTACATGCACAAACAACAGAAGCCCGTAAATGTTTTGTACAAATGCCATTAATGCGTGTGAACTGACAAATGTAAAATTTTGAGTAAAATCATTCGCCCATAAATTTTACGGGCACCTGTCTCACCTAGGTACACTTTGTTGCATTCTATATATTGCAGGACGGAAATTTGAATGCAGGTTATCTAACCACAAACATGGAGAAGGTAATAGAACAAAAAATTCATTATATGCAAGACATTTCGTAGAAGAGAACCATAAGTTTGTTAAACCTCTAGAAAAGTATGAAATTTTAAAAGTAGTAATACAGTTGAAAGAAGGCTTAGAGAGGAATTAGAAATATTGAAACAAAGAGAGAAAGGGTTAGATAATTTAATTAATACTAAAACTAAATTTGAAAATGAAGAAATATAATATAATTAAGAAGTAAAAGGTAGTGGGCGGATAGGGAACATTAAGGTAGAAAGTAAAGTGCAAATATTGAATATTTTTAAAATAAGGGTGAATGACCGCGCCCATAGGCGGTGATAGGAAGGGATAAAAAGGGTGTTTACCTAAGTTGTTTGCATTGAATATAGAAAGAAAGAGGGAAGGTTTTGACAATATATCGCATTTTAAAACTGTGCCAAAAAGGAACTTTCAGTTAAAAGTGTGAATGAGAAAGGTTTTAAAACGTTAGGTATTGAAAAGAATGTATACACAACACACATACACACAGAATGTACTAGAAAGAAATGTAAAGTACCAACATGGGTGACTGAACTCACTAGTTAATAATAGCCAAAAATGATGTTTAACTTAAAGGTTGTTTACAAAAATGTGTATGGGCAGTAGGGCAATTTGGGGTATAAAGAAGTTGTCTAGTCCTATTATTGTTATTTCCGATCTGGTGATGAGCTGTGAAGCTTGAAAGCACTAATCGAAATAATTTGTCTATAGTGGCATGCAACAGTGTTTATTCTGTTTGTGATTATAACCACTAACACAACTTTCTTAATTAAAAACTATTCATTTATTCGTCATCCCAGTTAGTTCTGAAGCACTAATATGTTTGTTAACCTGTTACAGGAGGTATAGTAGGTGGTTTAACAGCAGCGTGGGTGTTTCAGGGCAAATTCAAATCATTAGCCGAAGTCATCAGGGACGATATGACGCCCCATCAAAGAGAACATCTCGCCAACAGAGTCGAACACGCCCTCAGAGGTTTCCAAATTCAGGATCTCGCTATACTTTTACCCCTGTTGATGGAAAATGCAAATATTCAACAGGCAATAATTCGAACTGTGATTAGTTTTCTAGAGCACGAAATGAGAATGCAAATTATGCAAAATGATAGTAGATAAAGATGTTATTCTGTATCAGCTGTACACTATACCCACAATAGGCAGCTTGTAAATTTCTTATGCATGAAAGGATTACAATAGTTTGTGAATAAATACAATATTAATTCAGATAGGACATCACCAATCATTTAGTTCATCAAGTTCCACATCCAGAACTCTTAACACTTCTCCAGAACTGGATTCAGTGGACTCATTTGTGAATTCAGTAAAGACCATTAACATACGTTTCTTGTTATTCCTATATTTATATTATTGTTGCTGTTATTGTCACACAATGGGAGAGTTATATCACACTGTAGTTATTTGTAAAAAAGATGGGGAAAATATTGTGTTTTTATGTACAAAAATATTATATATCACTTCACATCGAGACTGTAGTGAGATTAAAAGTTCTGTATAGTTTGTAAGTGTACGTGTTGTGCATTTTTTAATTGGAAAATAAACTGATTATTTTGTATTCAGTCTTTTCATTCTAGATTCTTACACCTGCCCTAAAAAAAATCCTAAGTCCTAATAGTTTTTCTAGGTTTTTACCTAAAAACCTACTGTAATGACTACTGTATAATAAATGAGAGAGCAAGAGAGAGACTAATAATTAAAGAAAATTGGAATGTTAATACCCTATTATATTAACAAAAGATGCTTTTGTATACCAGTGGTGGCAGGTGTTATGGTTCGTTGCACAACCACCAATATAGAATAACTAAACTATAAAATAATATACGAAAACATTAAGCAACTAAAAGTGTAATAAATTTCAACGGAGAGCGTGTCAGATTCTACGTGGCAATGTTTGTGTACAATTTGTAACGGGACAAACTATTGGGATTTATTTCATTCTTTAATAATTATAAAAAGTAGTAGCAACTAAAGCTGAACAACATTTTGATCACAAACGCATGACATTTTTGAACACCTTGCAGTCCCCCTCGTACCAAGCCGTGCGAGGCACAAAAGCAATTAAAGAGTCTAGGAATGTAAATGGTCAAAAGGGGTGCGAATTCATGCGTATGCGCGCGCGAGTCGGCCAACGGTCACACGAATAAAGCACGCCTGAAAAATTCCTTCCCACCAGGTGCTAGATGACGAAAGCTCCTCGAGATGCGTTCCACCAATCCCGACACAAGTTGCCGCACACAGAAGATCTTTGGCCATTTTGAAAATCTTCAGTTGACAAAAGCCTTCAGACCGCGCAGTCAGAAAACTGTGCTCGCGAGCAAAATATCCAGTTGGCCGACTAATATAAAATGTGGTTTTAAAAGTATTTCTAATAATAACAGAGTGAGAAACAAGTGAACATTCATTAATAACAATATTAACAGTTTAAAATAATATCAGAGTGGCGAATAACAAATTCGAATTGGTGGCGAAAGGATTAGCAACGAGGATGAGAAACTTTTGAACTTTTCCTATATTTTCAACAAATTTTAACATAGTATACAGCTGTTTAAATTCTGATAAAACAAAGAAAAAAGCTATTAATTAAAAAAGAAAATGGTGATTTAAAGAAATAGTATGTGTGTATATATATATATATATATACATATATATTACATTTAATATTTATACTAAATTTACCTCAAAATATTAAATGTATTATATACATCAAGAAACGGACTGTAGCAGAAAGTGATTGAAATACATATATATGTATGTTTATATTGTAGCGTGACAGAAAATCCACTGCATTTTAAGTCATATGAAATCATAAAGTTTAATTACACCAACAAATGTTATAATAATATTGAATGACATTTAAATAAATCAGAGGAATGAACCACAATAAGATAAAAATCCTCACTACATAATATATAAAAACCACTGTTAAAAGAAACCAAAGAAAGTATCGAAGCAACTCATTGTATAATATCAGTAAGTTACCCAGGAAGCTCAGAGCAGTAAACCAGTTATATAAGACCATATCAAAGAAAAAAGAGACTCAATTAAAGGGTGGTGAATACCAATATACCCCAAAAAACAAGAAGAGGGAAGAATAAAGTTTGTGAACAGGAAGAAAACAATACCCTGAAACCTGTATAGAAGAATAAAGTCAGTTCAGTGAATAAATTAAATACTCCAAACTAAACCTCAGTCGTGATAACACCAAGTACCTTGGTTTACCCAAGAACGGAAGGAAGACCAGAAGAGTGAAGACTAGACGAGGGACAAGAATGAAGACTAGAAGAGGGACAAGATTGAATACCAGAAGGAAGATACGAAGAAGGACAAGAAAGAAGACAGGAGGAGAGGAAGAAATAGTATGAAAGAAACACCGTTATAAAACCTATTATTATATAAACTACTATCAATCCCAAACCCACAAAAACTATGCAAAAGAAAGTATAACATACCCAAAATCTTATAAAATGTAATTATTGAGAAAACTAAAGTGCTGTATAGCATTATAAGAAGTGCACCGACTAAAGCTAAGGTGTAATAAAGAAAATAAACTAGTCTTAACGGTCCATGATTACTAAAGGTCTGGTCTGAGATAATAAGACTCAAAATATCAGAACCAACAGTGAAAGTGAATTTGTGTAAGTGTTGTTTTTTTTAAAAAAATGCAATAAACTTAAAGTTGGTGATACTATAACTTAGTAGTATGCTATATCACAACTTTAAAATCTAATAATAAACAGCATAATAAAATAATAAAATGGAAGGTTTCCAGTATTTCATTATTTTAATGTAAATCTTTATTTACAAGACATTTGTAAAAAATGATAATAAATAGAGTATGGGAGTTAATGTTTACTGATGTAGGGGATCACAATAATAATGGTTTAAACCAGAAAGGACTGGTACTAATATAGTATGAATAAGTGTAACATGTTTAGACAGACTGTTATTTCACAGTCCTAAAATCAATGTGTTAAATAAATGTATTTGTAAGGTTTATTAGAAAATAAGATTTATGTTATGTGTTTTAAAAAGAATTATGTTTGATAAATAATAACCTACATACCAGTAATAATGTTCTAATAGGTATGCTATGTTAGCTCAAAAATAGTTAAAAGATATATGTTCAAACCATATCTGCAATATGTTCAATTGTGCAGATTGCTAAACCATGTTCATAATTATTTATTTTAATAACTGTAGTGTTAATTAACTACTACACAACACAATAAGTTATAAATCATGTTATTTTCATATAACTGTAATTATGTAAAGTCAGAGGAGGAATTAAGTTTAAATTATTTGAGAAAGAAAGAAATATAAAATTCTAAAATCTAGGCCATTTGGTGAAATCAGAGAACCAATATAAAATAGTATAATTCACTTATAAATCCTGTAAACTACCAAGATTTATATAAGATAACACAATTAACCACTACTAGTAATGATCCTATGAATTAAAATGATAATAAGGAAATATACCTTAACATTTTGTAAATTGTCAAAATATATAAATTAATTAATTTTAAAGAGCAATGTCAAATTTACAGATTAACACAAAAAACCAGTTCAAAGGTGTAATTTATATGTATTTAAGGAAAGGAAGAGGAATATGACTAATTAAAATTTATTATAATAGTATTAATAATATTTAAATGGAGGGGATTTTGTATAAAGACGGAAATCCAATTTTGAGCCTATATTTCCATAAAGTAAAGAAATTTGTTAATTTCCACAAAATATCTACAGATATGGACTATAATACATCAATTTAAAGGGAATGAGATGATTAAACCAATAATAAGGTTAATAATTCATAAAAGTGAGGAATAAAATAGATAAATTCCATACATAATGTAATATTTTATCATATGTATGGGAAGTCGAAAAATGTTAACAATACTTTTTCAAAGATTAACTGGGCAAGAATTATGACCAAGTTAATTAGTCTTTTGTTGAATATCAAGCTGGACAGTTGTGTAAAAGAACGTTTCTTTAAAATCGAGAAAGATGGTACTAGCGTTTAGCCATTGAAATCAGTGAACGAGAGTTAAACGGTTTAGACACTTTTTAAAGCTAAAGCTGTTAATACATTCACGACAGTAGTGAAAACAAACACTTAACTCTATAATACGAGTGATAAAAACAAATAAAACATTATAATTAAACTGATTCATTCTGAAATTCCTAACCATAACTGGAGAACTTAACCGTAGAAGTTGAACACATAGAAAATAAACTAACTAACGCAAGTTTACACAGAACACTTCACCAGAATACACCAAATAGATTAACAGACATATTACACCAGTGCGGGGACATTTTAGACCTTGACGAAGGTAATTTTGTCGTGATTTTGGGACATGCCGAGTTCACATTAACTACGCCAGAACTAGTAGCGGCCATCTTTTAATTCTACAGAGCCGGCCTTCTTTATCCGGCAGTGACGTCATCGTCTGCGTATGGTACAACAACGATCATGCACATTACATATTAGAATTATTTAAATTTTATTGAATAATAATTATTGTATTTGTGTTAATTGTTAATGTTATACTTTCTCGTCACCCTTCTCTGACTATTAATTCTAATCGCTCAAAGAACCTGTCTTTTAATATAATATAACATAAAATTTTGTTCTGTATGACACAATCGATAATTCCTGAGACAGAGTCGATAATTGCTCTCCATCGATAAAATATCGATTATTTGTTTAAAATTGTCAATAAATCTTTATATTTCCATTATTTTGTATCTGTACTTATTTCACAGGGTAATTTAAGGGTATTTATAAGGCTGAAGGACTTGAGTGAGAAGAATATATTCTATTTTGAACAAGATATTGGACCAGTCAGAAAAGTCACCATACGATTATTACCTGGAGTTAATCTATTTAACTCCAGACTTGGTGCAAATCTTCAAGAAGTGCTCGACGGTCAATAAATACCTACCTGTTATTAAAATTTTACCAGAACCTTTTAAAAAACAGATTTATCTCTTATACATACCTCTATAAACATAAACAAAATTATTTTATTATTTGAAAATTCTATAATTAGTGAATTTTCCGTATACATTTTATTCTTTTGTAACGACCGGCATACAGCGGTCTGGTGACCAAGTGGCTAGCCCAAACAGTGGGGCTTGAAAGGATTACAGCCACTAAAGGTTCTTAAAAAGTGGCTTCCATCGCGGGGCTTGAACGAGGCAGACGTCTCGACGTGTTACAAAGTGGCGTCCAACTTAGAGGGCTTAATAATCTAAGCTTGGCAGCGATTAGTAAATAGAGACAGAGAAAGATGCAAAGGCGAGCTACATCGAAAAAGAGGGCGGCAGAGGCCGAAAAAGAGGTTGACATGGGGGATAAGGAGGCAACACCTGTGGAGGATCAGGAAGTGTTACTTATCCAGGTGGAACATAAACAACCCGAACCACCAGAGGAACAAGCTGAAGTAACAACGCAGACAGTGGAAATCAATGTCCCAGAGAAGGAGAGATCTAAAACAATGGAAGAGAACATAATGGAAATGTTCAGGCAAATGAGAAAGGACATTGAAGAAAATAGTAAAAAGATGGAGAATAAACTGGATTCCACTAACCAGAAGATGGAGGAGAATTTAGGCAAGAAAATGGATGACAACAACCATTCAACCAAGGAAGAATTGGGCCGTAAGATAGAAAGTACTAATAAAAGGATTGAAGAAACCAGTAAGAATTTAGAAGAGAAGATGGAGGAAAACAATCAATCCTTGAATAAGAAGATGGAAGACCTGAAAAAGGACAACCAATCCTTGTGTAGGAAAATGGAAGAAAATAATAAGAATTTAGAAGAGAAAATGGAAGAAACCAGTAAGAAAATAGAAGGTGACAACCAACAATTAAGGGAAGAATTGAGAGAGGACAATCAACTGCTGAGAGAAGAACTAAGGGAAGTTAACCAAGAGAACATGAATAAGTTAGACGAGAGGATTGAGTTAGCCAAAGAGGAGATAAATAAAAAGATAACTGAGACGAAGAAGTCCATTGTAAAGAAATTAGAACAGGAAGTTGTGGTTGTTAACCAGCAGATCCGAGAAGTAGACGAAAGATGTCGTCAAACAGAAAACGAAGTGCTGGAAGTCCGGGAAGTAATAACTAAGGAAATTACTCAGATCCAAGAACAACAGAAAACTAAAATGGAGGAGACCAAGAAATTTGCCCTGGAGGAAGTAAATGAAGTGAGAACCCAAGTAACAGAAAGATGCGACGGCGTGGAAGCCGCTATGGTGAACATAACCGGACAGGTGCGTCAGAGCCAGGAGGAGATGGAGTTGATAAGAAACAGACCATCGGGATATCACAATTTCCCCATGTCAGAGAACAGAGAATGGCTCAATTTCCGGCAATACAAACGGAAGCCTATGGAGTTCTTGGCACGAATAGAGGAGTACCTCGAGAAACACCGAGGGAACCAATGGGTCCAGAACAGAGAGATCCTTGACGAGTCGTTTCGGGAGGTGAATGACCATTGGTGGATGGCCAACCGGAGCGACATCGACAATTACGAACAATTCAAGAGCCTGTTCAAAGCCAAGTACTGGTCAGAGACCACGCAAAATCTCATAAGAGATAATATATGCCACGGCCGCTACAAACCACAAGTCGGCAGCTCAATGACAGCTTATTTCCTCGGCAAAGTGTGTATGGCCAAGCACTTAGAACCAGCCATACCGGAGGAATGCCTAATAAACAAGCTGTCTTACCATTATGATGAGGAGGTGATTCGTGCTAGGAGGGGCAGCCAGATAAAAACCATCCAGGCAATGACAGAACTCCTAGAGAATTATGAAAACGAAGATTACTACAGGCAGAGTCGTAGGAGAAGTGATGGGCCCGAACCAAGGACGTACCAGAATAATAACCAGGGTGCGAACCACGTAAATACTGGGTACCAAGGAGGTCGGGCATACCCGCGAAATAACAAATATAATAATGTAAATAATACCAATTACAATGACAATAATAATACGGGTCCAAACCAGCAAAACCCGAATCGACCCTCTAATGGTTATCAGGGTAACCGCAATCCCTACCCTGATAACGTAAATAGTCAGAGAAGCCCCAATTATGGTAATCGTCCTTACCCTAATAATGCTAATCGTGCGGGTCCCAATAATAGTAATTTTAATAATAATAGGTATCCTCGCCCTAGAGTGAACTTCATACAAGCCGCAGAAGGAAGACAGCGAGGATTCAACCACAATCGACGAAGCAGTTGCCGAAGATACGAAGAAAGGCGGAGGAGCCTAGAACGGGACCAACCGAGGTACTATCCGGTGCGTAGGAGTAATAGTTTGGACAACACTGAACAGAGGTCGCGCCATGAACGACCGGAAGACCATAGAACAGATCGGCAAGTAACCACTCTGAGCATCCCGAATGAGGCATCGAATAATATGCCTCAAAGAAACAATGATGCCGAGCCTTTAAACGGGCACAGGCAGTAAGAAATCGACAGAACCCATTACTGCTTCTGACTACTGGGTATGATAATGAGAATGAGTGCAAGTTCGAGAATAATCACAATCGTATTACAATCATCGGGTGCAACTACCTGAAGGACATCAGACAGGAGTTATTGGAAGAGGATAACAGGAGTCCCACCAATAACTTCAATAATGAAATTATACATGTTGACGCCAAGGTAGAAGGCATCCCAGCCAAGTTAATGATCGATACTGGGTCAAACGTATCAATAATAAGTACGACGGAACTGGAGAGAAGGTGTTGTTGAAGAATAGGGAATTACCCAGTTCCTTAGAGGGGATAACAAAAAAGTTATTGCTCCTGTATACTGGTCCCTATATCGTCTCAAAAGACAATAACAACAACACCTACGAAATCAAAGAAATAAGTTCAAGTAAAGTCAAGGGTGTCTTTAACCAGGCATCCATGAAGAAATTTTATAATTAAAAACCTCCAAATTCTAAAAAGGAATATAAGCACATATTACCTACAATTATTAGAAAATTTTATGGCAAGAATATAAGAAGAATTAGAATTTAAAAAACCCCAAAATTCTAAAATACATGTAAGCCAATCTTACATAAAGATTATTTGAAAGAAATTATTTGAAAAGAAGAATAATATAATAAGGGTTTGGACTTAATACAGCCAAATAGAATTTAAAAACCCCAAAATTCTAAAATACATGTAAGCCAATCTTACATAAAGATTATTTGAAGGAAATTATTTGAAAAGAAGATATGCATAAGAAGAAGTTAAAATAAATAACTAAATACTAAAAACAAAGGTAAGCCCATCTTACATAAAATAAAAAATATATTTGAAGGAAAATTTTATGGCAATGATAGAAGAAGAATTTCGAATGTTAAAAACCCCTAAATTCTAAAAACATAATGTAAGCCAATTACATACAATTTGTTTGAGAAGGAACATTTTGGAAGAAGATATATAAAACAGAATTTTGAATGTAAACCACCAAATTCTAAAAAGAAATATAAGCAAATATTATCTACAATTATTAGAAAATTTTATGGCTAGAAGATATATAAGATAAAATTTAAAACCTCTAAATTCTAAACAAATGTAAGACAATTACATACAATTTATTTGAGAAGAAACATATTTTGAAGGAAGAATAACAAGAAGAATTTTGAAATAAACAGCCAAATTCTAAAAAGAAATATAAGCACATATTATCTACAATTATTAGAAAATTTTATGGCTAGAAGATATATAATATAGAATTTAAAACCTCTAAATTCTAAACACAATGTAAGCCAATTACATACAATTTGTTTGAGAAGGAACATTTTGGAAGAAGATATATAAAACAGAATGTTGAATGTAAACCAACCAAATTCTAAAAACAAATGTAAGCCCACTTTACATAACAAATATTTGAAGAAAAACTTTATGGCTATAATATAATAATAAAGAAGGAGAGAATTTAGAAATAAAACCATCTAAGGTCAAAAACAAATAAGGACAGCTTACTAAATATTTATTTGAAGAGAAACATTTTGACAATAATACCAAGAGAGTTTAGAGAAATAAAACCAGCCAAAACACATGTAAGCCCACCTTACATACAAATTATTTGAGAAAACTTTATAGAATAACATAAGAAGAGTGAATTTTGAATTATGAATAAATCAAGTTTCCCAAACCAAGTATAAGTACAACTTACCAACCAATTATAAATAAAACACTATGGTGAGATAAACTGAAGAGATTTCATACCATATTTATGGTAAGCATAGAAGATAATTACCATGGTAACAAAGGATCATAATGGGATGAATAAAAGGAAACAGATTTAGAATTAAAACAAATAATTCTGAACAATATGATAATGTCTAAGTTCAATATGAAGAGTAAAAACCTTTCCGTAAAATGGTGTTGAAGGAAATAAAAAAGAAAAAATTCTTTAATACGATTTGAGTGATTGAATAAAATAAAGTACAAAAACTTCTTTGGAATTATGAGAGAATGAAACTTTGAAGTGGTATGAGGAGAAATTATGACCTCATAATGAAATTAATAAAAAAACCATCATTCACAAGTATAATAACAATGACAGGAATAATGTAAAAGTAATGTCAAAGATTTATGTAATTAAAAGAATTAATATAAAATGATTTATGAATTAAATGACAATTATGATAATGACCGTTATACAAATTCTAGAAAATAGAACAAGTGGAAATTTTAAGAACGATGAAACAGTCTAAAAATGTCATAAAGATATGCTACTATAAATAATGCAGATTATAATAAAAAAAAAACCAGAAGGTAATAAAGAATTTATAACCAAAAGATTTATATGATAAGAAAAGTTGAAAAAATGTAATAATAGAAGAACTTCCTACCATAATATCAAATGAAAGAAACATCCAGATAATAAGTCAGATGAACAACTGAGATAGAAATATTAAAATCTCTGAGAAGTATAATGTTGAATAAGTGAAGTATCCCAAAGATATTTTTTAAATAGTAACAAATGTGTACTATTCTGAATAATTTTTTTTAATCTGTCTGAAGATAATTCCAGCAGGATTAATATGTTTTTTGAGCAGAGATGATTTGCCTCTGTACTCAAATATGTGTGAAGTATTGGACAGCAGAGGAAAGTAGCGTACAGTGCCTCTCTGAACTGAACCAGCTCACAAAGTAGGGAACGATAGGGAGAAAATATCCCAAGGAGAAAATACTAAGAAGAAATATAAAAATGAAATAATAAATATGAAACTCAGATGACTATTACTATCAAGGAAGATCAAGTGAGAATGATATAAACTCAAATATAATAAGAAAATTTTAAAATGGAAGGAAGTCCAAAATAGTAACAAACTTAGAATAATTATCATAAGCAATTGTTTCAGACAAAGCAAGTATAGTCTGAAAAAGTTACTTCTGGAGAAGGGCATTCTGTAGCGTGACAGAAAATCCACTGCATTTTAAGTCATATGAAATCATAAAGTTTAATTACACCAACAAATGTTATAATAATATTGAATGACATTTAAATAAATCAGAGGAATGAACCACAATAAGATAAAAATCCTCACTACATAATATATAAAAACCACTGTTAAAAGAAACCAAAGAAAGTATCGAAGCAACTCATTGTATAATATCAGTAAGTTACCCAGGAAGCTCAGAGCAGTAAACCAGTTATATAAGACCATATCAAAGAAAAAAGAGACTCAATTAAAGGGTGGTGAATACCAATATACCCCAAAAAACAAGAAGAGGGAAGAATAAAGTTTGTGAACAGGAAGAAAACGATACCCTGAAACCTGTATAGAAGAATAAAGTCAGTTCAGTGAATAAATTAAATACTCCAAACTAAACCTCAGTCGTGATAACACCAAGTACCTTGGTTTACCCAAGAATGGAAGGAAGACCAGAAGAGTGAAGACTAGACGAGGGACAAGAATGAAGACTAGAAGAGGGACAAGATTGAATACCAGAAGGAAGATACGAAGAAGGACAAGAAAGAAGACAGGAGGAGAGGAAGAAATAGTATGAAAGAAACACCGTTATAAAACCTATTATTATATAAACTACTATCAATCCCAAACCCACAAAAACTATGCAAAAGAAAGTATAACATACCCAAAATCTTATAAAATGTAATTATTGAGAAAACTAAAGTGCTGTATAGCATTATAAGAAGTGCACCGACTAAAGCTAAGGTGTAATAAAGAAAATAAACTAGTCTTAACGGTCCATGATTACTAAAGGTCTGGTCTGAGATAATAAGACTCAAAATATCAGAACCAACAGTGGAAGTGAATTTGTGTAAGTGTTGTTTTTTTTTAAAAAATGCAATAAACTTAAAGTTGGTGATACTATAACTTAGTAGTATGCTATATCACAACTTTAAAATCTAATAATAAACAGCATAATAAAATAATAAAATGGAAGGTTTCCAGTATTTCATTATTTTAATGTAAATCTTTATTTACAAGACATTTGTAAAAAATGATAATAAATAGAGTATGGGAGTTAATGTTTACTGATGTAGGGGATCACAATAATAATGGTTTAAACCAGAAAGGACTGGTACTAATATAGTATGAATAAGTGTAACATGTTTAGACAGACTGTTATTTCACAGTCCTAAAATCAATGTGTTAAATAAATGTATTTGTAAGGTTTATTAGAAAATAAGATTTATGTTATGTGTTTTAAAAAGAATTATGTTTGATAAATAATAACCTACATACCAGTAATAATGTTCTAATAGGTATGCTATGTTAGCTCAAAAATAGTTAAAAGATATATGTTCAAACCATATCTGCAATATGTTCAATTGTGCAGATTGCTAAACCATGTTCATAATTATTTATTTTAATAACTGTAGTGTTAATTAACTACTACACAACACAATAAGTTATAAATCATGTTATTTTCATATAACTGTAATTATGTAAAGTCAGAGGAGGAATTAAGTTTAAATTATTTGAGAAAGAAAGAAATATAAAATTCTAAAATCTAGGCCATTTGGTGAAATCAGAGAACCAATATAAAATAGTATAATTCACTTATAAATCCTGTAAACTACCAAGATTTATATAAGATAACACAATTAACCACTACTAGTAATGATCCTATGAATTAAAATGATAATAAGGAAATATACCTTAACATTTTGTAAATTGTCAAAATATATAAATTAATTAATTTTAAAGAGCAATGTCAAATTTACAGATTAACACAAAAAACCAGTTCAAAGGTGTAATTTATATGTATTTAAGGAAAGGAAGAGGAATATGACTAATTAAAATTTATTATAATAGTATTAATAATATTTAAATGGAGGGGATTTTGTATAAAGACGGAAATCCAATTTTGAGCCTATATTTCCATAAAGTAAAGAAATTTGTTAATTTCCACAAAATATCTACAGATATGGACTATAATACATCAATTTAAAGGGAATGAGATGATTAAACCAATAATAAGGTTAATAATTCATAAAAGTGAGGAATAAAATAGATAAATTCCATACATAATGTAATATTTTATCATATGTATGGGAAGTCGAAAAATGTTAACAATACTTTTTCAAAGATTAACTGGGCAAGAATTATGACCAAGTTAATTAGTCTTTTGTTGAATATCAAGCTGGACAGTTGTGTAAAAGAACGTTTCTTTAAAATCGAGAAAGATGGTACAAGCGTTTAGCCATTGAAATCAGTGAACGAGAGTTAAACGGTTTAGACACTTTTTAAAGCTAAAGCTGTTAATACATTCACGACAATAGTGAAAACAAACACTTAACTCTATAATACGAGTGATAAAAACAAATAAAACATTATAATTAAACTGATTCATTCTGAAATTCCTAACCATAACTGGAGAACTTAACCGTAGAAGTTGAACACATAGAAAATAAACTAACTAACGCAAGTTTACACAGAACACTTCACCAGAATACACCAAATAGATTAACAGACATATTACACCAGTGCGGGGACATTTTAGACCTTGACGAAGGTAATTTTGTCGTGATTTTGGGACATGCCGAGTTCACATTAACTACGCCAGAACTAGTAGCGGCCATCTTTTAATTCTACAGAGCCGGCCTTCTTTATCCGGCAGTGACGTCATCGTCTGCGTATGGTACAACAACGATCATGCACATTACATATTAGAATTATTTAAATTTTATTGAATAATAATTATTGTATTTGTGTTAATTGTTAATGTTATACTTTCTCGTCACCCTTCTCTGACTATTAATTCTAATCGCTCAAAGAACCTGTCTTTTAATATAATATAACATAAAATTTTGTTCTGTATGACACAATCGATAATTCCTGAGACAGAGTCGATAATTGCTCTCCATCGATAAAATATCGATTATTTGTTTAAAATTGTCAATAAATCTTTATATTTCCATTATTTTGTATCTGTACTTATTTCACAGGGTAATTTAAGGGTATTTATAAGGCTGAAGGACTTAAGTGAGAAGAATATATTCTATTTTGAACAAGATATTGGACCAGTCAGAAAAGTCACCAATCGATTATTACCTGGAGTTAATCTATTTAACTCCAGACTTGGTGCAAATCTTCAAGAAGTGCTCGACGGTCAATAAATACCTACCTGTTATTAAAATTTTACCAGAACCTTTTAAAAAACAGATTTATCTCTTATACATACCTCTATAAACATAAACAAAATTATTTTATTATTTGAAAATTCTATAATTAGTGAATTTTCCGTATACATTTTATTCTTTTGTAACGACCGGCATACAGCGGTCTGGTGACCAAGTGGCTAGCCCAAACAGTGGGGCTTGAATTGATTACAGCCACATAAAGGGTCGTCTTACAATATATACACATATATATATATTTCAATCACTAGGGCGAAGGTTGAAGATGGGAGAACAGGATCTCCCGAAACATGTCCCTAAAGGAAAAAATACATCTTGAGGTAAAATAGTTATAAGTATTATAGTAATATATATATATATATTGTGACGGCAGCGGTATGCGAACATCTGCTCTCCGGTACCAGCGGTGGACACAGCGAGCCAATCCATCAGCATTCGGAGCAAGCGAATCAGCGATCCCGGTTAGTTAATAAAACCCAGGCCGGCAGAAAATTTTGAGACACTTCATCGCCACGCCATCGGACGCATTTCATCTCCTCTCCTCTCTCGGACGACATCGAGGCGGAGTCAGCCGGAAGGAACAGCTGAAGAATAGAACCGCCACCGTTCTTGCGTCTTCGCACTCCCGTTCCGCGCCAGCGATAGGATGTCGCTGGGCCGGCAACCGATGCCGAAAGAAGAGGAGGACTGCAGTACGCCACGAACAGCGGGTGCAGCTGCCGAACATCTCAGCGCGGCACGACCAACATCAGCTTTCTCGCCACCAGGTCCTTTTTAGGGCCACCAAAATAACTTTAGTGTACGATTGGCGCCATTTGTCATGCGACAAGCCTTTTGTCCGGTGACTATATTGTAACCAATCGCCGATGATGCCCACGTTGTGTGCCAATTTGTAATTAACGTGATGTTGTTACTTTATTTAGTTATATGAAGATGTGTGAAAGCACCACTGTTGGGTTCCAATTTGTAATACAACGTTTACAAGTATGTGAGTGTGGGTACTGGGGTTCAATCAAGCTCCACGTTGGTATGCGCCAATTTGTTATGAATAACTTTAAAGGTAACAATTAAAATGTTGTTACCTGGTTTACTTAATGTGTTATTAATAAATATATCTATTCGGTTGTGACCGATGAAACCTCCTGAAAATATATTATTAGACAAATATAATTATAATAATGTTCTTTTAACTTATAATCGTACTACGATATAGGTCTAACTTAGTATTCAGTAGTTAGGTAATATTAACGATATATATCGTGTATTAACTGAATGTAATGAATATTCTTGTCAACCCAAGTCACTCGACGTTAGGAAATTCTATTCAAATTTTGCACTGAAAACACGCTAGTTCAACGTTCTCCCGTTCCACCAGCTGTAAGCACTCGGCGCTGTTATTTGCAATAATCGTGTTTCTAGGTTAGCTGTTCATCGGGTTTAAATCAACCTTTTATTGTAAATTATTCCACCCACTACATATAGTATCTATTCTGCAATAACTTCAAACATTATCTCATACAATAAAGATCCTTTATTAATTTTATCTATCAATTCACAGTCCCCGTCATCTCCAAAATAATAAGATAATCAAATCGATCACACAAAAATATATCGATTATCAATTAATCAAATTCCATAGACTTATACAAATGAAAAATAATAATAAATAGTTCTTATCCCAGGGTTCATAAGGTTCTTGGAACCATTAGTAAGGCCAGGTAAAATGCACAATTAAGGTTACTCAAGTATTACAAAACAAAATTATTAACTCTAAATATATTGAATTTAAAATAGGTTGTTTTTTACCAAGTCGACGAAAACTCCGACTGGCCGTGGACATCTATAAACAGTTGACGAGATTCAGCTTAAATCGTCTTCATCCAGTAAAGGTGTTCTGTTTTCCTTAATAAAATTGATTGTGGATTGTACTGGGAAGCTCTCAGGAATTCTTCTGGCTGCTGTTCTTCTCCTATGATCTTGATAATTGTCGGTCCCGGTGGAATGAAATTAGTATCCCAGCTTCTTCTGCAAGTGAAGGTTAACTCCGCAAAACGAGATCTTCTTGTCCTTTCAATAATTCCGTTAGTTTCATACTCTAATTCTCTTAACTGATCTTCTGGTTATAGTGGAAATCGTTTTAATACCGAATCCAGCGGAATTATTCTGGTGAATGAGGTGAGGGGTTTTCAACTCTTTTTAAATGTATTCAGTTAAATTTGGAAGTCTATTTAGTTTTATTACTCATCAGTATATTATATTATAATATATATTATATATATTATATCATCAGTATATAATATATTATATTATGATATAAATAGGTTTCAAAGAGGGTTTTTTAATTTTGATTTATATTTTCTTCAGAATTTCTTATTCATTTTTTTTTTTTTAAATGCATCTGCCCATCTCAACTTAATAGCTTGTAACAATCAGAACGAATGATTCAATATAAACAACTCATGTACATTTCAGTTGCCTTAACAACCACTTTTTTCTGTCATTGGGTGAAATCAGATATCCTAGAGCCAGAATTATAGAATATTACTACTCTTTTTCAATAAAATACTCCATGTCTGGAATAATACTAAATTACCTCAAATTCTCACCTAACCTTCCTTCTTAAACAGTAAATGTTTTAACATAGTTTTCATTGGACTGGACTTCTTTAAAAGGTATTAATTTCCTTTCACAAATATGGAATTTAGGCCTATAGGTTTTCTTAAACTGTTATAACATTGATTGGTTTTTTAACTTAATTTTCTTTTACCTGACCTACTGTACAATTAATTATTGGTTAATGGTTAATTATATTGATTTTAATTTCCTGGTGTTTACTTTATTACATTAATTAACTGGTCCTGGAACCCTTTATTAGTTTACAATATAATTGCCAGAACTACTTGTCAAACCTTAAACATTGATTGCCCTCCTGGCCAAGTTTACAAACATTAATTAAAACAACAGCCTTATTCAGTTTTAGACAATACTTAAAACTTAGTATAATGCCTAACACAGGTAACTATACTTGATTGTGTAAAGACAAATCTAACATAAATACAAACATAATTATTGATGAAGTATTCCTATTACACAACATCAGTTCATTCTTACCATACTCAAAACATAACATAAATATTCTGTGAACATTAACATGTTACAGTATAAAACAAGCATAATTTATTATATTTAACTATTAATTGGTATGGTTTTTTATATTTAACATTAATTATTGCCTCTTTTGACTTGAGGTACTTCTCAGATGCATTAACTACTGAGCAACCTTAATTCAGGGTATGGTCCTTGACCATGTTTCATTCAATTTTTTATGTAACGTGGGGGACCTCAACTCTGTTACGTTACAATATATATATATATATATATATATATATATATATATATATATATATATTTTGTAACGTTACATAACCCGGTCCCAATAAATTAAATCATGTAAGAACATAAAGGTCAGAAATGGGTAACCTATAACTAGCTCTAAATTAAAGTATATCACTAAACATTATAAACAATTCGAGTGATATACAGTGACAAGTGAGTTATAGTGTACCCATTGAGGTAAAAAGTGAAAGTGAAGGTAACTTATTACAGAATTGTGCTGTAGGTTTGGGAATTATAAAACTATGATAGTAGACTATAATGCTACTAACTGATTCTGTATTTTTATTAATTTATTGTAATATTTATATTGTGTAGACAACCAATTGTAATACCTAAGTTCATGTTATATTTTTTCAAATATTTATGTTATAATATAAGATAACCCAGGGTTCGTTTTAAAAAACATAAAAAGTTTAAATATCAAAGGATAATAAAAAAAATAAATAAAATAATTCTATATGAGGGAAATGGCAACAGGAAGTAGTGCAGTGTAGGAATACTATGAGAGACTAATAAATACTATATAAATTCATTTAGAGATAATACAAAATATTAAATACTTATATACCAGGTCATAAGAAAATGAACTTTTAACCTCTTATGTACAACAAATTGGTAAAGAAACCGGAATTAAAAAGAATTATTTTTCGGTAAATAAAATATAAATTTATAATAATTACAAACTGCCTGTATAATAAAAATATTTTGGGTTACTATGAGTGACTAAAATAACAAGTATTGTTAATAATCGAATTTGGAAAAAACCTGGCGAGTTGACAAATTTCTACCACAATTCTATTAAAATATCTTTTTTGAAACTTGGGAGAAGTGTAAAATTAGTACCAAATTAAAAAGCAATATGAACTCTATATAATCATACCTTATTTATCAAAATTAAAGGATTATACTCCATAATAAACTGTGAAAGAAAACCATTCTGATGATTCGGCCTAGTTTCGTGATGTTTCAAGTTGACGATAGAATATGGGCCAGACTGTAATGAAATTACAACTTAAGACGGACCTCACTAGAGAAAAGGCTTCCTTCCAGTAAGAACTATAAGAAGAGAGGTAATATAAACATTTAGTTTAATAGTTGACGAAGAAAACGCATTCCGAATGGTTATATAGAACACAAAAACTAGTCAAAATTAATCACATGTTCTAAAGTAAACAAACGCCCGCTGCTCTCTTACGGAAATTTCTGGAACTACATACTAAATGAAAAAATAAACAAATTTATTTAATATTTTTCAGTATTTGTAAAGCTTAGTAATTATCCATTTCTGACCATCTCATAACAAAAAGAACTTACCCTTAACCCTGGGGAAATAAAAAGAATTATATATTGATTGATGTTTTAAAAAATAGTATAAAATTTGGTAAACAAAACCATATATGTTTTTTTCTTTTGACAGTTCCATGTTTATTCGAGGAAGTCGATATTATGTTTTAATGAAGTAAAGATCGATTGTGATACTTGTATTTTGGTGGCAGGAAAACAAAAAAAAAACAATAATATAATTAATAAATATTATTGAAAAATGATATTGAATAATAAAAATGTGTTCTATTTTTTACTTCCATATTCCTTAAGGAATGGAAGTATGGTGATGGCAAAAAAAATCGTGTTCGAGATTATTGCAGATTCTGATTCTACTACACTCAAAACATGAAAAAAAGTCGTTTTCCGAAAAGTGTCTGTGTGTCTGTCTGTGTGTCTGTCTGTAGATTTTTTTTCTATGGCAAACGATAACTGCCGCAAATTCAAACAGAATCAAATAATTTTTTGCATACAGCCCTGATTTGTAGAGTACTCAAGACCTATTGTTTGTGGTGAAGATCGGTTGAGGGAAAGGGGTAGTTTACCTGCAACGGTTTTTTTTTATCAATGGAAATTTTTTTTTTTGGCAAACGATAACAGCCGCAAATTCAAACAGAATCAAATAATGTTTCGCATACAGCCCTGAATTGTAGAGTTCTCAAGACCTATTGTTTTTGGTGAAGATCGGTTAAGGGAAAGGGGTAGTTTACCTGTAACGTTTTATGTTTTAACAAGGGTATTTCCTATGGCAAACGATAACAGCCGCAAATTCAAACAGAATCAAACGATTATTTGCATACAGCCCTAAATTGTAGAGTTCTCAAGACCTATTGTTTTTGGTGAAGATCGGTTGAGGGAAAGGGGTAGTTTACCTGCAACGTTTTTTTAACAAGGGTATTTTGTATGGCAAACGATAACAGCCGTAAATTGAAACAGAATCAAATAATGTTTTGCATATAGCCCTGATTTGTAGAGTACTCAAGACCTATTGTTTTTGGTGAAGATCGGTTGAGGGGAAGGGGTAGTTTACCTGCAACGTTTTTTTATCAAGCGTATTTTCTATGGCAAACGATAACAGCCGCAAATTGAAACAGAATCAAATAATTTTTTGCATACGTCCCTGAATTGTAGAGGTCTCAATGACTTTCGATTTTGGTGAAGATCGGTTAAGGGGAAGGGGTAGTTTACCTGCAACCTTTTACGTTTTAACAAGAGTAAAGTACTTGAAAATTTATTTAAACTTTTTGAAACAATGGTAATTGTTAAAAATAAAATAATTTTGTTGCCAGGCAATAAAATTATAATTTTTTCATTTTAATGTAATATAATATTTTTCATTTAATACAGCAATAAAAAGGCAGGTAAGACACAGCCTGGCTGTTTGGCTGAAAATGATTTTAAATATAAATCTTAGAATATGGAAGTCATGTATGGTTCTCCATACCGATATTTGTAGTGGGTAGTTGTAATTGATTTCAGCACAAAATAGAAGAGATTGATACATTGGGTCATATTTCGCCATAGGGTAGGCTGGTTGAACTATGTGTGGAAACTCGTCTCACCATCAGCTGATTTAAATCACAGCGAACAATTAGAAAAATTTCCAAAATCGCCTAAACCAAGTGTAAATAATCGGTACTTACTCTCTCTTCCTCATAAGGCTGAACAACTTCCCTACTTGACCCCAAATCACACACTCTCGATTTCTGCTTAGATTTAGTAACATTACAAAATACTTTATTTTTTAAACTTCAGTTATTATAATTCATAAGTGGCGACTGCGGAGAGGCGGAAACTTTAATATCTCAAGGCAGTACGTTACAGATTGGCGCTTACAATAGTGGGGCTGAATTAACAATATACCTGTAACGGTAGTACGCTAACACCTCTAAGAAAACTGCTACATTACAGATTGGCATACACAACATTCGGAGCTTAATTAAATAAGACGAACACCCAATAAGCAACATACAAAGTTTTCGCTAAAACCTCTACAAAAACCGCTACGTTACAATATATATATATATGTTCCAAATAAGGAAAAGAACATCTTGAGGTAATATAAATATAAATTTTAAATCTATATATATAAAAGAGAAATACCACTGACTCATCACGAAATCTCCGAAACTATAACACCTAGAAATTTGAAATTTGGCATGTAGGTTCCTTATGTGATGTAGGTATCCGCTAAGAAGGGATTTTTGGAAATTCGACCTTTAAAGGGGGAAAAAGGGGGGGAGTTTGCCTGACTGACTGACATAGAATCAACGTAGAGCAAAAACTACTGAATGGATATCAATGAAACTTTGAACATAGCTTCATCATAGGTCTTAGGTGCTCACTAAGAAACGGTTTTAAAAACTGTCACTCCTAAGGGGCAACCCCCCCCTATTGTATGTATGATCTATGTATGTATGTGCCACATCTCCTCCTAAACCACTGGACCGATTTCAACCAAACTTGGCACAAATATATTACGCGACGGGAGAACCAACATATGATAGGTGTTTTTTCGATGGGGTCCTTTGGGGGTTTCTTCGGGGTCTTCCACATCTCCTCCTAAACCACTGGACCGATTTCAACCAAACTTGGCACAAATATTTTACGCGACGGGAGAACCAACATAGGATAGGTGTTTTTTCGATGGGGTCCTTTGGGGTCTTCCACATCTCCTCCTAAACCACTGGACCGATTTCAACCAAACATGGAACAAATATTTTACGCAACGGGAGAACCAACATAGGATAGGTGTTTTCTTCAATGGGGTCCTTTGCGATCTTCCACATCTCCTCCTAAACCACTGGACCGATTTCAACCAAACTTGGCACAAATATTTTACGCAACGGTAGAACCAACATAGGACAAGTATTTTTTCGATACGATCCTCTGGCGGGGTCCTTTGGGTCTTAAAAAACTATTAGATCTGGTTACTATGGCAACCCAATAGAATAGATTCTGGTTACCATAGCATCGGTGGAAGTCTCCCGCACAGGAAATAGCGCGGGAGTCGTCCGACGAGCCTTCCCCGGAACGATACCTCTGAAACCTTCTGGTTTCACGATATCTCTGAAACCACTGAATGGATATCAATGAAACTTTGAACATAGCTTCATCGTAGGTCTTAGGTGCTCACTAAGAAATGGTTTTAAAAACTTTCACTCCTAAGGGGCAAACCCCCCCCCCCATTGTACGTATGTATGTTCCATATCTCCTCCTAAACCACTGGACCGATTTCAACCAAACTTGGCACAAATATTTTACGCGACGGGAGAACCAACATAGGAGAGGTGCTTTTTTCGATAGGGTCCTTTGGGGGTTCTTTGGGGTCTTCTACATCTCCTCCTAAATCACTGGACCTTTTTCAACCAACCTTGGCACAAATATTTTACGCAACGGGAGAACCAACAGGATAGGTGTTTTCTTCGATGGGGTCCTTTGGGGTCTTCCACATCTCCTCCTAAACCACTGGACCGATTTCAACCAACCTTGGCACAAATATTTTACGCAACGGGAGAACAAACATAGGATAGGTGTTTTTTTCGATGGGGTCTTCCACATCTCCTCCTAACAGAAATACCACTGCCTCACTGATTCATCACGAAATCTCCGAAACTATAACACCTAGAAACTTGAAATTTGGCATGTAGGTTCCTTATGTGATGTAGGTATCCGCTAAGAAGGGATTTTTGGAAATTCGACCTTTAAAGGGGGAAAAAGAGGGGGAAAGTTTGCCTGACTGGCTGACATAGAATCAACGTAGAGCAAAAACTACTGAATGGATATCAATGAAACTTTGAACATAGCTTCACCATAGGTCTTAGGTGCTCACTAAGAAACGATTTAAAAACTGTCACTCCTAAGGGGCAACCCCCCCCCCGATTGTATGTATGTATGTTCCACAAATAGTTTACGCGACGGGAGAACCGACATAGGATAGGTGTTTGTTCTATGGGGTTCTTTGGGGTCTTCCACATCTCCTCCTAAACCACTGGACCGATTTCAACCAAACTTGGCACAAATATTTTACGCAACTGGAGAACCAACATAGGATAGGTGTTTTTTCGATGGGGTCCTTTGGGGGGTTCTTTGGGGACTTCCACATCTCCTCCTAAACCACTGGACCGATTTCAACCAAACTTGGCACAAATATTTTACCCAACTGGAGAACCAACATAGGATAGGTGTTTTTTTCGATGGGGTCCTTTGGGGTCTTCCACATCTCCTCCTAAACCACTGGACCGATTTCAACCAAACTTGGCACAAATATTTTACGCAACGGGAGAACCAACATAGGATAGGTGTTTTTTCGATACGATCCTTCGCGGGGTCCTTTGGGGTCTTCCACATCTCCTCCTAAACCACTGGACCGATTTCAACCAAACTTGGCACAAATATTTTACGCAACGGGAGAACCAACATAGGAAGTGTTTTTTCGATACAATCCTTTGGGGGTCCTTTGGGTCTTAAAAACTATTAGATCTGGTTACTATGGCAACCCAATAGAATAGATTCTGGTTACCATAGCATCGGTGGAAGTCTCCCGCGTAGGAAATAGCGCGGGAGTCGTCCGACGGGCCTTCCCCAGAGTTCATCCACGGAACCAGGGAGTCTTTGGTCGGATCCCGCGACAGACGGCGGGGCCAGAGTCCACGGTTCTTATAAATAAAGATATAGGTTATGATATCAAAGGTGGTGTATGCATCTTAAGAAACTTCTTAATAGTGTGTGAATTCAGAGTTGTTTCAGTTTGAATTTAAAAGTGGATAAGTTAAGATCGAAGTAAGTTATAAGCGAGTATAAAAAACAAAGTTTTGATAGCGAATGTATTCAGATCATAGTGTTCAGACAATATAAATGCACTTGCTTCAGTTTGAATTTAAAAATTGATAAGCTGAAATCTATAGAGGTAGTGTATTGTTAGAATAAGTTTAGGAGACACTAATTTAACAAATGCCTTATTTCAACATTACACAATGAATTATAAAACGACAGTTAAATACGCAGCATGTGCACGTATTGTAGACATTTTATTGAAAACTAATTTTGCTGTTCGCCCTCTTCCAGAGTTAGAAATCGAGCAGGAGCATCACGCGCAACAGAATTCTTCTCCAGATATAAGAATACAGTTTATGACATGTTCTTAAACAGGTGCGCTACAGAGTATTCCTCCAGTGAGAATGCGAACGTAACAATATAAGGAAGATTATACAATATACAAGTAACATAAAATTAGAACAAGAATAGGTGCCTATGAGCCTATGAATAAATTATGAACCCGAGCAACGCTGGGTAAATCGGCTAGATATAGGTATCTATATAAGCCAAATACCACTGACTGACTCACTGATCACGATATCTCTGAAACCACTGAATGGATATCAATGAAACTTTGAACATAGCTTCATCATAGGTCTTAGGCGCTCACTAAGAAACGGTTTTAAAAACTTTCACTCCTAAGGGGGAAAAACCAAATACTGAAATTTTGTCGCGGGAATTGAATACTTTGTAAATGAAGTGGTTGACATCTCAGTTTACTGGAAACCCCGAATACATTTAGTCCTGAGTTTTTAATCATTGTTTTAAATTGAAAAAAACTTCGTTGTTTGCAGGTTCTTATAGTTGAGAAAATTTCGAAGTTCAATTAATTAATAAATGTATGTCCTTTTTTTCTCGGAAACGGCTCTAACGATTTTCTCGAAATAAATAATAAATAGGTGTTGCTATGAATGTAAATAAACTAACTAAGAGTTGAGAATTTGTACAATCTATCTAATCCTATACTATTAAGCGAGCAATAATTGGACAATTACGTACAACATGAAACTCCGTAGCGAAGCACGGGTATTTTGCTAGTACTTTATATATATCAAGAAACGAACTGTACTTTATATATATCAAGAAACGAACTGTAGCAGGAAGTGATTGAATATATATATATATATATATATATATATATATATATATATATTGTAACGCAACAGAAATGCTAGCATCTGTGTTACATAAAAACAAGGTTAACAGAATAATAAACAAGTCAATATCTAACCCCATGATAGAACAAAGATCTAATAATTACATTTATAATTATAGATAAAGGTAAATAAGGATGCAAGGTAGTATTAACAAGAATAAACGAACCTGTAAGTTAAATAATAGTTGATGATATATGTTTAGTGAAAGGCAAACAAAAAATGAAACAATAATTTACTTTATAGTAATAGCAAATAAGAATTTTGAGTTAAGAAATATTATTTTATGACAACAAATATTATGATAAAGTTTATGTTATGTTATACCAAATATGTGTTGAGTTAATGAAAGGTAATGAAACAAGATGTATTATTCTATTACTGTTGTAGAATGAAGTGTGAAGCAGCTAGTTAACGTTAATAGATTTGAATTTTCTTATATGTGACCCATAGGTCAAGATAAAATTGTCATTAGATATGGAAAAAATAATTGTTTATGTAAATGTTAATAGTTAAGATTTGATTATATGTATGAATTTATGTAAAAGGGGCTATAGATGTTTACCAGTTATAAACATAGGTAGATCCGTTTACAATAAAAGGCCTAACAGCCAAAACCACTATATAACCACTCATAACATAAAGGTTAGGTACATCAATTAATAATAATTAATGAATACGATTTGAAGAGCTAGAAAAAAAAACATTAAATTAATAATGATATATAATAAAATTTATACAAATTATGATAATGCCATAATGCCATGATATCGATTAATAACGTTTAATATCGAAAGGGTATTAAATATAAAAAAGAAAAAAAAACAGGCTTATATCAAAAAACCAGCAGAATATGTGTAGAAAATAATAAACCAACTATCGGTAAAGTTACATTCCGATAGGATAGCAAATTAATAAGGAATAGACAAAAAATATATGAAATAAACACTATATTCAAAACATGTGGAAGGAAGAAAAATCATGTGTTGCTAGGGACGACAGGAAAAGAGGAAGTTGTTGATTTGACAATAATTGCTTTGATGATCTGAATGTGATGAGATTAAAAAACCCAAGAAACGTCTATTTAATCGGAATATTCTAAATTATCAGACACTATTATAAAACACAAAATCCTAATGATAATATTTATGACTCTTACCAGTACAGTTTAACCAAATAAGACTATAGTATGAAATCACAATAGAAAATAAATAACTGGATTCTACAAGGAAGAACTGGAACTGTCCCATATCCGAAGGGAATTGATGATATATTAAACCAAATAGAAAGAATTAACAGTATCACAATTAATAATATACACTACACCAGAAGTTATAACCTTTCAAATACACGGAACAACACTAATTGCTTCAACCGAGAGAAGAACGTATTTGGATCCTGGAGTTGCAGAAGAAGCATCAATCGGGCTGTAAATCAATCCAGAGAGCTGTATTTCCGAAGTGGACAGGACAAGAATTCCATTTTATTAAACCGAAGAAAGAATATCGTACGGCATAATTGTCCAGAACAGTAAATTTATCAATCAACCGCCTACACGATTTGCTTCGTTCTAGTCTGGTAAATTATTATTATATTAATCATACTAACTACACAACACTTCAAATTTGTAAATCTTGCATTCTTATCTATGTATTTTTAATCTTCCCCACAGTTACAAGAACCTTCACACCCTGAATTAAATTAATTACAAATTAAAACACACTATATAACTGAATTTAAATAAAGGATCGGAATAATCAACAATCGATTCACGCAATCTATAGCCCAAGCATATGTTAGTTAGAACATATCTTATTCAATGTTAAAGAAGTAAACAAATAAAGAACCTTTATATAATTGCTAAATCTTGTCATTTGGAGTATGATTTAATGAGTTGGGAATAAAAAGTAACTGAATAAGTATAGAATAATTGGTTAACATAAACAGTGAAATAACCTATAAGTTTCGTTGAGCCGATACTACAGCGCTTATAGCGGAATTATCTGACACCAAAGAGAGAGCGTAAAAATACAAAATTAGACATAATTCTCTTCAAGGTATAATAGGGTTGAACTAAATTACAGAATAACGCATTAATTATTTAAGTTTCAGGTACACTAACACTGATATTTTTTAGAGAGCTAAGTTAATATTAATTAATTACATCAATATATCCCACAACTCCAAATATCTCAGATATTTAAATAATTAAGTAAACTACACGACCTAAGAGAGTAAAACAGGGGAACATACCCGTTCATAGCAACGAATAGGCTTACATTGCGTGACACATTATAAGACGCAAGTCGTCGTCTTATAACAAATTGGCGCCCATCGTGGGGCAGAAACAACGAGAACCCCGCAACCATAAGAGCCGAGGGTCACTTACAAATTGGCCCTCAACTTGTGTAAGGCTTAAGTTAAGTAACTATAACTATACTAATATTACTTAACCAGAGCAGGCAACTGTGGGAGAATAAACATGCATACCAGAGGTAGATCAAGGATTAGGGCAGGAGAAACGGAGAAGGAAATAGATGAACAAGAACAGGAAATAGAACTAATAACAGACAGTGAAATGAAACAACAGACAGACGAAATAATGGAAACTGAAATAATTGCGGACAAGGAAAAGGAAGTAATTGAAGAAGATGCCCAAGGGGACCAAATAGATAAAGCTGGAGCCAGAGAGGTACCAAGTTGGCAGGAGATGATGAAATTTATAACAGAACAATTTAGGAAAACAAATGAGGAAAATAAGGAAAACTCAAAGAGACTGGAGGAAAAATTAGATAAAACAAATGAGGAAATTAAGGGAACCTCAAAACAAATGAACGAAAGATTAAACCAAATTCACGAAAGGTTAGATAGGAATGATGAGGGTGTAAAACAAATGAAGGAAGACATCCTACAAATACATGAAGAGAAATTAAGGCAGATTAATGAAAAAATTGAGAATCTTCATGTGACAGTTAACCAGAAGGTGGACCAAAATAATGAGGAAAGAAAATTAGAAATAGCCAAAACAAATGAAGGGTTAGAAAAAACTAACGAAACAATAGTACAGGTTCGTGAAGAATTACAAAACAAAATTAATGATATAAAAATTGAGAGTAAAACAATGGTCGAAGAAATCCAACAGGAAACTGTCGGAAAATATGAGCAAATTAAAAACGAAGTACATCAGGTACGGGAAGAGAATAAGGAAGGGATTACGCAAATACAGATAGACATGGGCGAACGACTCGAAAGAGTCTATGGCAATTTAAACAGTATGGAAGGTCAAATTAATACCAGTAAAAATAAAATAGAGGAAATTAGTAGACGTGAATTACAATTACAAGAAGAAGTAGATTCATGGCGGGATAGGACATGCCAACATAGTCATACAAATAACCACGAGAACCGGGAGTCGATTAATTTTCGTAATTACAAGCGCAATCCGATGGAATTTTTAAAGAGATTGGAAGAGGTGATCGCAAGAAATAGAGAAAATCGCTGGAGTATTATACGCAGTATGATTGATGAAACGTTTAAAGATACTCATGATAATTTGTGGACAGCGGTGCGCCCGGATATACTGGACATGACTGAGTTCAAAAAACAGTTTAAAGAGAAATATTGGTCTGAATCGACCCAGAACATGATTAGGAATAATTTGAGTAACGGTCGATACGAAACAAACATAAGCCAGTCTCCTACTTCATACTTTCTAGGAAAAGTATGTATGGCACGGAACTTAGAGCCCAGAATTCCCGAAGAATGTTTGGTGATACAACTATCCTACCATTACGAGGAAGGGATAAAAAATGCACGTATGTGTAGTCAAATCAAAACGATTCCAGCTATGGCCAAATTCTTGGAGAATTATGAGCACGAGAACCAATACCAAAGAAATAGAATGTTAAATTATAAATATCAGAAGTATAATAATAACGCGCCACCAACCAATTCTCATAATAATGATCACAATCGACCTGCGCAGAACGTTAATGCCAATAGAACCCAAAATGAGGACGCGAATAATAATTCCAGGAACTATAATTATCGTGGCAATAATAATTATAATTACCGCGATAGTCGCAATAATAGAGGAGATGGGGACAGACGACCCAATAATTATAGGCATAACGTCAATTATATCTACTCCAGGCCTCAAGGTAATCAGCGACGGTATTACCCAAGGAGTCTCCGATATGACAACCATTATGACCAGTCCTGGCGTGAAGACAACTATCCACCTGAAGGAAATTATAGGATAGCGGAACCTAATACGGAGGATCGCACTGAAACCATACAAAATCAACACAGTAATCAAAATGAAAATAGAGAAGAGGGGGTAAGCCCTCATTTAAACTAGTAGAGGCAGTGAAAATTAATGAATAAATTCTAAAAGATAATAAGAACAACTTATTACCAGTCTTGAAGAGAAAATATTTGGAATTTAAAAAGAATTTGAGTTGAATACTACCACTAAATTCTAAAATACAATAAGAACCACTTATTATTGATTTTGAAGAAAAAAACACTTGTAAATAAAAGAGAATTTTTTGAACAATAAAATAAATAGAAAAAAAAATGTGTCATTCAAAATGAAGTAAGTCTGAAATAAAATATAGTTATGAAGAAGGTATTAAGAACAATGAATAAACAAACCCCAAGATTACAGAAGAAAGCGAGAATTATTATTAAATGTTTATAAAGAAATAGTATGAATAATGAAACCCCAAGATTACAGAAGAAAGCGAGAATTATTATTAAATGTTTATAAAGAAATAATGTGAACAATGAATAATGAAATCCCAAGATTACAGAAGAAAGCGAGAATTATTATTAAATGTTTATAAAGAAATAGTGTGAATAATGAAATCCCAAGATTACAGAAGAAAGCGAGAACTATTACTAAGCGTCTACAAAGAAATAATGTGAATGATAAATAATGAAACCCCAAGATAAAAGTTTTTACCTCAAATCTACCTATGCAAAATAAAGAAAGAGAAAAATCATATGACCTGAAATACATACCACATTGCCAAATGAAGGAAACTACTTCAGTAAACGATTGAATGTAACCAATGTAATGTTAAAGAAGACAAGAAAGAAAGAGTATGTATGAACATAATTCATTAAAAAATAAACAGCCAAAATAATGAAATACGATAAGAAGAAGAATAGTTGGGCTAAGGAAGGTATTTAGTCAGAAATACAGTTATAATGATCATCACACAACAACTATTTAGAAAATATTGAGATCAGAGAAAAAACAAATGAAGAAGATACTTAGCATTACAATCACAACAAAAATGATTACAAATAATAACTGTCAAATTTAATATCAAAGAATGTTTAAGGAACTAAAATGGAATCACAAAATATGAAGGACAGTAATGAAGAAATATAAAAGCAACAAAGAAAAAAAAATGTTTCCCAAATATTTATTATTAAATAATTAAAGAGATTATTAGGAGATTATTATATTTTATAGCTGACTGTAGATGAATTCCAGCAGTACTATATTAAGATGTGGTGTGGGCAGCAGAGTATGAAGCCAAACAGTGCCTCTCTGAACTGTACCAACGCATGTATTAGGGATTGTTAGGGAAATTAAATATTTAAGGAATATTAGAATAGTTGCAAGAATGACTTCAGTTTCCAAAAGAGTAGGACGAAGAAAACAGAAAGAAATGAGTTGACAGAAGAATAATTGAGAAATACAGTGATTATAGTAATTATAAGTAGAAGAGATGTGAACTAATGTATCATTGAATATAGTAGCCAACTATCAACAAATAATGCTTACAGAAATTAAAAATGATCAAGAATGTTAATTAAAATGATGAAATGTTATTAAATAAAAAAAAGTATTAATACTAGTCTCATGAAGTTACATTGAAAATCCCATCGTCAACCATTAACAATGAAATGAAGAAAAGGCATGTGAAAAAGACAAGTTTATTTGACCTAAACTTCATTCAGGTAAACTAAACTTTTTTAGGAGGGGGAGCATATGTAACGCAACAGAAATGCTAGCATCTGTGTTACATAAAAACAAGGTTAACAGAATAATAAACAAGTCAATATCTAACCCCATGATAGAACAAAGATCTAATAATTACATTTATAATTATAGATAAAGGTAAATAAGGATGCAAGGTAGTATTAACAAGAATAAACGAACCTGTAAGTTAAATAATAGTTGATGATATATGTTTAGTGAAAGGCAAACAAAAAATGAAACAATAATGTACTTTATAGTAATAGCAAATAAGAATTTTGAGTTAAGAAATATTATTTTATGACAACAAATATTATGATAAAGTTTATGTTATGTTATACCAAATATGTGTTGAGTTAATGAAAGGTAATGAAACAAGATGTATTATTCAATTACTGTTGTAGAATGAAGTGTGAAGCAGCTAGTTAACGTTAATAGATTTGAATTTTCTTATATGTGACCCATAGGTCAAGATAAAATTGTCATTAGATATGGAAAAAATAATTGTTTATGTAAATGTTAATAGTTAAGATTTGATTATATGTATGAATTTATGTAAAAGGGGCTATAGATGTTTACCAGTTATAAACACAGGTAGATCCGTTTACAATAAAAGGCCTAACAGCCAAAACCACTATATAACCACTCATAACATAAAGGTTAGGTACATCAATTAATAATAATTAATGAATACGATTTGAAGAGCTAGAAAAAAAAACATTAAATTAATAATGATATATAATAAAATTTATACAAATTATGATAATGCCATAATGCCATGATATCGATTAATAACGTTTAATATCGAAAGGGTATTAAATATAAAAAAGAAAAAAACAGGCTTATATAAAAAAAACCAGCAGAATATGTGTAGAAAATAATAAACCAACTATCGGTAAAGTTACATTCCGATAGGATAGCAAATTAATAAGGAATAGACAAAAAATATATGAAATAAACACTATATTCAAAACATGTGGAAGGAAGAAAAATCATGTGTTGCTAGGGACGACAGGAAAAGAGGAAGTTGTTGATTTGACAATAATTGCTTTGATGATCTGAATGTGATGAGATTAAAAAACCCAAGAAACGTCTATTTAATCGGAATATTCTAAATTATCAGACACTATTATAAAACACAAAATCCTAATGATAATATTTATGACTCTTACCAGTACAGTTTAACCAAATAAGACTATAGTATGACATCACAATAGAAAATAAATAACTGGATTCTACAAGGAAGAACTGGAACTGTCCCATATCCGAAGGGAATTGATGATATATTAAACCAAATAGAAAGAATTAACAGTATCACAATTAATAATATACACTACACCAGAAGTTATAACCTTTCAAATACACGGAACAACACTAATTGCTTCAACCGAGAGAAGAACGTATTTGGATCCTGGAGTTGCAGAAGAAGCATCAATCGGGCTGTAAATCAATCCAGAGAGCTGTATTTCCGAAGTGGACAGGACAAGAATTCCATTTTATTAAACCGAAGAAAGAATATCGTACGGCATAATTGTCCAGAACAGTAAATTTATCAATCAACCGCCTACACGATTTGCTTCGTTCTAGTCTGGTAAATTATTATTATATTAATCATACTAACTACACAACACTTCAAATTTGTAAATCTTGCATTCTTATCTATGTATTTTTAATCTTCCCCACAGTTACAAGAACCTTCACACCCTGAATTAAATTAATTACAAATTAAAACACACTATATAACTGAATTTAAATAAAGGATCGGAATAATCAACAATCGATTCACGCAATCTATAGCCCAAGCATATGTTAGTTAGAACATATCTTATTCAATGTTAAAGAAGTAAACAAATAAAGAACCTTTATATAATTGCTAAATCTTGTCATTTGGAGTATGATTTAATGAGTTGGGAATAAAAAGTAACTGAATAAGTATAGAATAATTGGTTAACATAAACAGTGAAATAACCTATAAGTTTCGTTGAGCCGATACTACAGCGCTTATAGCGGAATTATCTGACACCAAAGAGAGAGCGTAAAAATACAAAATTAGACATAATTCTCTTCAAGGTATAATAGGGTTGAACTAAATTACAGAATAACGCATTAATTATTTAAGTTTCAGGTACACTAACACTGATATTTTTTAGAGAGCTAAGTTAATATTAATTAATTACATCAATATATCCCACAACTCCAAATATCTCAGATATTTAAATAATTAAGTAAACTACACGACCTAAGAGAGTAAAACAGGGGAACATACCCGTTCATAGCAACGAATAGGCTTACATTGCGTGACACATTATAAGACGCAAGTCGTCGTCTTATAACAATATATATATATATATATATATATATATATTGCGACAACACAAATTACTAAACTATTGGCGCATAGGATATGATAGTATGTGTATCTTTAAATTAAAAGTCTATATTGGAGGGTTTAAGATTATTTATTGCACAAACACAAGTAATTGTTTATATGGTATATTTGATATGTACTGAATGTAATGTTTGATATAGAGTCTTTCTTTTAAAATGTTAAATACTGTTCATACGCAAGACGTGATAAGTTACATAAAGAAGATTCCCACGATGATGTTGCTGAAGAGAAGGGCAGGTCTTTGCGGTGTAGTTGGTTCGTCAGGTGCGGTTTATAAATGACGGACGTTTCCCCAGAAACGTTTACAGCTGGGCTGGCGTCCTGTAACAGCTGGGCTGGTGTCCTGACAGCTGGGCTGGTGTCCTATAACAGCTGGGCTGGTGTCCTGTAACAGCTGGGCTGGTGTCCTGACAGCTGGGCTGGTCTCCTGTAATTCCCACGATGAATCTGACGCTTCACACACACAACGGTACTACGGATCTTATTACTCGTAAAATTAATATAGAGTTTATGACCAAGTAATATCTCAGGTGACAGTGCGTTTAATCTAATAACGGTATATTGAACTTATACCACCCCGGCTTCTTCAAGTGTTCACGCGAATACCAAGGTCTACCGCGATCAGCAGACCACCCTATGAGGAAATCTTGCACTAACACGGAAATGTCTTGATGGAACAACTTACTATTGCGTAACTATTAATGATACTGACACTGCGGAAAATCTCGCACAGTGATACAGTTACACTCACTTATTACACACGTAATACTACAATATTAATATCGTATGTAAAGAGTTAATATTCAACTGTTCTGCGTCAACACGCGTTACTATACCCGAATAGTCTTTACAGATTCCTGCAAGCGACAGAATCTTGAACAAGAATTGTATGTACCGTTCGCGGTAGCAGCAGTGAAGAACTGCCTGTAATTATACGCGCAATGCGTTAAAATAATACTGTGTGCAGATGTACTACACACACAGTTCTGAGTCTTCCCGTTTCACTAACGACGAATAGTTTTTACAACACCTTGCAAGCGGTAGAATCTTGTACAAGGAGTGCACGTCCCGTTCGCGGTAGATGGCGTAGAAGAACTGTCGTAATTATACGCGCAATGCGTTAAAACAATACTGTGTGTAGATGTACTACACACACAGTTCTGAATCTTCCCGTTTCACTAACGACGAATAGTTTTTACAGCACCTTGCAAGCGGTAGAATCTTGTACAAGGAGTGCACGTCCCGTTCGCGGTAGATGGCGTAGAAGAACTGCCTGTGTAACGACAGGCTTAAGAAAATTTCCAACCACCACTCAGCATTCTATTGGTGGATGGAAGTCACATGGTTAGTACACCGTGACATGCACTTTTCATGCAGTAAAGTGCATTTACTTTGTAAGAGCATGCATAGCGATAATCAGAATACCCTTATCTCATGCATAACTGCATACTTTACTAATATCATATATGAACGTAAATAATAGTCAGAAATATACAGGGTTTGTAGCAATACATATGTCTATGTTCAGTTCAATGTCAAACACAATGATAATCCAATCACGCACAGCCCGGGAAACGTTTACCACTCGCGCACGCGCGCACATTTCCACAAACACAGTACATGAATAACAATAAATAAATAATGCACAGTTTTACTAAACTAAACCCTTATCCTTACTAAATACAACTGATAACATAACCAAACTTAACCATCTACCAATATAACATGAATATCCATTGTCTGTGTAATATATGAGCTTGCCCCGCCTATCATGATCCTGTGATTCGTTGCAGGATTAACCCCTTCCCGCATAAAAAAAAATTTTTTTCTTTTTTTTTAGGTAACTAACAAAAAATAAAAAAATTTTTTTTTTCGATATAACCAAAACAATTTCCTATACCTTAGATAATAATATTAATACCTTCACATTAAAATCTAATAGACATCCTCAAATCAATACTAACATTTCCTAACTGTCACTTTGAAGCACCAAATCAAAGACACGTGGTAACCTAAAACCAAAACAAATACACATGTTCCCGACAAGCAGATAACGAAATTTTATGCAGGGTCACAAAGTACACAGACGGCATTCCTTATCTTAACTAGATTATTGTTCATTCACAGAGTCATCTTACATATAACATTTAAACCTGAACTGACATATTTAAATAGCTACACATTCTTGCCCCTATATCCTGACATTTATTTCTGAGTTTTTTGTATAAAATTTTCTCAGTTTTGAAACGCACACGTTTACTTGGAAATGTAGATTTGAATTTGTTTAATATATGCTGTATTTGCTTTATCTCGCAACCCATTAACTGAACCTTGGGGGTCGGTGAGTTATTCGTTATCTTATCTTTCGCGCGTCCCAGTCTGATAACGTGAGGTCGACAATCAACTTTAGCTTGCAATAATTCTTTCGGAAATTCCAATGTAGCATGCAGTTTATTCAATTTATCAACTTCCCAAATAATATTATGTCCGAGTTTTCTAACTCCAATTACGGTCACATCTATTTCCGTTCCCTGTACATATCTTGTTATACGTGCCTGTTTTTCAACTATCTGCGACTCACACGTTGCTGATTTTATCCTTGTGTGACTTACCGGCAGAATCGGCATTTGTATAAAGTGGTTTTTACACCTCTTTCGTAACTGCTCGTCCAACAGCGATATTTCTGTGCCGCTGTCGAACAACATCTCGTCAACATAACCACTGATTTTTGCTTCGACAATAAGGTCGGTGCAATTTTCAATACTAATATTTCCCTCATGTTTATTACTATTATCATTATTACACACTAAATTATCCCTAATTGCTGCAGGATATAGGCCAGACATAACAGTTTCATTCTTATAACTAACATTTTTCATACTTGATTGATTGAACTGCTTTTCAACTGAATCATTTTCAGTAACTGTTGCTAATAAGTTGGTATTAATTTGCTGAGTTGTATTTTTATGTTGTTGTGATTGCGACTGATTTTGTGGTGTTTGAACATGAAACTAATTACGCGGCGGTTCATTATTATTTACCATAATTGTTGTCACCTTATTGTCACCAGTATCATTCACCTCTCCATCCTCCATAAACACCTCAGTATCTGATATAAACTCATCAAGTACCTCCTCATAATGACATGTGTCAGAAATACCTGCACCGTTATTATCAATACCCATTCCAGGTTCTACTACTGGTTCGGGATTTTTATGTGTTATGCATAAACTGTCCGAATCAATAATAACTTCAGATTCTATGATCCGTTCACGGCTCTCGCATGCTATATCTGTTACATTATAAACTATCACCTCCTCACAGCAATTATCTGAAGTATGTTCTGGACTAATAGTGTTGCTACTACTAATTTCACTTTCGTTATCTTCACTATAATGGAATGCATAATCTAGATATTCGACCATATCGAATAATGAAATACTATGCCCTAAGCGAGTTGCTTCATTAATATTACTTTCAATTTCATCCCACAATTTCCGCCTAATGGCTCTACTCTCCTCAGATATGGTTTTATCATCAATTGACATGGCCCTTAAAGATTCTATAAGCCCTTTTGCCTTCGACATAGTGATCACAAATTAATTTAAAATTTAGTAAATTTAAATTCACTGATTTATACGCAAAGAAAGTTATTATTATCACCAGATTATTAACGTATGGTAACCAGTTTATATGCACACAGAAAGCAGTTCAAAACATCAACATGTAAATAAACCTTATCTAACACACAACAACTAATAATCTACCTCCAATATACTGATAAAATCTGTTCATATATGACATACAAGAGAATATGCACAATTGATAAATTATATCCTCAGATTTTCATATGAACTACACACATACAATTATTACGTTAATTATAATTATACATAGGATTTTACCAACAAATTTTTTTACTCATAGACAAATATATAATAGCGTAAAATTACCGCTATTTTACGAGCCCTACGTTGCAAAGCGCCAAAATATCTCTATGCGACAACACAAATTACTAAACTATTGGCGCATAGGATATGATAGTATGTGTATCTTTAAATTAAAAGTCTATATTGGAGGGTTTAAGATTATTTATTGCACAAACACAAGTAATTGTTTATATGGTATATTTGATATGTACTGAATGTAATGTTTGATATAGAGTCTTTCTTTTTAAATGTTAAATACTGTTCATACGCAAGACGTGATACGTTACATAAAGAAGATTCCCACGATGATGTTGCTGAAGAGAAGGGCAGGTCTTTGCGGTGTAGTTGGTTCGTCAGGTGCGGCTTATAAATGACGGACGTTTCCCCAGAAACGTTTACAGCTGGGCTGGCATCCTGTAACAGCTGGGCTGGTGTCCTGACAGCTGGGCTGGTGTCCTGTAACAGCTGGGCTGGTGTCCTGTAATTCCCACGATGAATCTGACGCTTCACACACACAACGGTACTACGGATCTTATTACTCGTAAAATTAATATAGAGTTTATGACCAAGTAATATCTCAGGTGACAGTGCGTTTAATCTAATAACGGTATATTGAACTTATACCACCCCGGCTTCTTCAAGTGTTCACGCGAATACCAAGGTCTACCGCGATCAGCAGACCACCCTATGAGGAAATCTTGCACTAACACGGAAATGTCTTGATGGAACAACTTACTATTGCGTAACTATTAATGATACTGACACTGCGGAAAATCTCGCACAGTGATACAGTTACACTCACTTATTACACACGTAATACTACAATATTAATATCGTATGTAAAGAGTTAATATTCAACTGTTCTGCGTCAACACGCGTTACTATACCCGAATAGTCTTTACAGATTCCTGCAAGCGACAGAATCTTGAACAAGAATTGTATGTACCGTTCGCGGTAGCAGCAGTGAAGAACTGCCTGTAATTATACGCGCAATGCGTTAAAATAATACTGTGTGCAGATGTACTACACACACAGTTCTGAGTCTTCCCGTTTCACTAACGACGAATAGTTTTTACAACACCTTGCAAGCGGTAGAATCTTGTACAAGGAGTGCACGTCCCGTTCGCGGTAGATGGCGTAGAAGAACTGTCGTAATTATACGCGCAATGCGTTAAAACAATACTGTGTGTAGATGTACTACACACACAGTTCTGAATCTTCCCGTTTCACTAACGACGAATAGTTTTTACAGCACCTTGCAAGCGGTAGAATCTTGTACAAGGAGTGCACGTCCCGTTCGCGGTAGATGGCGTAGAAGAACTGCCTGTGTAACGACAGGCTTAAGAAAATTTCCAACCACCACTCAGCATTCTATTGGTGGATGGAAGTCACATGGTTAGTACACCGTGACATGCACTTTTCATGCAGTAAAGTGCATTTACTTTGTAAGAGCATGCATAGTGGTAATCAGAATACCCTTATCTCACGCATAACTGCATACTTTACTAATATCATATATGAACGTAAATAATAGTCAGAAATATACAGGGTTTGTAGCAATACATATGTCTATGTTCAGTTCAATGTCAAACACAATGATAATCCAATCACGCACAGCCCGGGAAACGTTTACCACGCGCGCACATTTCCACAAACAGTACATGAATAACAATAAATAAATAATGCACAGTTTTACTAAACTAAACCCTTATCCTTACTAAATACAACTGATAACATAACCAAACTTAACCATCTACCAATATAACATGAATGTCCATTGTCTGTGTAATATATGAGCTTGCCCCGCCTATCATGATCCTGTGATTCGTTGCAATATATATTGTGACGGCAGCGGTATGCGAACATCTGCTCTCCAGTACCAGCGGTGGACACAGCGAGCCAATCAAACAACGTGCTCGGAGCGAGCCAATCAGCGATCCCGGTTAGTCAATAAAACCCGGGCCGGCAGAAAATTTTGAGCGCACTTCATCGCCACGCCATCGAACGCACTTCATCTCCTCTCCTCTCTCGGACGACATCGGGGCGGAGTCAGCCGGAAGGAACAGCCGAAGAATAGAACCGCCGCCGTTCTTGCGTCTTCGCACTCCCGTTCCGCGCCAGCGATGGATTTCGCTGGGCCGGCAGCCGACTCTACAACCGGTGCCGAAAGAAGAGGAGGACTGCAGTACGCCACGATCAGCGGGCGCAGCCGCCGAACACCTCAGCGCGGCACGACCAACATCACAGTTCTCGCCACTCGGTCCTTTTTAGGGCCACCAAAATAACTAGAGTGTACGATTGGCGCCATTTGTCATGCGGCAAGCCTTTTGTCCGGTGACAAGTGGCGCCCAACGTGGGGCGACGATCATCTTGCGGATGCAAGATCCAGCCACGCCAGCGAGCTACCAGCCGGCACACCAATCAACATGGCGCCCAACAGACACCTCCACAACATCTGGAGAAGAGCAGTAGGCTGGCTACCGGAGAGCATTCAAGACCCGGTGGAGTTGTGACGGCAGCGGTATGCGAACATCTGCTCTCCAGTACCAGCGGTGGACACAGCGAGCCAATCAAACAACGTGCTCGGAGCGAGCCAATCAGCGATCCCGGTTAGTCAATAAAACCCGGGCCGGCAGAAAATTTTGAGCGCACTTCATCGCCACGCCATCGAACGCACTTCATCTCCTCTCCTCTCTCGGACGACATCGGGGCGGAGTCAGCCGGAAGGAACAGCCGAAGAATAGAACCGCCGCCGTTCTTGCGTCTTCGCACTCCCGTTCCGCGCCAGCGATGGATTTCGCTGGGCCGGCAGCCGACTCTACAACCGGTGCCGAAAGAAGAGGAGGACTGCAGTACGCCACGATCAGCGGGCGCAGCCGCCGAACACCTCAGCGCGGCACGACCAACATCACAGTTCTCGCCACTCGGTCCTTTTTAGGGCCACCAAAATAACTAGAGTGTACGATTGGCGCCATTTGTCATGCGGCAAGCCTTTTGTCCGGTGACAATATATATATATATATATATATATATATATATTGCGACAGTACAAATAAGTGATGTACTATGTACTGAGCATGGAATATAAAAATTTAAATTTACCTAATAAACTGTAAATAATTAATAATATATTAGAAATAAACATGTCAGGCATTGCAAGCTTGACTCAGACAAAAATATGAACAGGTGTTTCGACCTGAATCGACGTGCACACACACACAAATGTAACTGAAAGTGTGTACACCAGTATTTTGCTAGTGTGTGTGAACGCAGGTCTCTGCAGGCGAGTTTGCCACCCCAAGATGAATAATTGCACAATTACTGTTTTTCCGTAATTATTCATAAACTATAATTAAGAATTAAAATCCAAAACCACAATAAAATGTAATAAAATTTACTAAATACTGTGTACGAAAACCACGCGAAAGTGACACACCGTACGAGTGTAATAGTGAAATAACTATGTACAAATCGAAAGGGTTAAGTTGCAATGTCCAAAATTACAGTGAACATGTGTTGTAAAAATAGTTATAAGATAAGTATAAGAGTATACTTACAGGACTCTGCAATTCGCAGAAATATAAAAAATAGTGAATTTGACAAAGAGTGGGGGAACTGAATCCAGAGACAGTTTCTAACATGTCGATTTCGTACCACTGCAGGTGTCAACCAAGACATGGGTATAAATAGGACACGCAAGCTACAGTGGTTCTCTTTCTTGAATCATCCACGGTGCAGCGGGAGCTTATGCCCGTCAGCATGGCGTATTTATTTTTTGTAAACATTTTAAATTTGCCAGTTACGTACAAATATGTAATTAAGCTGTAAAGACAATCATTTTAATTAATAACAGCACTACTTAAGAAGATCCATTAACGTCAGAAACAGCACGAGGAGAGTTCCAGAGAATGATTCGACACTAGACAAGAGAGTGATACGACGCTGGACAAGAGGAGAGTTCCAGAGAGAGATACGGCGCTGGACAAGAGGAGTGTTCCAGAGAGAGAGAGTGATACGACGCTGGACAAGAGGAGAAGAGAGACAGCCGACGCTGGACAAGAGGAGAAGAGAGACAGCCGACGCTGAAGGCGAGACGAGGACGAATACCGATGAAAAAAAAAATGATCGAGTATGATTGACGACAATAAGGTGATAAACAACTTATTTATATCTTAATCATACAAAGAACTCAAAGACAATTAAAGACATTTCTATTTTATTTAAAAGTAAGAGCAATGTTTCTTGTAAAGTATAATTAAAATCATAGATGTTTTAGAAATACGATTAACATAACAAGAGCTCAAATTAATATGATATAAATGATTACAAAGCATTTAAATGAAAACAATTAGTATTTGAGAAAACAGTACTGAGAAACAAAAGATAAATTCAATAACTGTTAATAATTTTGAGTACATTACAATATAGAAAAAGAGATTTAAATATTGATATTTTGAGACACATTAATTGACTGAGTAGTCTGAAAATGAGATTTTTCTTTTATACAATAATTAGTAGAATAGAATATTTAGTCAGTAAGGATGTATATAGCTTAAGCCTTACGGCATAACAACAAATAATAACGAATGTTTTAAATCGAAGTCAGTGCCAAGTGCACATTTTTTAATAGTATCAAATAAATTTTAATTACCGTTTCAAGTTACATAGAGTTCTTATTGCAGATACACCTGAAACCCAATTTAAATGTTATATTGTTACGTAATTTGTCAATCTTGAACGTGAGACCGGTCACGCCTATTTTATGTATATGTAACGTTGCATAAGTTTGGCGCTCCAAGATCGTGGGGCTCCACAAATTTAAATTATATCAAATTTGCAATTTGTTACGTTGCAATATATATATATGTATGTATGTATGGGAGTGTGAAAATTACATAATGAACAAAAACACTGGGTTGTGTTAATTATTTAAGGTATACCAATTATAATTTGTATTTTCAATATTTGGTCTTCTTTTAATATGTTTAGTTGATAACATCCTATAATGGGCTATCACAGTATGTCATAATATAATTATATAAACATACGTAGAAAAAGAAATGAATGTCATGTTAAAGAAATAAAGTAATGTTTTATACGATCTTATAAATATGTACTTGTTTATTTGCATTGACCTGTTTTTCTCTGCCGAGTACACTAGACGACACCTTGTTTAATTTTCACATGAACGTCAAGATGTACATTTGACGTCCAAATAAAGCTAAGGTAACGCAAAATTAATCATTTCTTACTGAGTCAGTCTTCAAATTCAAATGTGGCGCGCAGGCTGGTGGTTGTAGGCCGCTTGCAACCTGAACAGTAAATGGCAGAGCTTACTACAGAAACATATGGGAGGATGTGTGGTACTCTTCACAATCATCCTATGTTCCCAATGTAAGCTTGGTGGTTGCAAAGTTTCTGCAACGCTCCACTAGTAGCACTGTAATAAACTTTGTGTATAAAATCAGCACAGCTTTCTTGATTTGTAAGTTGTGTCAGGTTTAGTGTTTATTCGTTGTTTGAGGTTATAAAATGATAGTAATAATTTACTATTATCAAACTGTGATTACGATAGTTCAATTCTTTTAACCCCTCTACCATCCATTCAACCAACTACTGCAACCACCAAGCCGCCACTGTTGTATACCCTTTTGTATTTAATACAAACGATACTAATAAGCCATACATCAAAATTCAAATGTGCCATACGAACAAAAAACGAATTTTAAAAATTGTCATCATGGTTTCATTAATAAATCAACAATGTTGTTTGCAAGCTTCATAGTATGGGAACAAAGAAGTGCAAGCAAGTTATCAAAACAAGTGTGATTTTGAATGCTGAATAAATAGTTAATAACTGATGTTAAGCCACCTCCCCCTCCCCTGTAGTGGCAACAAATAATATGAGAGTAAACAGAGCCGTCGCGTGGGTTTTAGGCGCCCAGGGCTAGATTTTTCCAGCCCCCCCCCCAAACGACGGCCAGTTGTAGCCTACTCTCCCATATTAGCAAGTTTTGTCAGTATACGTCCCTTTTCACTACAACAGAAGAGAACTTGATGATCACATGTTATAAAAAATAACCAGCTCTGATCCTGTCAACTTCTAGTTGTAAACAAGATATATGAGGTCATAATTGTAAAATAAATTAAGTCCGTATTATTTAAGTCTTGAAAGTGAATGACTTTTGTGGTTTAAAAATTAAAATCATTGAGTAAATATTCGATCAAAATTTATGTGGTCGTTGTACGGTTTGTTTATAATCAATAACTAATTTGCGTGTTTAAATGTGGGAAAACTATATTTTTTTGACAATTTCTCTAGTAGAAAGGGAAATGAGATTTAAATGAATCAACTAAAATTATAAATACTAAGATTATATATATATATATATTGTAATAAAACCCAATAATGATTCGTGTAATAAAATAATTTGTGTATGTATGGGTGTAGTTTTCTGACGTTCCGCTCCGGAAACGTCGATTTGGTAATGTTCCTAGTCTTTCAGGGTTACAAAATAAAATCTGTGTGTATTGCTGTCGTAACAATTTGAAAATAAAAATAAAATTTAAAATTTTATTAAAAAAAAATTTTAATTTTCTGGAAAATGTTTTTTGGGTAATTTGTTCTTAAAATTTAGGAACAAATCGAGTTTATCGGTTGTAATTATAAGTGGAATGGTATCGTGGTTATTTTAGTAATATTGTCACCTTCAGTAATTCTGTTGAAAAGACAATCTTGTTAACTCCAAGTTTAAACGAAAGACGGCTCTCTTCTTCTTCTTTTGAAACGTTGCCGTTTCGTATATACCGCCTTTCAGTTAGTTGGGTTTCTTCATTAATTAATTGTTAAGTCCTTTTTATAATAAAAAATCAACTCCAATTTACCGAAACAGAATGTTTATTAACAAAAATAATGAAATTGTTTGATTAAAATTGATATTACAATGCAGTATCGACTCGCTCAGGGCCGGTCGATATAAACAATTTATATTGGTATCATAAAATAGGGTTCTTTAAACGGTTATTAAAAATATATAGCCAGAGAAGGTTATGGGAAGGAAAGTATAACATTTACAATTATTAAATGTCTTAAAATTTAACAATACAATAATAATTAAAAATATTAAAAGTTTATATATGATTTGATTTCGAACCAATAGTAGCCATGTCGTTTCTATACTGCAGCGGACCGGACCAAAATGGTTGACTGACGCATGCGCAAGGAAGCCTCCAGTGTTGATGAAGTTTTTGTTGTAATAAAGATGTCCTTTCTTCGAGTAAATGCTCTCAGCAATTGTATACGATCGTCCTGGATATATTTAAATGTCACTGGTGTATGATGGAATAGTTCACTTGGTGTAAAATGTTGTCACTGGATATATCTCGTTGTGTTTATGTGTGTCGTTTTTAACCTCGAAATATCGGTCTGTATTTGGTGTAATATCAGTGTTATTCTGCTTATCTAGTTAAGTGTGGTTCAATTTATTAGTGTTACTGTGTTCATAGGTCACTTTCACCACTTCACAATCTATAAAATAGTTTACAATAATTATTTTCAAAATTTTCACTGAAATACGGTTTATAACATAAACGCCATTAAAGGTTATTTCTGGCGAAAGGTTACTTTAAGTGCACTCGTCAACGCATAATAATGAACTGTCTGTATTTCCTTCGTCTCATGAAAGTCTTAGCCTATATAATATATCTCATACATTGTTTAAATTTGCCATAACTTCCGATACACTTTAAAAATGTACTTTATGTTCATAAAATAAATTCGTTATTAGTTAACTGTTTGAAATATAAAATACATATTCGTTTTCACTATTCTATTCTACTTATTTTGATAGTAATTAAGTTAGTATTACAAAGTTTTATCTGAAAATTATATTTCTTATAATTTTTTGGGAGGTAGGCCTAAAATTATACTTCCTGTCTTCTATGTAAATAATAGCCATTTTCCCTAATATAATTATTATTCTATGAAATCTGAAATTTGTATACTTATCAATTCTCACTTATTTTATTGCAATTTAGTATACTAATGATGGTTTTTTAATATAATTCATTTGTATATGACTCCCCCTAGGATAGTGTCAGTGAATCTATTTCAGTTTTAATGGTATTTTATTAGACAATTAAACAATTTTACTCATATAATGAACATATCTTTAGAAAGCCTTATTTACATAGTATTTAATATGTTGAGTTTATCTTGCCTAAATATTGTCATTTTATATGGTTTATAAGACTAGGTTTGTTAATTATTCTGCAGTTTAAATTTATTCTTTGGCCTAGATCTGATGTGTGGCTAATTTCCAAATGTTTTATTAATGTAGCTATTTTATATCCTTCTCTGACTGGTATAACATAAATTATTGATTATATAATTAACATATAACATCTCTCTATATCACAACTAGTGTTCTGAATAACATTGCTTAGTATATTACCTAATAACATAATAAAGAGTATTTCTACAACATTGGAATGATATCTATTTTTAGACAGTGCATTCCTAAATTAAACTGAACACTAAAATAACAGTTATAATACTAATATCTCTTATGACTAACTCTTATTTATCTAAATGTTATATGTAATAGGAACCTAACATCCTGGTTCCATATATAATTGTTAACACCTTCTATAAACTTCATCATAAACAGTTTGTTCTGTAATTCCCCATTTATAAAATTTATACCCCATCTTAAAGTATACCCCTAGCTACCTGAGTTATATTCCATTCTATGGAATGTTCATATCGCTTTAGTAGCTTTTATTTAGTAATATTACTACTTCATTATCAAAGTAGGCACTGTTCACAAAACTTAAAGTTTGTTACTATGTACTGCAACTCATGCACCCTTTTAAAGTTTATTATTTATAATTTGATCACTTGCACTTGTCTATGGTGAATTATCAATATATTTACTAGTCTTTTTCTAGCTTTTAATATGAAATATTCAACCATGGGGGAACTGTGAAGACTTGTCTATACAAACTAAATAATAACTTTTTGAATGCACTAATATTTAATACTACTAACACTTTTAGTTTTTGTCAGTTTTACAGTGATATGGTTTTTTAGGGTGTTATACTTTCTCTTTGGGCATTCATTGATTTTGGGGTTTTTTGGGGGTTCTTTCCCTATGGGGTTTTTGTTTTATATGGGTCGTCTTAATTATTCTTCTTTCTTCTTTGAGTTTGGTTATTCTTCCTTCTTCTGTAGTTTTGGATTATCCTTCTTTCTTCTTTCTTCTGTAGTTCTTATTTTTATTATTCTTCTTTCTTCTTTGAGTTTGGTTCTTCTTTATTCTTCCTTCTTCAGTAGATTTAGTTTTGATTAGTCTTCTTTCTTCTTTAGTTTTAATTAGTCTTGTTTCTTCTTTCTTCAGTAGTTTTGGTTTTGAGTTATTCTTCTTTCTTCTGTCTTCAGTAAATTTGGTTTATTCTTCTTTCTTCTTTCTTCTGTAGTTTTTGTTTTGGGTTATTCTTCCTTCTTCCTTCTTCAGTAGTAGTAGTTTTGGTTTTGGATTATTCTTCTTTCTTCAGTAATAGTAGTTTTTATTAGTCTTCTTTCTTCTGTCTTCAGTTGCTTTGATTGTTCTTCTTTCTTCCTTCTTCAGTAGTAGTAGTTTTAATTAGTCTTCCTTCTTCTTTCTTCAGTAGATTTAGTTTGGGATTATTCTTCTTTCTTCCTTCTTCAGTAGTAGTAGTTTTAATTAGTTCTTCTTTCTTCCTTCTTCAGTAGTTTTAATTAGTTTTCTTTCTTCTTTAGTTTTAATTAGTCTTGTTTCTTCTGTCTTCAGTAGCTTTGATTGTTCTTCTTTCTTCCTTCTTCAGTAGTAATAGTTTTAATTAGTTCTTCTTTCTTCTATAGTTTTAATTATTCTTCTTTCTTCTTTCTTCTGTCTTCTGTATCTTTGATTGTTCTTCTTTCTTCTCTCTTCAGTAGTAGTAGTTTTAATTAGTTCTTCTTTCTTCTCTAGTTTTAATTATTCTTCTTTCTTCTTTCTTCAGTAGTGGTAGTTTTGGTTATTCTTCTTTCTTCTCTAGTTTTAATTATTCTTCCTTCTTCTGTCTTCTGTATCTTTGATTGTTCTTCTTTCTTCATTCTTCAGTAGTAGTAGTTTTAATTAGTTCTTCTTTCTTCTCTAGTTTTAATTATTCTTCTTTCTTCAGTAATAGTAGTTTTAATTATTCTTCTTTCTTCCTTGATTTTAATTATTCTTCTTTCTTCTGTCTTCAGTAGTGGTAGTTTTGGTTAGTTCTTCTTTCTTCTCTAGTTTTAATTATTCTTCTTTCTTCTTTCTTCAGTAATAGTAGTTTTAATTATTCTTCTTTCTTCTGTCTTCAGTAGCTTTGTTTTTTCTGGTCTGGTTTCTTTGATGGGGTATAATAATTGCCTGCTTCTATCTTACCTGGGTAATTTTGTTGTTATCATTTTTGGTTTTCTGGGTTTTTACATTTGTATTATATTATATTATTTGCAGAAATTTTCTTTATTCAACCTTTCTTGTGAATATATTATTAAACAGTGCATTTTAATTAATTCTCATCTGGATATTCCATATATTAGAGCTTTATTAATGATCATTGAGTAATGTATTTGTGTGGATTATCTGTCATGCTACAGATTGCTCTCTTCCAGAAGTGATTAGTTCAGATCATACTTAGTTTGTCTGAAGTAATTGCTTATGACATTATATTATAAATTATATTTCTTTACTTCCTTCACATTTCTAAAATTTTTTCTCCTATATTTTTGAGCTTATCTATATCTCATTATTAACTGGATTCTTACTGATAGTAATAGTCATCTGAGGTTCGTTATTTTTTATTTTTCCATTTTCTTCTTAACTCGTTTCTTTATCCTTGGGATATTTATTCCCTAAAATTCCCTAACATGTTAGCTGGGGCAGTGTCCAGAGGGGCTCTGTAGGCTTCACACTCTGCTGGCCATGCTACGTCATTTATTGATAACAGAGGTAAATCATCTCTGACCAATACATAATAATACTGCTGGACTTATCTCAGACAGTCATTAATAAAAATTATATAAGAATAGTCCACCTTATGACTATAAAAAAAAATTAAATATCTTTGGATATTTCACTTCGTATACGAACAGATCTATTTATATTTCTATCTTAGTGAATCTCTATCTCAGTTATTTTTCTCAATGGTTAGCTCTGTTGGCATTTTATTTCTCCTTGTGGTTGGAAGCTGGTATAATATAATCATCACTTATTATTCGGTGTAAAGTTTTTAATTCTCTGTCATTTTTTGACTGTTATCACAATCTCCTTCTGGTCATTTGTAGCATATATTTTGTATTATATTTTTGTTCCTTTCTTAATTCTTGTGAATTGTTCCACTAGTATTATGTTTTTTCAATTACTCTTTTAATTGTCCTTTTAATAATTGACATTGATTATATGATCATCTTTTTCTTATGGATTTATTTATATATAGGTTTTCCTTTCTTTTTCAAGATTTTATTCTGCTCTTGCTTTTTATCCAAATGCACTCTTTACTTATTAATTCCATATGTTTAATATCTCTGTTTATTTGACATAAAATTCTCATTAAATTTTCTTCACAATAAGTTTATTCATTTAAATTGTATCAGTGGTTTGTATTGCCATTTCTTTATTCTGGAAAGTTTTTCAGAATTGGTCCCATATATAATTGTTTGTAATGTTTTATCCAAATTCTTTTTCTCCTTGTTCATTTCTAAAAGTTGTTTTTAAAATAAGGTAGTAAGTTGTTTTTACTTGGGTTTTTGAATTTTGGTGGTTTAATTCAAAATTCATTTTCTTTTTGATTCATAAATTGTTTTTCCATAAACATTTGGTAGTAAGTAGTCATTACTTCATTTTTGAATTTAGTGATTTAATTCAAAATTCATTTTCTCTTTGATTCATAAATTGTTTCCTAAATGGTAGGTAGTAAGTAGTCATTACTTCATTTTTGAATTTTGATATTTAATTCAAAATTCATTTTCTCTTGTTCATAAATTGTTTTCTAAATAATAGGTAGTAAGTAGTCATTACTTCATTTTTGAATTTTGATATTTAATTCAAAATTCATTTTCTCTTGTTCATAAATTGTTTTCTAAATAATAGGTAGTAAGTAGTCATTACTTCATTTTTGTATTTTGATATTTAATTCTATTTCTTCCTTACATTCAATTACTCATAATATTTTTTCATGGAAGCCTGGTTATATACTCCCTTTATCCTTTCTGAATCGATTTCTTTGATTTCATAGGTATTATTATTTTTCACCTTGGATATTATATATGGTCCAATGTATAATAGCAATAACTTCTTCGTTATTCCTTCCAGTGTGCTGGGTAACTCTCGATTTCTTAATAAAATTTTTTCTCCCTTTTCATATATTATTAATTTACCACTAGCCTTTTGATACTTATTTTGCCGTTTCAATTGGTCTTCTGCCACCTTGTTATAGAATTTAGCTTTATCAAATCTGTACACATGGTTACTGGGGAACTCGAGGATATCTGTGATCTCTCGTGGGGGTGGTTTCTCGTACATAGCAGAATATGGGGTTATTCCAATAGCTGGATGGTATGCTAAGTTGAGGAACTCCTCCGTGGCTTCCAGATAGTCTTGCCACCTTTTTTGTTGATGGTGACAATAAGTCCTGAGGATCCTTCCCACTTCTCGCAACACTCGCTCTGCCGGATTACTGCTCGGATGGTAGACCGAGGTCTTGTATGTACGGATGCCCATTGACAATAATGTATCCCTCCATTTTCCACCCTTAAACTGGGTTCCATGATCAGTAATGATCGAAGATGGTTTCCCCAGGTGTGGGATATACTGTTCAGTTAGTATCCCCAGAATTTTCCGGGTAGTCGCTCGATTAGTAGGGTATAGCTTAACATATTTGGTGAAGTGGTCCCTTATGATGGTTAGGTACCGATATTGGTGTCGACCTCCACTACGGGGAAATGGTCCGCAAATGTCTAGGAACACCTTCTCCAATTTTGCTTGGGAAGTGATTGGGATCATCACACCCTCCTTCTTCTCATTATTCGTTTTCACCAGCTGGCAGATTTTACAACTCTTTATATACATTTGGACCTTTCTATTGATGTTTTTTATATAGCAGCTCTCCTCCAGAGCTTTTATTACCTTGAGGGCGCCCATATGCCCGTAACGTATGTGGTAATTCACTATCAATTCCTTTTCGATCTGTGTCGGAATAATTACCTTCCAGATCTCTTCCTTCAAGGAGGTTTTAACGAACAATATTTGTTTATTCATCTGGTAATATTGGGCAACGGTTTCATCCCCCTCTTCTAACCGAAGTTTGAGGTTTCTCAATTTTGGGTCCGCTTGTTGGTGGGTGCTCATGTTGGTCAATATTGTTGTTAAATCGGCTCTGGTGCTAAGAAGATGATATATTTTCAGCACGCTTTCTTTCTCCCCTTCGAAAGTTTGTTCTTCCACATTGACCCAGGATAACACATCCGCTACTATATTCTTTTTACCAGGGATGTACTCCCATTGTAGATGGTATTCTTGAAGGGCAAGTATCCACCTCGTTAGTCTGCCATGGTTCAGTTTGCAGCTTTTTAAGAATGAAATTGATTTATGGTCCGTTCGGATAGTAACGGGGTATCCCAGAATGTAAGTGCGGAACTTACCGCAAGCGAATACCACGCTCAGTAATTCTTTTTCCGTCACCGTGTAATTCCTTTCGCATTGGTTCAAAGACCTGCTGGCGAAGCTAATTACTTGAGGTTGACCCTTTTCGTCCTCTTGATACAGTGTCGTTCCCAGACTGATGTTGCTGGCATCGCAATTCATGAAGAACGGTAACTTAAAGTTTGGGTGGCGAAGTATTATAGTAGCCAGAAATTTGTCCTTAATTTGTTGAAAAATCCCCTCTTGTTCCTTACACCATACCCACTTGTTTTTAGATGATAATTGAGGGTGAAACCTCGCAGTTAACTCTGAATATTGTTCCTGGAACTTTCTATAATAATTGCAGAGTCCCAGGAATGACTGCAATTGCTTCCTGTTTTTGGGTGCCGGGAATTTCTGGATGGCTTCTACCTTTTCTGCCGACGGTGAGATTCCTTGATCGTCCAAGTTAAATCCTAAAAATTGCACTTCTCTGGCAATAAACTTGGATTTTTCCAACTTCAGCGTGACGTTACTGGCAGATAATTTTTTTAGCACATGTTCCACACGGTAACAGTGTTCCTCCCACGTCTCAGATGTTATCAGTAGGTCGTCGACGTACACCGTTGTAAACTGAAGTGCTTCTTGTCCCAATATCTGGTCCATGCAGGTCACAAAGATGGCAACTGAGTTTACCAATCCGAAGAGCAATCTTTTGAATTGGTAATTACGCCCCTCGAATATGAAAGCCAGATATTGGCGACTCCGTGGGTGCAACTCTACCTGCCAGTATCCGCACACCGTATCCCAAGTGCTGAAGTATTGGGTACCATGGAAGCGTTTCAGGATTTCCTCAATCTCACCGGGCGATGTTCTATCATTAATGATTTTCTTGTTTATTTCCCGTGCATCCAAACAAAGCCGGACTTAGCCGTTTTTCTTGGGAATTGCGACAATAGGGCTGGTGTATGGGGATTGACTAGGTTCTATAATATCGTTGTTAATCATTCGATTAATTTCCGCTCTTACTGCCTCCTTTCGAGAATGTGCGATAGGGTAGGATTTCTTATTAAACTCTACTGTATCTCGGAATTGAAGGGTACATTGATAATTTCTTACCTTGCCTGGCTCATCGGAAAATACTGAGCGGTATCTTTCATAAATCTGTATTAGCTGATTCGCTTGAGTATTGGGTAATTTTTCTCTATTAATTCCGCTTCGGAAATCCCTTATCTCCTGTATTTTCTGGGACCATAAATCCTCGTCTGTAAGTTCATATACTATAGTGTTAGGAATGGTGTTAGTATTGGTATAATTTATGCTACGTATTTGCTGGTGGATACCGCTGGGAAGTGTCATCTCCCTACCGACTAAATCGGCCGTCCAGGTTAGATCTCCGGTAAAGAGTGATACCTTCTCCATTCGTAAATCAATAATGGCCGAGTTCCTTCTCAGTACATCACATCCCACTAATATGTTGAAGGGTAATCCTGCTGCAATTAAGAAGATCATGTTGATAGCTATACCCTTACTAACGACATTCAATGATACTTGTTTTCTGATTGTCTTGTTTTGGCGACCCGTGGCACCGATTAATACAATGTTATTTATAGGCAAGGTTGGCAATAGCTTACCACATTTTCCTTGGATTCTCTCCAATTCTGTAGTGTTAATTATGGATACATTCGCACCAGTATCGATCATTAGTTGTGCGAATGTTCCTTCGACTTCTGCATTAATGTATATTATTTCATTATTTATTATAGGGAGGTGAGTGTCGTCCTCCTCCAGTAATTCATTCCGAATATTTTTCAAATAATTACATCGAATGATTGTAATTTTATTGGGATTATTTACTATCGGCAATTCCTTTACATACCCAGGCGATAGAAGCAGCAAAAGGTCCTTATGGTTTATCACTGCCTCCTCCCGTTTAAATTCTCCTCATCTTGGTTATTAATAGGACCAACAGAGGCATCAGTGGGGAAACCTTGATTAGGTTCCAGTCTTTCAGTTCTCGATTCGTAGGTTGGTTCCCTATTTATCCGCCGCTCCGGGTCATCTAGGCTAGTACTTCGCCTTGGCAGATTATAACTCGAGTTGTCTCGTTCTCGGCTTCTGTTTCGATCTTCATACTCGTGTACGCTGCTCCGTCGTTGCTGGTTATATCTGCGATGGTTGCTTCCTTCCGCCCGTATAAAATTCACCCGTGGTCGGGAGAACCGGTTGTTGTTATTCGGATTAGGGTAACCCCTATTGTTATTGTCAAACCGTTCGTTGTTATTGGTAGGATTGATGTTTCTTTGTCTATTTACGTAATTATTCGGGTAATAATTACCTCTATTACCGGAGAACCCGTTATTATTTCTGTTATTATTCGGGTTTATATTCCCGTGGTTATTATTGTTGTTATTACCATTCGTGGGGTGTTGATTATGGTAATTCAGATTATATCTATTTCCTTGGTACCCACTGTTGACCGGTTGACTATTATTATTTGATGACGGATTATTTCGAACTTCTGGCCGCTCATTTCTTCTTCTGCTCTGCCTGTAATATTCTTCATTCTCATAGTTCTCCAATAGCTCCGTCATCGCCTGTATGGTCTTTATCTGACTACCTCTTCGAGCTCTTATGACCTCCTCGTCGTAATGATGCTTGTTCACCAGGCATTCCTCTGGTATGGCTGGTTCCAGGTGCTTGGCCAGGCACACCTTCCCAAGAAAGTACGCAGTCATGGTACTGCCAAACTGAGTTCTATATCGGCCATTGCAGATGTTGTCCCTTATTAAATTCTGAGTGGTCTCGGACCAATACTTAGACTTGAACAAACCTTTGAACTGCGGATAATCGGTTATTTCGCTCCTGTTCGCCATCCACCAATTATCCGTCATATCACGGAATGACTCGTCTAACAGTTCACGATTATTGGACCATCGATTACTTTTATGTTTGGCCATATATTCTTCGATACGGGCCAAGAACTCCATTGGCTTCCTTTTATACTGGCGAAAGTTAAGCCATTCACTGTTCTCGTTTATTGGGATATTAGTAAAGCTGGTTGGTCGGCTCCGAATTGCTTCTATGTCCTCCTGGTTCTGTCTCACTTGACCCGTGATGTTAGTCATGGCTTCCTCCATTCCGTCACATCTTTCCGTAATTCGTGTTCGTACCTTGCTGAGTTCTTCCTGGCTTTCCTTTCGGTTCTCTTCTGCCTTCTTGCGAATAGATTCTTCCAGATTTGTGACCTTGGTGTTCACCACTTCCTTGAACTCTTGTACCTCCACTTCCGTCATTCGACATCTTCCAGCAACTTCTCTTATCTGTTGATTTATAGTTATGGTTTCGTCTTCCAGCCTTTTGGTCATAGATTTCTTGTTTTCCTTGAGTTCCTGGTTCATTTCCTTTCTTAATAGCTCCATCCATTCGTCTAATTTGTCTAGATTCTCTTGGTTCACTTCCCGTAATTCTTCCCGTAACAGTTGGTTATCTTCTCTTAACTCTTCCCTTAATTGTTGATGATCACTTTTGATTTTCTTATTGGTTTCTTCCATCTTTTCTTCCAAATTCTTCTTATTTTCTTCCATTTTCTTTTCCACCTTTTTACTGGTTTCCTCAATTCTCTTATTGGTCCTTTCGATTTTACGGCCCAATTCTTCTTTTGTTTCTTGGTTGTCCTTCTTCAATTCTTCCTTTAAAGATTGGTTATCATTCTTCAACTCTTCTTTTGTTGCTTGGTTGTCCTTCTTCAATTCTTCTATGTTTTTATTTATATCACTCAAATTTTCCTTAGTGGACTGGTTATCATTCTTCAAATCTTCTAATTTTTTATTATTTTCTTCTGTAGTAGAATCCATTTTCTTACTTAATTCTTCCTTGGTTGCTTGGTTGTCCTTCTTCAATTCTTCTTTTGTTGCTTGGGTGTCCTTCCTTAAGTTTTCTTCCATCTTCTTGCTGTTTTCTTCCATTCTCATGAACATTTCCATCATTTTCTCTAAAATCGGATCTTCTGTTGTTTTGGATTTCTCCTGGTCTTGGACATGGACGTCCCCTGTTTGAGTGTATATTTCGGGTTGTTCCTCTGGTGGTGCTGGTTTTTTACGTTCCACCCGTTCTAATATCTTTTCCACGTCCTCCACTGGGGTCGCCTCCTTATCCTCCATATCGAGTTCCTTCTCGGCCTCCGCCGCTCTCTTCTTTGATGTGGCACGACGCATCATCTTCCCTGATTCCCTGGCTGACTAACCACTGCCAAGCTGAATTAGGAATTGGGTAAGTAATTACAGTAATTTCAACCCCTAATTACAGCCCTTTAGTTGGACGCCAATTTTGTAATAATACTTGATAATGATTTGTATTGTGTAATAAAATAATTTGTGTATGTATGGGTGTAGTTTTCTGACGTTCCGCTCCGGAAACGTCGATTTGGTAATGTTCCTAGTCTTTCAGGGTTACAAAATAAAATCTGTGTGTATTGCTGTCGTAACAATTTGAAAATTAAAAATAAAATTTAAAATTTTATAAAAAAAAATTTTAATTTTCTGGAAAATGTTTTTTGGGTAATTTGTTCTTAAAATTTAGGAACAAATCGAGTTTATTGGTTGTAATTATAAGTGGAATGGTATCGTGGTTATTTTAGTAATATTGTCACCTTCAGTAATTCTGTTGAAAAGACAATCTTGTTAACTCCAAGTTTAAACGAAAGACGGCTCTCTTCTTCTTCTTTTGAAACGTTGCCGTTTCGTATATACCGCCTTTCAGTTAGTTGGGTTTCTTCATTAATTAATTGTTAAGTCCTTTTTATAATAAAAAATCAACTCCAATTTACCGAAACAGAATGTTTATTAACAAAAATAATGAAATTGTTTGATTAAAATTGATATTACAATGCAGTATCGACTCGCTCAGGGCCGGTCGATATAAACAATTTATATTGGTATCATAAAATAGGGTTCTTTAAACGGTTATTAAAAATATATAGCCAGAGAAGGTTATGGGAAGGAAAGTATAACATTTACAATTATTAAATGTCTTAAAATTTAACAATACAATAATAATTAAAAATATTAAAAGTTTATATATGATTTGATTTCGAACCAATAGTAGCCATGTTGTTTCTATACTGCAGCGGACCGGACCAAAATGGTTGACTGATGCATGCGCAAGGAAGCCTCCAGTGTTGATGAAGTTTTTGTTGTAATAAAGATGTCCTTTCTTCGAGTAAATGCTCTCAGCAATTGTATACGATCGTCCTGGATATATTTAAATATCACTGGTGTATGATGGAATAGTTCACTTGGTGTAAAATGTTGTCACTGGATATATCTCGTTGTGTTTATATGTGTCGTTTTTAACCTCGAAATATCGGTCTGTATTTGGTGTAATATCAGTGTTATTCTGCTTATCTAGTTAAGTGTGGTTCAATTTATTAGTGTTACTGTGTTCATAGGTCACTTTCACCACTTCACAATCTATAAAATAGTTTACAATAATTATTTTCAAAATTTTCACTGAAATACGGTTTATAACATAAACGCCATTAAAGGTTATTTCTGGCGAAAGGTTACTTTAAGTGCACTCGTCAACGCATAATAATGAACTGTCTGTATTTCCTTCGTCTCATGAAAGTCTTAGCCTATATAATATATCTCATACATTGTTTAAATTTGCCATAACTTCCGATACACTTTAAAAATGTACTTTATGTTCATAAAATAAATTCGTTATTAGTTAACTGTTTGAAATATAAAATACATATTCGTTTTCACTATTCTATTCTACTTATTTTGATAGTAATTAAGTTAGTATTACAAAGTTTTATCTGAAAATTATATTTCTTATAATTTTTTGGGAGGTAGGCCTAAAATTATACTTCCTGTCTTCTATGTAAATAATAGCCATTTTCCCTAATATAATTATTATTCTATGAAATCTGAAATTTGTATACTTATCAATTCTCACTTATTTTATTGCAATTTAGTATACTAATGATGGTTTTTTAATATAATTCATTTGTATATGACTCCCCCTAGGATAGTGTCAGTGAATCTATTTCAGTTTTAATGGTATTTTATTAGACAATTAAACAATTTTACTCATATAATGAACATATCTTTAGAAAGCCTTATTTACATAGTATTTAATATGTTGAGTTTATCTTGCCTAAATATTGTCATTTTATATGGTTTATAAGACTAGGTTTGTTAATTATTCTGCAGTTTAAATTTATTCTTTGGCCTAGATCTGATGTGTGGCTAATTTCCAAATGTTTTATTAATGTAGCTATTTTATATCCTTCTCTGACTGGTATAACATAAATTATTGATTATATAATTAACATATAACATCTCTCTATATCACAACTAGTGTTCTGAATAACATTGCTTAGTATATTACCTAATAACATAATAAAGAGTATTTCTACAACATTGGAATGATATCTATTTTTAGACAGTGCATTCCTAAATTAAACTGAACACTAAAATAACAGTTATAATACTAATATCTCTTATGACTAACCCTTATTTATCTAAATGTTATATGTAATAGGAACCTAACATCCTGGTTCCATATATAATTGTTAACACCTTCTATAAACTTCATCATAAACAGTTTGTTCTGTAATTCCCCATTTATAAAATTTATACCCCCTCTTAAAGTATACCCCTAGCTACCTGAGTTATATTCCATTCTATGGAATGTTCATATCGCTTTAGTAGCTTTTTATTTAGTAATATTACTACTTCATTATCAAAGTAGGCACTGTTCACAAAACTTAAAGTTTGTTACTATGTACTGCAACTCATGCACCCTTTTAATGTTTATTATTTATAATTTGATCACTTGCACTTGTCTATGGTGAATTATCAATATATTTACTAGTCTTTTTCTAGCTTTTAATATGAAATATTCAACCATGGGGGAACTGTGAAGACTTGTCTATACAAACTAAATAATAACTTTTTGAATGCACTAATATTTAATACTACTAACACTTTTAGTTTTTGTCAGTTTTACAGTGATATGGTTTTTTAGGGTGTTATACTTTCTCTTTGGGCATTCATTGATTTTGGGGTTTTTTGGGGGTTCTTTCCCTATGGGGTTTTTGTTTTATATGGGTCGTCTTAATTATTCTTCTTTCTTCTTTGAGTTTGGTTATTCTTTATTCTTCCTTCTTCAGTAGATTTAGTTTTGATTAGTCTTCTTTCTTCTTTAGTTTTAATTAGTCTTGTTTCTTCTTTCTTCAGTAGTTTTGGTTTTGAGTTATTCTTCTTTCTTCTGTCTTCAGTAAATTTGGTTTATTCTTCTTTCTTCTGTAGTTTTTGTTTTGGGTTATTCTTCCTTCTTCCTTCTTCAGTAGTAGTAGTTTTGGTTTTGGATTATTCTTCTTTCTTCAGTAATAGTAGTTTTTATTAGTCTTCTTTCTTCTGTCTTCAGTTGCTTTGATTGTTCTTCTTTCTTCCTTCTTCAGTAGTAATAGTTTTAATTAGTTCTTCTTTCTTCTCTAGTTTTAATTATTCTTCTTTCTTCTTTCTTCTGTCTTCTGTATCTTTGATTGTTCTTCTTTCTTCTCTCTTCAGTAGTAGTAGTTGTAATTATTTCTTCTTTCTTCTCTAGTTTTAATTATTCTTCTTTCTTCTTTCTTCAGTAGTGGTAGTTTTGGTTATTCTTCTTTCTTCTCTAGTTTTAATTATTCTTCCTTCTTCTGTCTTCTGTATCTTTGATTGTTCTTCTTTCTTCATTCTTCAGTAGTAGTAGTTTTAATTAGTTCTTCTTTCTTCTCTAGTTTTAATTATTCTTCTTTCTTCAGTAATAGTAGTTTTAATTATTCTTCTTTCTTCCTTGATTTTAATTATTCTTCTTTCTTCTGTCTTCAGTAGTGGTAGTGTTGGTTAGTTCTTCTTTCTTTTCTAGTTTTAATTATTCTTCTTTCTTCTTTCTTCTTTCTTCAGTAATAGTAGTTTTAATTATTCTTCTTTCTTCTGTCTTCAGTAGCTTTGTTTTTTCTGGTCTGGTTTCTTTGACGGGGTATATTAATTGCCTGCTACTATCTTACCTGGGTAATTTTGTTGTTATCATTTTTGGTTTTCTGGGTTTTTACATTTGTATTATATTATATTATTTGCAGAAATTTTCTTTATTCAACCTTTCTTGTGAATATATTATTAAACAGTGCATTTTAATTAATTCTCATCTGGATATTCCATATATTAGAGCTTTATTAATGATCATTGAGTAATGTATTTGTGTGGATTATCTGTCATGCTGCAATATATATAATCACGAAAAATGCCTCTAAAATCCATCAATGTTTTTATGCAAAGCAGACTCATCAGAAAATCACAATTAATAATATTTTCAAAGAAAAAAAAAGAATGAATGGAAAAATGAAGTTTTCTTTGAAATCATTAAAACCATGATGATTTTAATGTCAAAAATTATTTTGAACTTGATATACAACAGTAATATTCAATAGTAACTACAGTAAACTATGGTAGTACTGATAATTTTGAATAGTAAGATAAAAAATCTTAGAATATAAATGACATTTGGAATGATTTGTGAGCATTTGCATCAATCCTACAATTATAATGTATATTGTAGCATGACAGATAATGCCCATAGTTCTGAATGGAAAGAAAGATCATAAAATAAAATAAAAACAAATTTAAATCCAAGAAAGCAACATTAAAGATTAATTAAGAACCACCGTAAAGCACAATCAGAGTTTGAAGTAAGAATTTCATTAAAACATATACAATGAATGATGAGTAATCAATATAAACCAAAAGGCTAAAAATAAAGTAAGGAGATACCCAGGTAGGATAGGAGTAAGTAAGGAAGAAACCAGAACAAGACAACATCCACAATAAAAGGAAATGCTTTTATAAGAAACAAGTAGGATAAAAGCAAGTAAGGAAGAAACCAGAACAAGACAACATTCACGATAAGAAGGAATGCTCTTATAAGAAACAAAAACGAAACCCCAAAAGAAAATAAAAATAACCAGTGAAAGTATAACAAAAACCCAAATTTAGAAAACCATGTAAAATAGATATAAACAAAAGTGTATAAAGTAGAATTAAAAGTGAACCAATGTGAATTAATTATATAATGGAAAAAACAAACCTTCATTATCCTCTATAAATAAATTTCTTGATTTTAATAAGACTATAAAACTAATTAGAAATAAAATCAAAGAATAAAAGGGAACCAGTGCAAGTTTTTATATTATATTAAATAAACTTAATGTGTCAATGTTGGAGTTCATAAACTAAGTAAATTGTGCATTTATACAACTTTAAAGTTTTTATATTGTGTCAGGAAATAATATTTAATAGAGTATTATAATGACAAATAAGATACAAGTGTTTCTAAATAACTGCCACTCTTTATATACAACATTCATTAGAATGACAGTAATAAAACTAGAGCAGGCCAATAAAAAAGTGAAGTGACGAAATAAATACCCAAAAACCAAACAAAAACAGCTAAGACTGAAAATAAAATTAGTTATAAGAAATAGTGTAAATGATGGAAGGACAGATATGTTTTGTTTATAATAAGTTCAAATAGCTGAAGACTGAAATGTCTGAGAGTACAATTCTTTTAATATAAAACTTTTATTATAAAATATTTATTATGTGTTAATAGTAGTAATCAAGATTAAAATGTCTGAGTTTAAATACCATTGGTAATTTCAAATATTTGTTATGGATAAATAGTATGAGTTATATACTAAATGTTCTATTGTTCAAGTAAGGAAATGTTAATTAATATTATATTAGAATAGAAAGTCAGAAGGGGTATAAACAAGATGTATTATTCAAAAAACTTTGTATGTAAAAACATAAAATCTAGGCCAAATGGTAACTCTAAACAACATTATAATTGATGAATTACAGTAAGTACAGTAAAATAGTTAAACTGATGAAATTTATATAAGGTAAATCAGTCACAGAGTCATATAACTGGAACTATAATTAAGAAAGCTATTGTAAAAAGATAGTAAGAATTATTGGAAAAAATGCAAATGTAATAACTAAAAATTCAAAGTGGGGAGTCACAAATTAATGAATAATATTTAAAAAGATAATCAATTAATAAAATTACAAGAAATTAAGGGAAGATAAACCTTTTATTTCAATCTGAGATTTAGTACAATCATAAATATATCATATAAAATGGCAAACATTTTGAGAAGGACAGGAAGTAAATTTTAAGGCCTACATTTTCAAAATGAAGTAAATATAGCATTTTAGATAAAAAACTTAGTAAAACTATCTTATTTGGTATCAAATCAAGCAGAATGAACTAAAGAAGGAATTATGTATTTAGTATTTAATAAATTTAAATAATAACAAAAATATATTCAGTAATATAATGTAAATTTCATACATGTAATGGAAGCAAAACAGATTTGAAACAATGTATTGCTAATATTAAATTGGCCAAGACGTTTTTAGATGACGAAGGAAGTTAGAAGAGTTGATTATTAGACTTTGTCGAGCACACTTGAACGTGATTTTGGCTAAATATTAACCTAACAGCGAAGACAAGTATGGCGTTCATTCGACAAGCCTAGTCTTCAGTGGAAATCGCGAGTTTCGAAAAATTTCATTTAAACTTTAAATTCAGTGGAATTAAAACATACAAACATTAATCTAAATTAACACAGAACAGAAACTAAGTGAATTCATAATTTAAACCTTTTAAAACCAATAATTCAGAATAAAGAAACGAACGGTGCAATTGTCGACCTTATTGACAAAAGTGAATTATAACATTATCCAACACATTTTATCGAAGTGAATCACAAACACTGAACCAGGACCACTCCACTAACACCAGAAGGAATAATCACAACTGCAGGAACGAGAAACCATAGGAAAAGCAACATTTATTTGAAGCAGATTCTTCGAGGTGCATTCGTCTAAACACATCTGACTACGGAGCGGCCATCTTTGAGTTCCCACAATTCCAAGCGCCACGGCCAGTATACCTTCGAATGGTTCGAACAATTTCTTTATTAACCATTATATATTGAATGATATGTTTGTATTTTAATTAATAAGCTTGTAATTTGTAGTGTTATACTTTCTACACTATGCCCTTTTCTCTGACTATATATAAAATAACTGTTCAAAGAACCCGAGAATAAATAATTTGTAAAAGCTATTGATTTGCCCCTATATTGATATAAAATCGATTACTTTACTAATTGTTAATAAAAATCATTTAATATCTGTTAAGAGTTAATGTTTGTAAATTGATTTTGCCAGGATGCTGAAAATAATGATGAGCGAGTGGACTGTAGTTTAATACATTTATTAAGAATGAATGTTACAATTTAAATTTGAATTGCAAGGTCAGCTAAGTCTTGTACGCATTATAAATTTTGTAAAACTACGTTCGGTAAAAAATGTTACATTGTAAGGTGAGGCGCAATTATGCAACACTCGAATCTACATTAATGAATGCAGTCGGGCCTAAGGCCTACATAATTTGTCGCGACAATGAAGAAAAATGAAATGACAGCCGATGCAGCAAGCGCAATTACGACTGCTGCCTTCGGACGTGCGTAGCACTGTGTCTAGGCCTGTTCGCTACCGAGCGAGGCCGGAGCATGTACAGATTAGCCAACCTTTGATTATAGAATTCCCACATTACTGTCCATAGCTGCCCGCAAAAATCGAACGATTTTTTATAATACATTTTTTAATAATTTATATTATAAGAAAACACAATGTACGTTCTTAATGATAGATATCAACCTCAGTAAGTTGTATTGAACATTGACACTGAAATGTTAGATAACAGTTATAACATTAAACTGCTCAGAGATAAAACCTCAATAATGATAACAGTTGAACAGGCCACAGTTGGCTTACAAACTGATTTATACATAAGTATAAATGTGCATGAATTAGCAAAATGTATACAATATAATACAATATAAAACATGAATAATGAATAGTCTGATAATGCTTGATGATGAGTAATTGGTGACTCATCTCATGATGGGTCCAATACAAATTGCAAATATTTTATGCAAGTCATGATTGACAGTCTAAACCAGTCAAGGCCAGCTGATTTATACATAATAGTATTGAATATAAATGAATAGACAAAATTATCACATATCGCAAAAGAATGCACAATAAATTGATATGTGAAAACAGATTATACATTGTTGAATAGTTGCAAGTACATAAGCGTAATGACAAGTATGTCATAATCAAAAGCATGAATAATAATATATGTGCAATACGTGATCGCAAAATACAAATACAAAATATGTGTAAAAATATGTGCGTGGCGCATAATCATAGACAGTAAATGCGGGTACAATAATGTGTTTTACATAGATATAAAGTACATGATAAAATACAATAGAAATATGTGTTGCATAATTACAAAATACATGAATACAAGGCATGATAGTATAAGTGACAAGTACAGCAAATGTGTTCATACAAAAATGTAATGCATGTGTTGAACAATTACAAGTAACACATAAAATTCATAGAATAATAAAATAGCAATGCACAAATATTAACAAAAAATGTGCAGCAAATATGCATACATGGTTTGTATAGCTCCAAATCCATGTGAATATTATATAACAAAATTTATGACATAAGAACAAATACTAACCATAGACATAATACACAAATCAAATGTTGTATACAAGAAAATACATAAAATAATTGAAGCCTTACATATTAAACAAATTGACTCTTGCTTAAGTAAAACAAGCAATTTCTGAGTTGAAAATATACAAACTAAAGCTTATGCTAAAAATAAAAGTGCTTATAACTAACACAATCTTCTTAGAACATTAACACATGTTTGACAAATACATACATTTAATTTTAAAAGAAAATAAATGACATCCTAAATTTATAAAGAAAATATCCTCTTTTTTACTGTTCGTCCCTCGCTGGCACCAAACATAACTTATGAATTGGTCTGCGAAAGGTGCCAGTAGGCGTACGAACGTCAACTACTCTGATTAAATTGTCTGGTCTGGGAAATGTGGCTGTGATTACCCCAAATTTCCATGCTAATGGAGGCAAGTTATCCTCGCTCAGCAAAACCAGGTCACCAATGGAAACGTTTTCCTTTGCGAATTTCCATTTGTGACGCTGTTGCAATTGGTGAAGGTAGTCGCGAGACCATGATTTCCAAATAGCTTGGACAAACTTCTGGAGAAGTTGCCAACAGCCGAGACGACAGATGGGAACGTGTGATAAGTCAGGATCGGGTATTGCCGTTAATGGTGCACAAATTAAAAAATGGCCAGGGGTAAGTGGCACTGGATCGTTTACATCCGATGAAACGGCAAATAATGGACGTGAGTTTAGACAGGCCTCCCTGCAACAAAACCGTAGTAAACTCCTCGAAAGTGAGTAAATGATAGCAAATGATACTTCAAACTTTTTATACCGCTCTCCCAAAGACCACCAAAATGAGGTGACGATGGAGGAATAAATGACCACTTAATACCATGAGAAGTTGCAAAGGATTGGATTGATGAGGTGGCATCTTTTTTATGCCAGAGATTGTAAAGGTCATGCAAAACGTTGCGGGCCTTCCTAAAGGTCGTACCATTGTCAGAATATAACTGGCTAGGTATGCCCCTACGGGCCATGAAGCGACGTAAGGCAGCTATAAACGCATTGGCCGTAAGGTCGGAAACCAATTCCAAATGAATGGCCCTAGTGGCTAAGCAAATGAATAAAGACACGTATGATTTGGACAGAGTTCTAGATTTCTGCCCGCCATGACGAATCATGAAGGGACCACCATAATCCACTGCGCAAAATAAAAACGGCCGCGAAGGAGTAACCCTGGGAGATGGCAAAATACCAAGCCTTTGAACTTGATATTTGGTGTTAAATCTGAGACATTTGACGCATCTACGAAAGATGGAACGAATGACTATCTTGGCGTTAATGATCCACCAGCATTGACGAAGTGAATGATGAACAAGTTGAGCACCAGCGTGGAGGAGACGAATATGCTCGCTCTCGATTATAAGGCGAGTGATGTGAGCCGATGGATGCAAGACAGTAGGATGCTTATTGTCATAGGGTAGTTGTGACTGCTGTAGGCGTCCGCCGACACGTATGATGCCAAACTCATCAAGAAATGGGTCCAGAGAAGACAGCTTACTCCTAATAGAGACAGAAGCCCCATTACGAAGGCAATTAAGCTCAGCAGCGAAGTGGATCGACTGGGATTGCTTTATGAAGAAATTAAGAATAGAATGAATTTCAGTGGGGGTAAGAACTCCCGAGATTTTCTCTGCCCTAGAGGGTCTAGTATTTTTGATGAATCGAAAGCAATAAGTGTACACGCGGGTCAGTCGGTGCAACGAGGAAAAGTCCTTTGAGAGATCAATAGGTAGGGTAGAAATTAGAGAAAGTTTGGGGGTTTGTTTCTCCTCAACAGAGCATTCAAGAAGCGACACATTAGAAGGTGAGAAAGGTGAAAAAAGATTGGGTTCAGAAGATTGAGACAGACAAGCTGGACCATGCCACCAAAGCGAACAATCGCGCAAAACGTCAGGGTGACATCCTCTAGAAATAATGTCAGCAGGATTATGTTGCGAATTAATATGATGCCATGTGTAGGTTTCAGTGAGACGCTGAATCTCAGCAACCCGATTAGCGACGTAGGTCTTCCACCTAGAAGACTGAGCATGAATCCAATAGAGAGATACCATGGAGTCGGAGTACAGGTGAACGCTATTGACAAAGGAATGGAGAGTAGGGGTGACTTTGAATAGAAGTCGCGATAACAAGCAAGCACAGAGTTCAATGCGGGGTAATGACACCTGTCGTAGTGGAGCCACGCGAGATTTGGAACACAAAAGGTGACAAGAGGCCGTTAAATCTTGATAAATAACTCTAACGTAAATACAATATCCATAGCCCTTTTCAGAGGCATCCGCAAAACCATGTAATTCAACTATCTTGGTCTTAGACTTGCTGCGTATAGAGCGTGGAACAATAATTTTACCAATTAAATACAACTTGTTGCATAATGAACGCCAATACAAATATAATTGCTCAGAAATTGGCTCATCCCAACCAAGATTGCACAACCACAGTTGCTGCATAAACTGTTTATAAAGAAAAACAATTGCACCAATGGGTCGTAGATACCCGCTATAATTGACAGGATTTTCCTCTTAGAAATGCTTGACTCAACTGGAAATGACTTGATGTCAAACAAGAATGAATCTGTAGAGTTGTTCCAAAGAATGCCCAACGTACGCACATTGCCTTGTTTGTTTAATAGAAGTGATAAATTATTATGATCAGTGACCACATTTGGTTCATTTGATGCCCATTTATGTAGAGTAAAGCCATATTGACTCAACAACGTACCTAAGTCAGATTTCAACTTGGTTAGATTAGAAATGGTGTCTGCACCGGTTAACAAATCATCGACATAAAAATCATTAATTATAGCTGAAGCAGCGTCAGGAAAAGAAACTTCATGATTCTTACCAATCTGAATAAGGCAGCGAGTAGCCAAAAACGAAGCACTAGCAGTACCGTATGTTACAGTTCGCAGCACAAAATGTTTAAACTGTTCAAGCGGAGAATTACGCCACAGAATACGTTGGTAATGACAATCGTTATCAGACACTAGAATTTGTCGATACATCTTCTCGATGTCAGCGATCAGAACATAGTTGTGTATGCGAAATCGCAAAAGAATAGAGAAAAGATCTTGTTGGACATTTGGGCCTACTAACAAAACATCATTGAGAGAAAGACCATTGGTAGTTTTGGCCGAGCCATCAAAAACGACGCTAAGTTTTGTCGTGGAACTAGAATGTTTGAAAACGGCATGATGAGCCAAATAGTAGGTATTTGGAACCTTGGAATTAACAGAAAAATCGTCAACCAGCGCCATGTGGCCAAGATCCCTATATTCTTGAATAAAATTTGCGTATTCACGCACAAGCTCAGAATCACGCTTGAACCTGCGTTCTAAACTTAAAAATCTCGCTTCAGCGGTAGCATAGGACTCATCCAACTGGGGACTATCAGACCCGAATGGTAATGAGACAACGAACCTACCCTCATCATTACGATGAGTGGACTTAACAAAATGTTCCTCGCAAACTGAATCGTTAAAAAGGGGTGCATTATCAAGGATGGTTTCGGTCTCCCAAAATTTCTCAAGAGACGCTAAAATTTGATTATCGTTGTTTCTTGCCAAGAACGAAACAGCAGGACCCTTAGAATGACAATGTTTGGGCAAATTGCCTGCTAGAATGTAGCCTAACTTAGTTTCTTGTATAATAGGAAAGTTAGGACCACGTACATATTTGTTAGCTAGGATCAAGTCTAAACAAAACTGCGCTCCTAAAAGTATGTCTATGTCAGCTGATACATTAAAATGTGGGTCAGCAAGGAAAATGTTATCTGGGATATTAAAATGATTTATGTCGAAAGATTGTGCTGGAAGTTTATGAGTCAACGCAGATAAGACTGCACACGGAGCGTTAAAGCTGAACCTTTGATAGCGAGAAACAATACGAATTGATGCTGTTCGATATTTCGGATCGAACCGGTCATTATTTTCATTTTCCGAAGTTGGCACTATGGCTTTTGTAGGGCTCATATATGCAATGGAATTGTAGCCTTTTGTCGCACGTCAGCCATCTTAGTGTTTACATCCACGGGTAGGGACTCCTCGGCAGGTAGAACTCCGTACATTTAACCCATCCTCTTCCCAACCAGTCTATCCTGCCTTGAGTGTCAGGATCTACCCAGTCGTGAGATACGGTAAGTCATTTTTATATTATTTATGTCTTGTTAGCAATTCTGCATGCTGCTGCTTTAGAGCTCGCCAGAGGCTATTAAATTATCAAGTATGAAAGCCGTCTTACTTTCAATCTTTTAAAAGATTATCGTACATCTATTTACTACCAGAGGGCTCATGAGGTTGCTAGCTTTTCAATTAAATTGCTTGCCGTCACGACTGGGAGCACGTGTTTCGTAATTTTGTGCATGTTGCTGCTGGTGGGTCGAGTTTCAGTAATTGGGTTATAAGTCAGTTTTGGCTGCGTGATTTTTATTTTAATTACCAACGTGCCGTGCCGTTTCGTTTTTTGTGCCTGCTCGTGGTTCTTTTGCATGCCGTTAATTTTTCCAATTTCATGAATGTTCGTCATTTGCATGCTATTGCACGGAAGCACGTTGGTATAATACGTACTCATGTGAACTACGAGTTTGCGTTTCAATGCTGTTGCTTGGTGTCAGCAGTGAACGTCGTGTGTGCATGGCCAGGTGGGCAAATTTTGTGTCAAAATTTTGCACCTTGTTTTTTGGGTAGTCGTTTAATTACTGTGTCAAGTCTGGTGAAGTTTGTTTCCGTCCTGTTACGGTTTGCGTTCTACGTGAAATTGTGCGCTACGTGTTTGCGACTGTCAGGCGTAAAGGGAGCGGTTTTAGGTTATCCGGATTTCGGAATAGCCTGCCTTTGTATTTAATTTTTTCGGCATTGGCCATTACCTTTAGGTGCGGTTTATATTTTGCATATGCGTTATCCTGTCCATACACGCCGCGTTGACCATCAATTTTGGCATTTAATGTGTCCCAGTTATTGTGTTTGGTTCGGTAACTGGTGAACTGTTGTACATTGTACTTTGCTGTGTTTTGTGTGTATTTATTCTATTTGGTATTATACATGTTTGTTTTTTGGGTGCACTTTTGTGTACCATTATTTTGCACCGTATGTGCTGTAATCTTGTGCAACTTGTGTTTTTTTTTTGTCGTGCTTTTGCACTGTGTAAATCAATTTGTTGCGTGTTTAATTTATTGTGTTTGGTATTATTTGCCTGTTGGATTGTGTAAGTTGTATTTTGCCTTGCACTAATTTACTTTTGTATTTATCTTGCTCGGTATTGTGTATGCAAAGTAGTTGTGTCAGACGCCTAGTTATCTCGATCACTGTTAGGCTAAGTCGGGTCGTGATTATTGTTCAATTTCTAATTCTCTTGTTAAGGGTGGTTGTCGGTTGCGTGATATTTTTTAATTCAGTATGCCTGCTAAATTGTCGCTGGCAGCTTTTGACCGGACCACTTCGGTGGGAATACTTGCGTTGCAGCATTTAATAAATAGGTTGGAAGGGTTGCCGCAATTAAGGGTCGTGGATCAACATCTTGGCCTCCAGGTTGTCCGAAAAATATCAAGATCTTCTAGGTAAGGTGGATCCTTACCTATCGGCAGAGTCATTGCCCGAGGGATTGGACGAGGACCACATTTTTTCAGTGGTAGCGCAAATTGAGGATATTTATGTCCGGGGTAGCATTTTAGCTTCAAAACTAACAAAACCAGAGATACCGGTTGGTTCCGGTCGGTTCTCATCCGCAAGTGGCGGGCACTCAGGTGTTCTCGTTCATGCGTTGCCGAAGCTTTCGTTACCTTGTTTTGATGGCCAGGCCAAATGTTGGTCCGAGTTTTGGTCAAAGTTCACCACATTAGTGGACGAAAGTCCTGCCCTCACTCCGAAGCAGAAATTGTTATATTTATTGACTCATCTTAAGGGTGAGGCGTATGAGAAGGTTGCCGCGCTTTCCATAGTTGATGATAGTTATTCACTTGCACTGTCAACTCTTAAAAGTCGTTATCACAATCCTCGTTTGGCCGCTCGGGTTTATTGTACCAATCTGCTTCAGTTACCAGCCGCTTCTATGCGATCAGCTGCGTCTATTAGAAAATTGGTGGACAGCTTCAATGCTAACTTTTCAGCGTTGTCAGCTCTAAACATTGCTGATATATATCAAGCAATATATGCGTCTTTTGTATTGTCTAGGCTGGATCTATTATTGCGTGAACGCTTTGAGGCGTCTGTTACGGACAAAGAGAATCTCCCTGCCCTAACAGAAATTATGACATTTTTAACCGCTATGGCGGAACAGAAAGAACAGGCATCTTTGGAATCGGCTTTACCTGCTCTTCCCAGCACTAGCCACCAGAAAACCCAGAAGGTTTCTTTTTCTAAGGCTACTCCTCTTGCTGTGTCTACATTATCTGCGGAGGTTACGCAACGGGATGCATCTAGTTCACGTTGCCTTCATTGCGATTCCCGGACCCATGTGCTTCTCAAGTGTCCGGCGTGGCTGAGTAGGGACCCTAGGGCTCGTTTTCAAAGTCTTAAAAATAAAAAATTTTGTCTTTCGTGCCTCCAACATAAACATTCGGGCTGGTGCAAAAATAGGTGCAAAACGTGTGGCTCTAAGTACCACCACACTTTACTTCATTTCAAAAATGCCCGTCCGTCTCCGTCTCGTTCACAGATTTCTGACACAGCTGAATTCAAGGCTTCGGGGTCATCGCTTGTTGACCAAATTGATCTGTCTAGCACTACTCTGACCGTGTCTCTGCCCCATCCTGCAGGGGTTCTGTTAGCCACCTGTCTAGCAGTCTTGTCTTCTCCGAATGGTGGTTATATTGTAGTTAGGGCCATCCTGGATAGCGCGTCCCATGCTTCTTTCATAACTGAAGCATGTGCATCTCGCTTAAAGTGTGCTTGTTTTGACGCTTCAGTAAGTGTCAATGGGGTAGGTGATATTGCCACCAAAGCAAAAAAGGTGTGCCATCTGTCCTTGGAAACTTTAAAACGCGAGGTTGTGGCATCTAACCATGCCTTTATAATTCTTTCTAAGATCTCGTCGGACTCACCTAGGTTCCAGGTGTTGCCTGAAGTTAAGCAGGCTACAAAAGATCTTTTGTTAGCTGACCCTACCTTCGATGTAGCAGCCCCAATTGATGCGTTGTTTGGAGCCGATATTGTAGCGGCTATTCTTATGGGAGAGACTATTCCTTTGGGTGCAGGTTTGCCTGTTGCAGTTAGGACACGTTTTGGGTTTGTGATTATGGGTAGAGCCCCAATTTCACTTAATTGTGCGTTGACTTGTGCTAGCGGTCTCACTGGCCTTCCTTTGGATCTAGTATCTCCACATCAGCTTCACTGTCATTTCCACTACTTTTATCCTTCCGTCACAACGTTATCAACGGATACAACAAACCTACTTGGGCAAGTTCATCGTTTTTGGGAGGTCGAAGAGCCTCCAGCTGTACCCCACCAATTATCTGAAGAGGATCACTTTGCTGAAAGGTTTTACATGGAGTCAACAAGTCGGTTGCCGTCGGGTCGTTACCAGGTGCGCTTGCCGTTCTTCAAAAACTCTTCTCACATTTTGGGAAATTCCCTTAAGGGAGCCATGTCTCGGTTTTTTGCGTTAGAAAGGAAATTTGCGGCGAACAGTCAGTTTAAGAGCCAGTATGTACAATTTATAACGGATTATGTCGCTCAGGAGTAGGGGGAAAATGATGGTTCTGACTAAAGTACCGTTATTCCCCCACCACCACCGCTGGACCAGCAGCATCGACCAATCAAATTTCATGGCGCCTTTCGCGCGTCAATTCAAATATATGCCGTCTTTCGCGAGCCTAAATCACTTTCACTTTCTACTGGACCTCGAATTTCCGCGAATAAATTTTTTTTAATTTGATATTTTTATTTTTTTAATTAAATTGATTTGCATATCCGCGAATATATGCCGCCTTTCGCGAGCCTAGATCACTTTCACTTTCTACTGGACCACAGCATCCGCGACTTTTTCGCTGATCTGTGTCAAGATCCGCGACTTATGCAGATTCACCGTGACTGTTACTAGCGGACGCTCGATTTCTTGGTATGTCGTCGCTCGCGTCATCCGTATTTAAAGTTCGCTACTTCCAGTACACACGGCCTCTGTAACAGATTTGGTCTCCAACAGGTGTGATTCGAACGGTAAGAGTTAAATATAGTTTACAGACGATTGTAATTTTAAAAATTCATTTTTGCATTAAATATATATATCGTAAACAATGAAATAATAATATTTCGTCATTGTAAGATTTTAATAAAACAATTATCAGTTTAAATTCTCTCTCTCTCTCTCTCACACTTGTTGTGTATGTTTCTCTCTCTCTCTGTGGTCAGTACCGCGCGCATGTATATAAAATTAGAAAGTTTATATTTATTCGACAAATATTAACGCCCTCTCTCTCTCTCTCTCTCTCTCTCGCTCGCAGACGTCGGAAGCAATTCGAGGTCATTGACACGACTTTACACTGACACATTGCAGTCTCTCACTCTCTCTCTCTCTCTCTCGCTCTCTCTCTCTCTCTCTCCGGGTTAAGCTGGTGTTGTACGTTACTAAAATCATAGCAAATATTTTCATTCTAAGCATGTATTACTGTTTAGTAATAATTACAGCCAACAAAGGATATATAAGTTTGTATACATGGATTGTATATTGCAAGCACAGAATTATTATTTAAATCCGATATCTGTTTTTATTAAAATCATACAATGTCAAAAGAGGATAGTTGTCTGTTACGAACCAGTACTAACTCTCCTATATGGCCGTCGCTCGCATAATCCGTATTTAAAGTTCGCTACTTCCAGTACACATGGCCTCTGTAACAGATTTGGTCTCCAACAGGTGTGATTCGAACGGTAAGAGCAAGAACAGTATGAACAAGGTCAATGACACTGGTGTTACTTTGTGTCATAAAATCTCATGACACTCAAGATAAGAGACAATACGTTTGCAAAAAACAACAAAATTGAACTTCTGGAAACAAAATTGCATGGTTTGTAAGTAATATCGACAACACAGGTCAGCATTTTTCGGCCATTGACATTTTTTATTTTTTTTTTATTTTTAATGAAGTTGATTTGCATATCAGGGCGAGTGATGAGTCAATTCTCTCTTGAATGTAAATAACTATCTCTCTCCCTCTCTCTCTCTCTCTCTCTCTCTCTCTCTTTATGTCATCAGTTTTACATAAGCGTCGTGCTACTTATGGATTATTGTAAGTAGCGATACTAAAATGTAATCACCAGGAAATATATTTATCACCTACCTCGTTGCATCCTTTTTCTGACACATGACAGTCATTGACTGCGATTTAGAAATTAATATACTGTCAAGTCTGTGTGTGGTAAAGTGTTACGCATAAAAAAATCTTCTTGAAATAAGGTATTTTCAAAAGTTTTGTGTACACACACATTGTATAATAATTTTCGTAATTGTAAGATACAACCTGCAAATTATTAAAATGTCTCTCTCACACATTTCTGATTACTATACAAATAATTGGATGCATATTCGAAGGTTTATAACGAAATAAATTAAAATAAACCATAATTTGTTTTAAATAATTAAATATATATTTACAACACTGTACACAAACATAAAATATATAGTTTACAAATTATCGTTTTGCTAACGTCAAGCACCGTGAAGCCGACATACACGGGACGGGAAAGAACAATGGATTTTTTACGGAGTGAGAGCCCCACCAGATCGTTCGTATAACGAATCATACGTTTTAGCCTAGGTGTGGAAACTAGTTTTTGAAGCCGTCGTTCATTCGAGACTAGTTCAAAGTCTATATGTTTCCGTACGTTCTCCAGCGACTTACCGTATACGGCGTTGTTCATCAGTTTGAAAAGGTCTTTTTCAAAGCTGTTGACGGCTGTTTGCCTCTTGCGGGTGTTGAAATCGATAAACGGTTTCAACCAAGCGCTTTGCTTAAAACACAACACCCTATGAGTCGCTTTCAGCTCTAAGCCAAGACTTAAATACAATTTCAAATTTCGATAATGGAGAACGTAATTTTGTTTGTCCTCCAAAGTTGTTAACAACTTCTCGCGAAACAAGTCTATGCACACACACACACATACACACAACGATACTGAATTAGATATAGTTATTATTCGCTAAATTAAACCAGAGGTCATTAACCTTGTGTACGACGTCCTACATTCTAATTTCACACCTGCTAGTCATTAGCAGTGCTGACAGTAATTAGGATTATAAAGTATTTACTCTAAAAACGGACAACTCTACTTTCTAATTTGACACCTGTCAAGCATTAACACCGCTTACAGTAATTACTCTAAAAACGGACACACACACACGTGCTTTCCCCACTACAGAGTACACTATATATACGCTAAGTAAGTTAGCGGCAATTTCTTATTTGTCTACTTGTACATCCTGATACTGCACGTATTACGTGTCTTCCAGTATACACATCTTCTTTTGAAAGACTGTTTGTACGTCTTCAGTGTAGACAACGCACATACTAGTTTGGCTGATACTGTACGTCTTACGTGTTGTCCAGTATACACATCTTCTTTTGGTAAGTGTATAGATTTTATTTAAACGTAAAAATTATCAAGTGCATTATTTATTGAATTTAATACATGTGTGTGTGTACGCGTGTGTGTGTATGATCAAATTACAATTTCTGAAAATATATTCTTACTGTATTTTTATAGTGGCAATTTCTCACCAACGTGTGCTGATACATCGTGAAATCTCTACATCTTTTTTTTAATAGTTGAAAGACTGTTTGTACGCCTTCAGTGTAGACAACGCACATACTAGTTTTTTGGTAAGTTGTACAGATTTTATTTAATTTTAATTTTAATGTATGTGCAGATTTTTATTTAAACGTAAAAATTATTTGCATTATCAAGCGTGTTATTGAATTTAATACATGTGTGTGTGTGTGTGTGTGTGTATGATCAAATTATTATGTCTGTTACAAATTTTCTGAAAAATTGCTTTAAACAAACGTTTTTAATGTAAAAAATTTAGAAAGTAGGTCACAGCGTGTGATGACATTTATATCTCTCTCTAATTCTGTTGTGGACATACATAGCTGTAAGCAGTGACTATCTCCTTATGAATGCGGAATGTAGACTTTCCTAAAATTATTTGCATTAAAACATTATCAAACGCATTATTGAATTTAATACATGTGTGTGTGCGCGTGTATGTGTATGATCAAATTATTATGGAGTGGGTTATACAAATAATAATAAAGTGTGTGTAATATATATATACATTTATTAAAATACATACACACAGCTCCAAGATTATATTAAACAGTTTTACAATTAAAAATACATACACAGCTCCAAGATTATATTGTTACAAGTATGAAAATATATCTAAACTAATATTTACAATTTAAAAAAAAAAACATACACAGTTCCAAGATTATATTGTTACAAGTATTAAAATATATCTAAACTAGTTTTACAATTAAAAATACATACACACACACATAGCTCCAATATTATAATGTTACAAATATGATGAAAATATATATATATATATATATATATATTTAAAACTAGTATTTACAAAATATGTATAAAATAAGACTTAAACACGTCTATGTACTGTGTTGGACAATGGTGTATATTCTACAAGCGAATCATGTAGTATCATACAGTAGGCGGTTGTCTGTCTAGGAAAATTCATTGACGATTCAAATTCTAAACGTACATCAACTGCTGAAGACTTAAGTGTATCGTCTTGCTTGCTACAATCGAAAACAACCAGCGGGGCTTTTGATTTGAATAATTCCGGTGTCAGTACTGGGCTGCCGTCTAAACGGTGGTAATACGAACTTTGAAAACTGGCGTACATATTGTACAATAATGCAAAACGGTCTTTCCCAATATCCAAGTTTAAATTATCGTAAGGATAATACTTGTCGTTTAGAAACAGTCTCGCATTGATCACGTTACAGTGATCGAATTCATCAGCGTGTGCTGTCAGTACATTTTTTCTTGCTGTCTGAAGATTTCGTAAAAATTATCAAGTGCATTATTTATTGAATTTAATACATGTGTGTGTGTACGCGTGTGTGTATGATCAAATTACAATTTCTGAAAATATATTCTTACTGTATTTTTATAGTGGCAATTTCTCACCAACGTGTGCTGATACATCGTGAAATCTCTACATCTTTTTTTTAATAGTTGAAAGACTGTTTGTACGCCTTCAGTGTAGACAACGCACATACTAGTTTTTTGGTAAGTTGCACAGATTTTATTTAATTTTAATTTTAATGTATGTGCAGATTTTTATTTAAACGTAAAAATTATTTGCATTATCAAGCGTGTTATTGAATTTAATACATGTGTGTGTGTATGATCAAATTATTATGTTTTAATACATGTGTGTGTGTGCGCGCGCGTATGTGTATGATCAAATTATTATGGAGTGGGTTATACAAATAATAATAAAGTGTGTGTAATATATATATACATTTATTAAAATACATACACACAGCTCCAAGATTATATTAAACAGTTTTACAATTAAAAATACATACACAGCTCCAAGATTATATTGTTACAAGTATGAAAATATATCTAAACTAATATTTACAATTTAAAAAAAAACATACACAGTTCCAAGATTATATTGTTACAAGTATTAAAATATATCTAAACTAGTTTTATAATTAAAAATACATACACACACAGCTCCAATATTATAATGTTACAAATATGATGAAAATATATATATATTTAAAACTAGTATTTACAAAATATGTATAAAATAAGACTTAAACACGTCTATGTACTGTGTTGGACAATGGTGTATATTCTACAAGCGAATCATGTAGTATCATACAGTAGGCGGTTGTCTGTCTAGGAAAATTCATTGACGATTCAAATTCTAAACGTACATCAACTGCTGAAGACTTAAGTGTATCGTCTTGCTTGCTACAATCGAAAACAACCAGCGGGGCTTTTGATTTGAATAATTCCGGTGTCAGTACTGGGCTGCCGTCTAAACGGTGGTAATACGAACTTTGAAAACTGGCGTACATATTGTACAATAATGCAAAACGGTCTTTCCCAATATCCAAGTTTAAATTATCGTAAGGATAATACTTGTCGTTTAGAAACAGTCTCGCATTGATCACGTTACAGTGATCAAATTCATCAGCGTGTGCTGTCAGTACATTTTTTCTTGCTGTCTGAAACGCTAACACAACAAAGCGTGGTTTTTCTAGCTGATTTCTTTCTATAATCAGAAAGAATATCGGTATTACCACACCTACGTTTTAATATTAAATTTCGAGTTTCATTATTTAATTTGCCGTCAGCAGGTAATTTGTAATATTCTTGAAATATAAGGAGGGCATTGGAAACATCTGAATCATTTACTAATTGCAATGACGTTTTATCTTTCGTATAAAGATATCCATATTCATATAAGTAACGTTTAACCTGATCCAATTGAAACTGTGTTGTGTTATCCGTTAAACATTTTGTTCATAATGTTAAAAAAAAATATTACCGATTTAAGTGGCGTCATGGTTTCCGATTGTACTTTACAATGACAAATACCAAACAACGTTGTTAATAATTATAAAAGAATATGTTATTATCCCTTCTCCTCAATATTTATAAAAAAGATTTTTAACAAAAATATGAATTAACAGGAATCGAACCTACATACTTACCTTCTTACCTTCACATTTACCATTTAATCGATTAAGCTAATTCATATCTTATTAACGAACGATTACTCACGAAAGGAAAAACAGTTTACGTGTCAACGAACTCGGAATGTTTATGTTTACATTTTAAGTGTGCAATGTTTACGTGTCAACAAACACCGTCTGTTTATGTTTACATTTTTATGTTTGAGAGTCATTACATCGGCGGAGATGTCAACTAGAGAGCTCCCCCCTTTCAAATAGTATTCATCAAAACTTTGTAAATTAGAATCTGCACTACAGTCAAACATACGCACACACAAATAAATTAAAAATAGAAATTAATTTCATCATATGTCTGTTGGTTGCTAGTAGTATGGGCCTGTATTTCCTCATATCGTTCTTATTGTATTTTTTCGATAGTTTCATAAACAAAAGTTCATACAGACCAGGTGTACCCTCGTAAATTTTTCCTTTGACATGAAAGTTGTCGTTATCATCGATTGATTTTAGAAAGTTTATATATATTCGATAAATATTAACTGTGTACATACTTACAACGTCCGCTCTCTCTCTCTCTCTCTATTTATCTCTCTGTCCGTCCGTCGTCCATCCGTCCGACTGTCTATATCTGTCTGTCTGTCTCTGTCTGTCTGTCTGTCTGTCTCTCTCTCTCTCTCTCTCTCTCGTTGTCAAACGTTATGTTCAAACCGTTTCTCCTCTCTGCGGTCATTACCGCGCATGTATATGATTTTAGAAAGTTTATATATATTCGACAAATATTAACTGTGTACGTACTTACAACGCCCGCTCTCTCTCTCTCTCTCTCTCTCTCTCTATTTATCTCTCTGTCCGTCCGTTCATCCGTCCAACTGTCTGTCTGTCTGTCTCTGTCCGTCTGTCTGTCTCTCTCTCTCTCTCGTTGTCAAACGTTATGTTCAAACCGTTTCTCCTCTCTGTGATCATTACCGCGCATGTATATGATTTTAGAAAGTTTATATATATTCGACAAATATTAACTGTGTACGTACTTACAACGCCCGCTCTCTCTCACTCATCGTCAAAACGTTGACTTCATTTTTCATTGTATTAAATAATTAACAAATATTAACTATGTGTGCGTGTGTGTTGTCAACTACTTACATGCGCGTTATCTCTCTTAACATAACGCTTCGTGTGAAGCGTTTTGTAGAGCAGGTTTCAACTGTGGAAGGTTTCATACCGTTTCTCCTCTCTCTCTCTCTCTCTCGCTCGCAGACGTCGGAAGCAATTCCTAGTTTATAATGTAATTCTTAGACAGGGTTTCGACGAACAGACTCGTGTATTGTGTTTATATTTTTGTTTGTGTCCGTTGGTTGCTAGTAGTATAGACTTATATTTCCTCATATCGTTCTTATTGTATTTTTTTTTCGGTAGTTTCATAAACAAAAGTTCATACAGTACTACAGTGCAACCACTTTTATATCATCTCTTTTCAGTCATCTACATATATGCATTTGTATTATTTACGCATGCGCATAACAGCTTTTTTAGTACAGTTGCACACACACACACACACATCAACGCATGCACTATATATTGTCACCGGACAATATAGATAGAATGTGTCCACACCGCTATGTCTCCCCATAGCAAAATACTTTCGAATATTGTTTTGTCTTTCACACGATACATCATCGAATACGATAACAGAGTCGAGACCAGTGATTTCACTCGGTAGCGGGACTTCTTCGTTCTCGCTGTATGCATGCACGTATCCTGCATTGCAACATCCAGTGAGCGTTACGTGTCGTTCTCTCTGGGTCCCTTGCGTTTCGTAGACTCTTTTCAATTTCTTAATCGCTCTCTGGACACACTCGTTACCAATCTGTCCACGTCCGGGAGCCAATTTCCTTTGCTCAGAGAGGAAATGCTTAGACAGGGTTTCGACGAACAGACTCGCGTATTGTGTTTATATTTTTGTTTGTGTCCGTTGGTTGCTAGTAGTATAGACTTATATTTCCTCATATCGTTCTTATTGTATTTTTCTCGGTAGTTTCATAAACAAAAGTTCATACAGTACTACAGTGCAACCACTTTTATATCATCTCTTTTCAGTCATCTACATATATGCATTTGTATTATTTGCGCATGCGCATAACAGCTTTTTTAGTACAGTTGCACACACACACATCAACGCTTGCACTATATATTGTCACCGGGCAAAAGGCTTGTCACATGACAACTGGCACCAATCGTACACTCTAGTGTTTTTTTTTTTGGTGGTCCTAAAAAGGACCGAGTTGCGAGAACGGTGATGTTGGTAGTGCCGCGCTAAGATGTTCGACGGCTGCGCCCGCTGTTCACGGCGTACTGCAGTCCTCCTCTTTCTGCCGGCTCAGGTTTTATTAACTAACTGGCATCGCTGATTGGCTAGCTCCGAACACGAAGTTGGTTACGTCTCGGTGGCTGCTGATGTCTGATTGGCTCGCTGTGTCCACCGCTGGTACCGGAGAGCAGATGTTCGCATACCGCTGCCATCACAATATATACCCGGTGAACTTCACAACAGCGTCTTACTTACAACTCGTTCGTGTTGCTGAACACTACTGTGCTACAAATTGTATGTTACAAATTGATATTCTAATTTACTTTGTGAGATATAAAGCGTTTAAGATACACTAACATAATACCAGCGTTATAACAGTTTCTTTGTTTTTCAGTATTCACTCTCACGTCTGAATATTAACATGTCTGACCTTCAGCAGAATCCAGAACATCAGCAGGAACAGGGACATCCTCAACAAGGTAAAAATTTTTTTAAATACCAATTGTCTCTCTCTATAATTATGTAGCAAACCAAATTTGTTTGATATGAATTAACATGTATAAGATAGTCTCTTGACGTTGTTTAGAAATTGATATGGCGGAGAAAATTTTTTATGTTCTGACATAGGTTTGTCACCTTCTCCCCAATGTATTGTCTCTTGACATCGTTTAGAAATTGACATGACGGAGAAAATTTTTCATGTTCCACCATAGGTATGTCACCTTCTCTCCAATGAACTAATTCAATTCCACAACAAAAGCATTTAACTCTATCGTCTATGAATGACATACTATGTCCACAAACATCATAATTTAGCGGATAGTAGTAAAACCCGGCAAACGCTAACTCGTCGGGACTGACAAACGTCACTTCCCAATACTTGAACGATTTTCTTCTTTCACTTTCAATGCTAAAATCATGAGTAGCTGCCATCTTCACAGTTTGCAATAAACTAACGTGTACTATCTATTTATTTACCACAAACATGAATGTGTGTGTTATTCATCATTCCTATTAGCTAATACATGTGTTTCTATTGTTTCAGATATGACACGATTTTATATCGTGCGAAACACGAGTATTAGAGGATGTCTCACAACTTTTAATTACCTGCCTGTGTACACGGAAGAAGAAGAAGATCAAGATATAGTACCGATAATGACCGAGGTGCGACCTTTATTGTGCAAGGATATTCTGGCAGAACAAGCACGTTTACGCAGTATCAAATGGCATATTGCGTGCAGGATACGTTTCACTAAAACTGCGTTAGATGGTGACAGCGGCGAAGAAAAAGTGGTAACCAAAGACGCCGTCTTCCACGGACGTTGTCGTACGTTGCTCACGGACGACAACGACGAGTTGAACTGTCTACTCGATGAATCCTACGATAAAATCATGAATAGCATATCCAATTTTACCCGTGACGGGAGCGGATGGTCGGTGGATGCTGTACTGAAGCTGGAACTAGTTGTTGGACGGTACCAGCCTCTAGCAGCATCCTCCTACTTTCCAACCCCGCGAAAACTTGCACTCACCAAGGCAGTAGTCAACATCAAGAACTCCCAAGATGAAATGTGTTTTCTATGGTCCGTACTAGCTCACATAGACCCTCAACAAAGGAATAAAGAATTTGTTACAAAATACGCCCCCTTCATAAACACAATAAATATGACCGGTATCGAGTACCCTGTTTCTATAAATTCACTTTCTAAATTTGAAACACAAAATCCCAACATTTCTATAAACGTTTTCGGCTATGATATAGACGACAATATCAGAAACGAATCAAAAAATGAGGTTTATCCGTTAAGAATTACCCCCAATAAGGACAGATTACATCACGTTAATCTTTTACTTCTGTCCGATACAAATAGCCGAAAGCATTACTGTCTTATCAGTAACATGAGCAGATTATTATCATCCCTAACAAAACACTGCAATAAATCATTTTACTGTGACTACTGCCTGCATCGTTTCTCCACAGAACATGGTCTGTCCGATCATCTCCCCTACTGCACACCTCACGGCGAGCAGAAAACCAAAATGCCTACAGAGGAGGAGAAGTTTATGTCATTTAAAAATTACGCGCACTGTCTTAAAGTACCCTTTACCGTCTACGCCGACTTCGAGTCTCTCATCACTCCGCTTCAATCGTGTTCACCTGGTAACAACGTCCCGACGACAGTGCACGAGTTAGGCGAATTCTACTCAGTTGATAGCAACGGTGCCCGTCAGAAAATAACTTCTCCTCCTGTATCGTCCACATCATACGAAGCGATGCATATTCCGTCAGGTTTCTCCTATGCTATCGTGGATCATACACATAGACTCTGGAGAGAGGCTAAAGTTTATCGAGGTGAAAACGTCGTAGACACTTTCTTCTCGTGGTTGATGAAAGACGCCGAGGATATGATGAAGGTAGTACGACATAACGTGCAAATAATTATGTCCGATGATGACAATGTTGCGTTCACTAACGCCATCGTTTGTCATTTGTGTGAGCGCCCTTTGACAGACGATGACAAGGTACGCTATCATTGTCATCTTACGGGGAAATTCTTGGGAGCAGCCCACAATAGCTGTAATCTAAGCTACAAGATGCCTCGTCATATCCCCGTCTTCTTTCACAACCTTCGTGGCTACGACTGTCACCATTTAATGCAGGGTTTAGGAAAATATAAGGACCAACACGTATCCTGCATTGCAACATCCAGTGAGCGTTACGTGTCGTTCTCCCTGGGTCCCTTACGTTTCGTAGACTCTTTTCAATTTCTCAATCGCTCTCTGGACACACTCGTTACCAATCTGTCCACGTCTGGGAGCCAATTTCCTTTGCTCAGAGAGGAAATGCTTAGACGGGGTTTCGACGAACAGACCAATCTGCTCGTACGCAAGGGAGTATACCCTTACGAGTACGTTGACAGCATTGATCGATTCAACGAAACAAGTCTACCCGCTCGTGAACACTTTGATAACCGGTTGTTGGAATCGGCTATTTCGGACGCAGATTACGAGCACGCACAAAACGTGTGGAGTGCATTCAATCTGCGTACGTTTGGCGATTACCACGATTTGTATTTGTTGACAGACGTAATGCTGCTGGCCGATGTCTTTGAAAGTTTCCGAGACATGGCCTTACGCGATTACTGCTTGGACCCGTGTCATTTTTACTCGCTTCCCGGACTCGCTTGGAACGCGATGCTAAAAATGACAGGGGTCGAATTAGAGCTGTTAACAGAGATAAATCTGCATCTGTTCCTTGAGTCTGGGATCCGCGGAGGCTGCGCGATGATATCCAACCGTCACGCAGTCGCTAACAATCCTCTGATTCCAGATCAGTACGATGTATCGAAACCGACCTCCTTCATTCTGTATACAGACTGTAATAATTTATACGGTGCAGCCATGTCGCAACCGCTCCCTTACGCAGACTTCCGATGGCTCGATCGTAACGAAATCGAGTCCTTGGACGTACGTAATGTGAGTGATGATTCTGACATCGGGTAAATCCTCGAAGTCGACCTACACTATCCCGATACCTTACACGACCTGCATTCCGACTACCCACTTGCACCTGTGCGCCAGCGCGTAACACCCGATATCCTTTCTCCCTTTTCCAAACGTTTACACGAGAGTATATACAGATCATCGTATAACGAATCAGGGTCATCCGTAGAGAAGTTGTTAACAACTTTGGAGGACAAACAAAATTACGTTCTCCATTATCGAAATTTGAAATTGTATTTAAGTCTTGGCTTAGAGCTGAAAGCGACTCATAGGGTGTTGTGTTTTAAGCAAAGCGCTTGGTTGAAACCGTTTATCGATTTCAACACCCGCAAGAGGCAAACAGCCGTCAACAGCTTTGAAAAAGACCTTTTCAAACTGATGAACAACGCCGTATACGGTAAGTCGCTGGAGAACGTACGGAAACATATAGACTTTGAACTAGTCTCGAATGAACGACGGCTTCAAAAACTAGTTTCCACACCTAGGCTAAAACGTATGATTCGTTATACGAACGATCTGGTGGGGCTCTCACTCCGTAAAAAATCCATTGTTCTTTCCCGTCCCGTGTATGTCGGCTTCACGGTGCTTGACGTTAGCAAAACGATAATGTACGACTTTCATTATCGTTATGCTGTCGCCAAGTACGGTTGCAACGTTAAATTATTAATGACAGATACAGACAGTCTGATGTATAGCATTCAAACATCAGACTTGTATGCAGACATGAAGAAGGACCTACACGTTTTTGACACATCGGATTACCCTACGTCTCATCCTTGTTATAGCCTTAAGAACAAAAAGGTTGTCGGTCTGTTCAAGGATGAAACGTGTGGTCGTCCTATTAGAGAATTCGTGGGTCTCCGTGCGAAATGTTATTCGATCCTTGTGGCCCACGAAGATCCCACCCAAGAGTGTCAAAAACGTGTATGTAAAGGTGTGCCTCGAGTTGCAATTAAGAGGAGTCTGCGACACGATATGTATCGCAAGTGTCTCACTGATCATTGTCAGTTTTCTACCAGTGCGCTTTGTTTACGTAGCGATCATCATACGCTGTACACGATGCGTGTAAATAAGCAAGCGTTGTCACCGTATGATGATAAGCGTTATATATTAGACAATGGTCATGATACGCTTGCATACGGTCATTATCGGATACGACAACGCATCAACATGGAGAACGACGACACCTCCCCACCTACTAAAAAAATTCGTCTCCATGTATAGTAACCCCCCTCAACACTTGTTTCTTTCGTCAGTTGATGTCTCTCGGTGCTTCAGTCCAGACGTCTGTAAACGTAAGTTCACATATTAATATCTCAACGATATTTGTATGTTTAAACATAATATATATAGAGTTTGTAATGTGTGTGGTTTCTTTGTCTTACAGTATTATGGATAACACTGCGGTTATAATCGACTTCCAGTGCTTTTTCGACGACAACGGAAAATATATTGTGAAGGAACTGTCAATCATGGACGTTCTGAGATTTGCTGGTAGACATTGGATTTTGACACCGCCTGCTACATCCGTTACGAATCCCAAATACGTTAGGACAAACCACTGGTTAACGACAAATTATCATAGACTTAGATGGAGCGAAGGAGAGACACCATACGACAATCTTGTTTCATTGTTAACATCACATACACGTATATATAAATATGTGTTTGTGAAGGGTTTTGAGAAAAAAACGTTTTTCACGCATATCAAACCCAAAGAACTACATTTAGTGTATCGAGGGACGAGGAATCGAACAATACAATACAGGTGGAGATTGTGTCGTAAGTAGCAATCGTGTTAACAAACAATTTATTGATGTGTGTGTGTGTGTGTGTGTGTGTGTGTGTGTGTGTGTGTGTGTGTGTGTGTGTGTGTAGTTTCAACTCTCTGTACTTAACACTTTAATAATTGAATTTGTATGTACATGATAAATGTATCATTGATTCTCCAAGTTTCGTTGAATAATAGTTGGTTCGATTAGAAATTATTTGAAAGTACATTAACTTATGCGATAAATGTATCATTGATTCTAAGTAGTATTTACAAATTTCCAGTGAATAATATTTGGCTTGGTTTGATTAGAAATTATTTGAAAGTACATTAACTTATGAAAAATGACATATACTTGAAAAAGTTTACTTACTTAACGCATTTGATTCTTTCCACTAACTGTGTGTGTGTGTGTGTGTGCATGTGATAATTGAATATTATCGTATCAGTGATTCTAATATCGACTGTATTGTTATGTTACAGATAAACTTCCTTGTGAACTGTATCTACAGTCGTGAAATTATTATTTAAAAATCTTACAATGTCAAAAATTATTTTATATAACAATGTTTATTTGTGATATATATATATATATTCAATCAATGTAAAATGTATTTTTGAATAATTGTATTATAACGGTTTGTAAACTATATTTTAAGTTTGTGTACAGTGCTGTAAATATATATATTTAATCATTTAAAACAATATTATTATTAATATTTTATATAACAATGTTTGTTTGTGATATATATATATATTTAATCAATAATTGTATTATAGCGGTTTGTAAACTATATATTTTATGTTTGTGTACAGTGTTGTAAATATATATTTAATTATTTAAAACAAATTATGGTTTATTTTAATTTATTTCGTTATAAACCTTCGAATATGCATCCAATTATTTGTATAGTAATCAGAAATGTGTGAGAGAGACATTTTAATAATTTGCAGGTTGTATCTTACAATTACGAAAATTATTATACAATGTGTGTGTACACAAAACTTTTGAAAATACCTTATTTCAAGGAGATTTTTTTATGCGTAACACTTTACCACACACAGACTTGACAGTATATTAATTTCTAAATCGCAGTCAATGACTGTCATGTGTCAAAAAAAGGATGCAACGAGGTAGGTGATAAATATATTTCCTGGTGATTACATTTTAGTATCGCTACTTACAATAATCCATAAGTAGCACGACGCTTATGTAAAACTGATGACATAAAGAGAGAGAGAGAGAGAGAGAGAGAGGGAGAGAGATAGTTATTTACATTCAAGAGAGAATTGACTCATCACTCGCCCTGATATGCAAATCAACTTCATTAAAAATAAAAAAAAAATAAAAAATGTCAATGGCCGAAAAATGCTGACCTGTGTTGTCGATATTACTTACAAACCATGCAATTTTGTTTCCAGAAGTTCAATTTTGTTGTTTTTTGCAAACGTATTGTCTCTTATCTTGAGTGTCATGAGATTTTATGACACAAAGTAACACCAGCGTCTGAGGAGGGATACTAGACATATAATGTCATTGACCTTGTTCATATTGTTCTTGCTCTTACCGTTCGAATCACACCTGTTGGAGACCAAATCTGTTACAGAGGCCATGTGTACTGGAAGTAGCGAACTTTAAATACGGATTATGCGAGCGACGGCCATATAGGAGAGTTAGTACTGGTTCGTAACAGACAACTATCCTCTTTTGACATTGTATGATTTTAATAAAAACAGATATCGGATTTAAATAATAATTCTGTGCTTGCAATATACAATCCATGTATACAAACTTATATATCCTTTGTTGGCTGTAATTATTACTAAACAGTAATACATGCTTAGAATGAAAATATTTGCTATGATTTTAGTAACGTACAACACCAGCTTAACCCGGAGAGAGAGAGAGAGAGAGAGAGAGCGAGAGAGAGAGAGAGTGAGAGACTGCAATGTGTCAGTGTAAAGTCGTGTCAATGACCTCGAATTGCTTCCGACGTCTGCGAGCGAGAGAGAGAGAGAGAGAGAGAGAGAGAGAGAGAGAGAGAGGGCGTTAATATTTGTCGAATAAATATAAACTTTCTAATTTTATATACATGCGCGCGGTACTGACCACAGAGAGAGAGAGAAACATACACAACAAGTGTGAGAGAGAGAGAGAGAGAGAGAATTTAAACTGATAATTGTTTTATTAAAATCTTACAATGACGAAATATTATTATTTCATTGTTTACGATATATATATTTAATGCAAAAATGAATTTTTAAAATTACAATCGTCTGTAAACTATATTTAACTCTTACCGTTCGAATCACACCTGTTGGAGACCAAATCTGTTACAGAGGCCGTGTGTACTGGAAGTAGCGAACTTTAAATACGGATGACGCGAGCGACGACATACCAAGAAATCGAGCGTCCGCTAGTAACAGTCACGGTGAATCTGCATAAGTCGCGAATCTTGACACAGATCAGCGAAAAAGTCGCGGATGCTGTGGTCCAGTAGAAAGTGAAAGTGATCTAGGCTCGCGAAAGGCGGCATATATTCGCGGATATGCAAATCAATTTAATTAAAAAAATAAAAATATCAAATTAAAAAAATTTATTCGCGGAAATTCGAGGTCCAGTAGAAAGTGAAAGTGATTTAGGCTCGCGAAAGACGGCATATATTCACGGATATGCAAATCAATTTAATTAAAAAAATAAAAATATCAAATTAAAAAAAAATAAAAAAATTTATTCGCGGAAATTCGCGGTCCAGTAGAAAGTGAAAGTGATTTAGGCTCGCGAAAGACGGCATATATTTGAATTGACGCGCGAAAGGCGCCATGAAATTTGATTGGTCGATGCTGCTGGTCCAGCGGTGGTGGTGGGGGAATAACGGTACTTTAGTCAGAACCATCATTTTCCCCCTACTCTCAGGGGCATATGTCATTGGTGTCTAACCCCAATTTTCCAAAATATTTCATCCCTCATCATGGTATCTTTAAAGTTAGAGGTGATACTTCAAAAATAAGGGTGGTGTTTGACGCCAGCATGAAGACGTCCTCTGGGATTTCCTTAAATGACGTGTTATGTGTCGGCCCTAAGTTGCAGACCTTACTGTCCGACGTTTTGACTTTGTTTCGGCGGTTTAGCCATGTTTTCACGTGCGACATCGAACAGATGTATCGCCAAATTGCTATGCATCCTGATGACTCGGCGTACCTGTGTATTTTATGGCGTGAGGAGGTTACCGCCCCACTAAGGGTTTTCGCTTTCCGTACCGTTACTTACGGGCTGGCTTGCGCCCCTTTTCAGGCGTTGCGAACCTTGCACCGGCTGGCTCAGGATGAGGCAGTTAATTTTCCTGCGGGAGCGGCGGTACTTAGCCGTAATATTTTTGTGGATGATATTGCTGCTGGCGCTGATTCAAAAACAGAGCTTTGCAAATTACAACGGGAATTAATTCTGTTGTTGTCTTCAGGAGGGTTCAATTTGAAAAAATGGTGTACTAATCAACCTGACTGCCTACCTGAATCAGCCGCTCCGAGTGATTCCGTCGTTGCTAAGGATAAGGATATTCTGGGTTTAAGTTGGGACCATTCAACCGATTGCTTCTCATTTCCTCCTTTGGCCTGTTGCAGCAATGCTCAGGTTCAATTTACCAAACGTGTCGTGTTATCCCAGATGGCACAATTATTTGACCCATGTGGTTGGCTTTCGCCAGTGATTTTCAGGGCCAAGGCTTTTTTCCAAAAACCCTGGGCTGAGGGCTTGGACTGGGATGCTCCTCTAAGTGATGACTTAAATGATTATTGGAGTCAATTCCTGTCCTCTTTGAATCATCTTCCGGTAATTACTATTTCCCGGCCATTCTTCCCTAAAGGTGGGCATATTGAAAGGGTTATATTGCATGGTTTCTGTGATGCTTCCCAGTTGGGTTACGCGGCCGTCCTCTATCTGTCCATTTATACTGACTGGTCCTCCGGTGGTTTCGTTGGTGTCGTCTAAAACTAAAGTGGCGCCTCTTAAAACTTTATCAATCCCACGTTTGGAGTTGTTGGGAGCTTATCTTTTAGCCAAACTTGTTCGTCATTATGTTGGCTTATTCTCGTCATGTATTCAATTGAGTCAAGTTTTCTTATGGACGGACTCGACGATTGTCTTGGATTGGCTGAATATGCCTACTTTTAAATTGAAGACGTTTATTGCTAATCGGGTGGCTGCCATTACCGAGTGGACCGATACTAAATCTTGGCGTCATGTTCATGGTGTTTCTAACCCCGCTGATTTAGCCTCTAGAGGTACGTCACTCTCCAGCCTCCGGTCGTCGACATTGTGGTGGTCAGGGCCAGATTGGTTAAAGCTTGATGCTCTGCACTGGCCCCCTATTAGTTATCGCCCGAATCACGACGTGCTAGATGTTGCCTTGGAGACCAAGGTCTCTTCGTTTCTCACTCAGGAGCCCCGGGTGGAATTGTTTGAGCACTTGTCTTCGTGGCCCTTAGTGGTAGGGGTTACCTCAGTCATCTTAAGGTGGGCTATGCCTTCGCGGATTGAAGCTTCCACAGCCATGGATTGGAAGAAGTTGGCTGTTAAGTATATTTTACGCTACATTCAGCGCAGCGTGTTTGGACAGGAGCTCGCGGCTCTTCGTTTAGGTAAGCGGCTCCCGGTCCGCATTCAGCGCCTGGTCCCGTTTATAGATGATTTTGGCCTCATTCGAGTACGCGGTCGCTTGACCAACTCTGCGGTTACTAGAAATCGTTTTCCGATTTTACTGCCCAAGCATCACCACCTAGTAGGGTTGCTAATTCATCACACCCATGTGTGGTTAGGTCATGCTGGGCCCTTGCAAGTTCAATTTCAGCTTGCCCAAAATTATTGGATTTTGTCCGCACGTCAGGCAATAAGAACTATAATTTGGAAATGTCTTCCTTGTTTCAGGGCGCGTCCTCGCCCCACCAACCCGTTAATGGGGGATTTGCCAATCCCTAGGGTTAATCCGGCACCTCCATTTTATTCTTCCGGCATGGATTATGCCGGCCCCTTTTTGGTACGGGCTTACGCTGTTCGGAAGGCACCTATCGTCAAAGCCTATCTATGCATTTTCATCTGCTTAGCCACTAAAGCAGTTCACATTGAAGTGGCTATGGATCTTTCAACGCCCCAGTTTATTGATGTGTTGAGGCGGTTTATTAGTCGCCGTGGGGCTCCGAAAACACTGTATTCGGATTGTGGTAGGAATTTTGTGGGGTCGCGCTCCGAACTTAAACGGGAGCTAAAAAATGTTCTTTCCAATCCTGACCTGTCAGCTCAGATAACAGCGTTTGCTGTCGACAATAACATTGAATTTAAATTTATCCCTCCGTCTGCCCCTCATCAGGGTGGCTTGTGGGAACGGGCTGTCCAGTCGGTCAAGTTTCACATGAAACGCATGATTGGGACCAGGTCGCTGACCATAGCAGAATTTTCGTCGTTATGCATTCGCATCGAGGGAATCTTAAATTCCCGTCCTTTGACTGCCCTATCCTCAGATCCTAGTGATTACCAGGCTCTAACGCCTGGTCATTTTTTGGTTGGCCGCCCCATTACCGCGCCCCCGGAAGCTGAAGTCTCATTAAATGAAGGGACCGTCCGTCATTACAAACAAATTGCCGCTTTGCTCCAAGCCTTTTGGAAAAGGTGGCGTTTGGAATACTTGACGGCACTTCATGCCAGATCGAAGTGGTCGTCTAAGTCAAGAAATTTAATGGTTGGGGACCTGGTGGTTATGGAGGAACAGAATTCTCCCCCCCCTGATGTGGCCTCTTGGCCGAGTTTCAGCTGTGTTTCCGGGGAGCGACGGGGTTGTTCGTCGCGCTCCAGTTAAAACCTCCACAGGTTCTTTTGAACGACCGGCTATTAAATTATACCGGTTGCCTATATCTTCTTGATTGGGTTTATCTTGTTTTTTCGGGTGAGCAGAATTAGTTTCAATGATTGTTGTGGACTTACTTGACACTTTGCTGGGATTTCCCAGGTGATTCCTTCCAGCTGTTGTCCGCAGTGAATTTTACATTGTGGAATGTTTCTGGCATGGCATTGTGCCAGTTCATTGGGAGTTATGGATGCTCAACAAATCAACAACAACAAAATAAGTAAAAAAAAAATGATAAAAAAAGGGGGAATAAAGGGAACAACAACAAAAATAAAAAAAGGAAAAAATGTAAAAAACTAGGGAACTAACTAAGTTGATTTGCTGAGTTTTACATTGTGTTTGGCTGGGCCATTGTTTATTGGATGTTATTGGGTTTGGTCTGCTCTACCCGAACCTTTCGGATTGCTCGCCTGGTCGATGCTCCCGCGGCGGAGTTATTCGGCATGGTTTTCTAATTGGTTGCATGTTTTGCATGGTTTTCTGTGTTTGTATTTTCTTGTGTTTGCGTGTGACCCCCTCCTATGTTGGAGGGTAATTTTCAGAGAGTGTTCCTGTTCACCAAAAGCCAAATTTTTGTAATGTATTTTGGCCATGTCTTTTGGTGTAGTTGGTGGTTGACCCATTGCGGTCAACGGGGGCCGGTGTTCGATATTTCGGATCGAACCGGTCATTATTTTCATTTTCCGAAGTTGGCACTATGGTTTTTGTAGGGCTCATACATGCAATGGAATTGTAACCTTTTGTCGCACGCCAGCCATCTTAGTGTCTACATCCACGGGTCGGGACTCCTCGGCAGGTAGAACTCCATACATTTAACCCATCCTCTTTCCAACCAGTCTATCCTGCCTTGAGTGTCAGGATCTACCCAGTCGTGAGATACGGTAAGTCATTTTTATATTATTTATGTCTTGTTAGCAATTCTGCATGCTGCTGCTTTAGAGCTCACCAGAGGCTATTAAATTATCAAGTATGAAAGCCGTCTTACTTTCAATCTTTTAAAAGATTATCGTACAGATGCCAAGTTAGTGGTGCAACATGTCGCATTATTAATACCTGAAATTGGTATATTAGATTTAGTCAAGTTAAGTTGCAATTTTTTAGCAAATGATTCAGTACAAAAGTTTACTTGTGACCCTGCATCTAACAAAACTCGTGCAAGTTGTCTGTTACCAGCACGGTCGATAACGAACACAACGGCTGTAGACAAGATAACATTGTTTGCTGATTGAAGCTTAAATTTACAATAATTACTACTGCTGGCAGAACCTTGTTTTGACACATTATTTATATGCAGCAATGTATGGTGTCGTCTGGAACAGATCTTACATGATTGTTTGACTTTGCAATTAGGTGAAAAATGATCTGGTCTTAAACAATTAGTGCAGCATTTATGCTTTAATATAAATTGCCCTCGTTCCAATATGCTTAATTCGCAAAATTTGTCACACATAAATTGGGTGACTGGCCTTGCAGCATGGGCATAAATAATTATTTGAAGTTGAATGATAACTTTTAAATGCAGTGCTGCCAGCAGAGTTTCGTAATTTATGTTTTTCAGACTTATTATTAAATTTTAAAGTTGGTTTGTTAAGCTGCTGTCCAGCTTCTATTGGTAACGTGTTTTCTAATAATTGTCTACGGGCGTTTAAAAACTGTATAAAGCTCTGAAAATTAGGAAGATTTTCAGGATCTATAGACTCTTTCCATAATTTAAATGTGGAATGGTCAAGTTTTGCTGACAATAGCTGCACAGTAATGAGTTCAAATGAATCCACTGACAATTGTATAGCTGTCAGCGAATTGACAGAAGACGTTATCGTATTTATAAATTCTACTAAGCTCTGTACAGAGTCTTTGGTTGTAGACCTCACTTCTAGTAAGTTTTGAATGTAATATTTAGCTAATATGAATTTATTATCATATCTAGCGGACAGCAAACTTAACGCTATTGAATAGTTTTCATTACAAATAGCCAATGCCTTAATTAGATCTAGTGGCTCATTTTTGAGAGATGAATATAAGTAATGTAGTTTTTGCACTGAAGTTAAGTCAGATCTGGCATGTACCAAGTCTACAAATATTGAATAAAAGTGCTGCCATTCTAGAATGTTGCCTGTGAAGCAGGGCAAACTTATAGGTTTTAATTGAATATTACTGGTTAATACTTGAGATTCAGTCTGAATGTTGAAAGTGTCTATTAATTGTAAGATGTTAGCTTCGGTTGAATATAAAAGTTCTTCAACCTCGACTCTGTCCTCTTGTGCAGCGTTTATGTCCTTAGAAATTAATTCAATTTCAGACTGTACCTCATCATATTTTATTGCTAAACTCTTTAGACTTTCTAGTCTAACAGTTAAAAAATGTTTAGTGTTACTGTTTTTGTCAAAATTAAGTATTGCGGAATTGATTCGCACTATGGCAGACTTTAAGCCGCCTCTCTTTCTAACCAACACTCTTAAGCCTTCTTCCATCATTTTACGCACCTTTTACTGATGGCGTTGATGTCGTACCTTCTGTGAGATGTCCTGCAGCGTTGAGGCCGTGGAATAGATGGCAGACACGCATGGACTGGATGGATGACTGCTCTCAACTTGGAACTGCTCAATCTGGTATGTAGGCGTTAACACGTGGATGGTCATGTAATGGTGTTGTCTATGAGGCTCAATGATGACGACGAAAGAAATGCTGAATAACTCCCGACACGGTCGGATCAGCGAACATACTGAATCGCCCGTGATGGCCAGAAATTGAAGTGGAAAAAATGATGAGAAGCCGCTAGATATGGTATAAGTTTGAAAGAAGGTAAAAAATGATGAATCCAGGCGCGGAATGACCAAAAAATGTTAAAGAGTTAATGTTTGTAAATTGATTTTGCCACGATGCTGAAAATAATGATGAGCGAGTGGACTGTAGTTTAATACATTTATTAAGAATGAATGTTACAATTTAAATTTGAATTGCAAGGTCAGCTAAGTCTTGTACGCATTATAAATTTTGTAAAACCACGTTCGGTAAAAAATGTTACATTGCAAGGTGAGGCACAATTATGCAACACTCGAATCTACATTAATGAATGCAGTCGGGCCTAAGGCCTACATAATTTGTCGCGACAATGAAGAAAAATAAAATGACAGCCGATGCAGCAAGCGCAATTACGACTGCTGCCTTCGGACGCGTGTAGCACTGTGTCTAGGCCTGTTCGCTAGCGAGCGAGGCCGGAGCATGTACAGATTAGCCAACCTTTGATTATAGAATTCCCACATTACTGTCCAATATCATTATTTTGAATCCTATTTATTCCTCACTTATAAATAGAATAATATAACACATTAATTGAGACATAACTACCAGAACAGCTGAGTTTAATAACTTTAAAGGAGGATAAACTGCAAATAAGGAAAGATCACCAATCGATTATTCCTGGAGACAATCCTATCAACATAATAAAAGAATTCTAAATACGCCAAAGGATATAATTCGACAAAAACAATTAATAAGAAGTTCAAAATACAACGAAACAGTTTAAAATATTGTTACGACAGTGTACTCGATCGTCGTAGGTACAGTGGAAACAAAATAATTACAAGACACCAATCAAGTCATTAATCACACCTTTAATTGTTATAGTAAAACAATTCGTAATTAACAACACAGTGTCTACAACAAATCAAATGAAAATTGTTCATTCGCAATAAAATGTCCACTAATATTAAAACTCAACTGTATTACAATTATACCGTCCGAATATAAAACGCAACACTTCACTAATAACTACTTGCACGTACACAGTAATAACCCGAACCGCTCTGTAAATAAATCGCACTAATACTCTTGAACCGCACAGTCAAAAATCTCGCATTGAACTGAAAGCTAAGGCCGCTACGCGATGTATTTATAGTCACGCTCATACACCAGAAGCTTCCAAACTGCGTCTTATCTCTCGTGAATTACGTAATTACTACGGCCTTGACACAGTCCGAGCGACCGAGCGAAGCCCGGCACAGTCGAGACGATTCTCGCAAAATGCGTCTAGTAGCACGTACACCACACGCTTACGTCAAGATCTTTCTGGCACATTCGATAAACGCGTAGATTGTTCTGTGCTGTCGTAGCACTTCCCCCTCCTTAAGCCTGTTCGTCCCGAACTGGCAAAGCGTCTCTAAATTTGTACTTAGCCAGGCGATCTAGGTGGATGACCTTGAACTTTCGCTGTCCTTCCTGTTGAATCCGATAAACAACATCGTTAATTCTTTTTTTTACAGTGTAGGGTCCTTCCCAGTTAGACTGAAGCTTAGATGAGCGACCACGACGGCGCTTTGGATTGAACAACCAGACCTGATCTCCTTCTTGGAAACCCACACTATTGCTGCGAATGTCATACCGAGTTTTCATTTTATCACTGGCAATCTTCAGCCGTCCTCTTACCAAACGATTCATTTCTCGCAGTTGGTTTTCTAATTGCGAGGAATAGTTCTTTGGCTCTTGGGACTGAGTCTCAGGTGATCCAAACATCAAGTCCCCAGGAAGACGAATCTCCCGCCCAAACACCAATTTTGCTGGAGTCATGCCGGTTGTGTCATGTACTGATGACCTATACGCCATAAGGAATAGTGGTATACATTGGTCCCAGTCTGTTTGGTTCTCGTCAACAACTTTTGAAAGATGCTGCTCAAGTCTCCTGTTGAAGCTCTCAACCATCCCGTCCGACTGAGGATGCAGAGGCGTTGTCCTGGTCTTTCGAATTCCAAGTAGACAGCATAATTCTTTAAACACTCCTGATTCAAAATTTCTCCCTTGATCCGTATGGATTTCCATAGGGGCTCCATAACGGCAACAGAAGTTGTGAACTAACTGCTTTGCCACAGTGGTAACCTCCTGATTTGGAATTGCGTAGGCTTCCACCCACTTAGTAAAGTAGTCACCTACAACCATGATGTACCGGTTTCCATCGTCAGTAACTGGGAATGGTCCAGCAATGTCTATGGCAATTCTCTCGAAAGGTTGTCCAACGTTATACTGTCTCATTTTTCCCCTGCTTCTGGTTTGTGGGCCCTTGCTTGCAGCACATATTTCACACGTCCGAACCCATTCTCTATGTCGTGGCGAAGATGAAGCCAATAGAATCGCTTCCGTATTTTGTCAAAGGTTTTGTTAACGCCAAGATGGCCTCCAGATGTTCCATCATGCATCTCCTTCAAAACAGACTGCACTTTTCTTCGGGGAACTATCAACTGCATGACCACGTCTCGTCCATCTGCACTTTCCCAAGCCCTTTTCAGCAATCCGTTTTCTAAGGTGAGAGATTCCCATTGTGCCCAGTAGCCCTTCAGCACTTCGGAACCATGGCAGATATCTTGCCAATCCGGGCGGCGACCTTCCTCTTTTGCTGTCAAGATCGGTCCAATGTCTTCATCAGTCATCTGTTCTTGTCGACAGTCTTGTGTTGTCCAGCCATCAGCCAGGAAATCTACAGTGATGGCTTGAACATGTTCGCTTGAGTTTTGTTCTTCCTTTCTGTGGCAATGTCGGCAGTCTTCCGGGCATGGTCTTCGTGATAAGCCGTCTGCATTACCGTGCAGGCGCCCCCGCCGATGTTGTACCTTGAAGTTGTACTCTTGCAGACGTTCGAGCCACCTTGCCAACTGTCCTTCCGGATTTTTAAATCTCAAGAGCCATGCAAGTGCAGCATGGTCGGTACGTAGTGAAAACTCTCTCCCATAGAGGTATTTATGGAAGTGCTCCAAAGCTATGACAATTGCCAACAACTCTCTTCTTGTAACACAATAATTTCTCTCTGGTTTAGAAAGCGTCTTGCTGTAATACGCTATTACTTGTTCTTCACCGTTCTGCACTTGAGACAAAACTGCTCCTAGACCAGTATTGCTTGCGTCTGTGTCTACGATGTACTTCCCTTCGGAAGCTGGAAAAGCGAGAATTGGCTGCAAACATAATGCAATCTTCAACGTTCTAAATGCTTGTTCACACTCTCTCGACCATTGGAAGTTTCGTTTATTTTCCGTTAGCTCATGTAGTGGTTTAGCAATAGTAGCGAAGCCTTTCACAAAACGTCGGTAATATGAGCATAACCCCAGGAAACTCCGAACTTCGTGTTTATTCTTCGGAACTGGCCAGTCTCTTACGGTGTCTACTTTATTAGGATCCATGCTAATGCCCGCTGCCGAAACCAGATGGCCCAAATACTGTACTTCCTTCTGGAATAGAGAACACTTCTTCGGGCTCAGCTTCAGTTGTGCACCGTGAATTCTAGTTAGAACTTCCTTAAGGTTTTCCAAATGATCTTCGAAAGTCTTCCCGATCACTATGACATCGTCTAAGTAAACAAGGCAAGTTTTCCACGTCAGGCCTCGGAGTATCAGGTCCATCAATCTCTCAAATGTTGCCGGTGCATTACAGAGTCCAAATGGCATGACGTTAAATTGGAATAAGCCACTTGGGGTCGAGAAAGCGGTCTTTTCCTTGTCTTCTTGATGAAGACCCACTTGCCAATATCCACTCTTCAGGTCCAATGTGGAAAACCACTGTGCTCCGGACAACGTGTCGAGTGTATCGTCAACGCGAGGTAATGGATAGCAGTCTTTCTTTGTAACGTCATTTAACCTCCGGTAGTCTACGCAGAAACGCAATCCACCATCCTTCTTCGCTACCAGCACTACAGGGGAAGACCAAGCACTTGACGAAGGTTCAATTACTCCCTCTGTCAACATGACCTGTACTAACCGAGACATCTCCTCTTGTTTAGATAATGGAGGCCTTCGAGGAGGTTGGCGTATCGGTGTTATGTCCCCGGTATTGATGCGATGTTGCACAATAGAGGTTCTTTCCAGTGACTGTCCCCGAACTGCAAAACAATCTTTGAATTCGTGTAAAAACTGTCCGAGTTCTTTTACCTCACCACTTGAGAGGTCGTTAGAAGATCTGTTCAATAATTCTTGCAGTTCCTCTGGTAATTTAGAAGTATCCGAAGAACTGGGTCTTCGTTGCGTTATTTTGGCTACCCAGGCCACAGGAGTCAATTTGCCTAGGAGCGTATTGCTTTGTAAAGTGATAGCTTGATCCAAAATATTCGCCACTCCAATAGGTACATTTCCGGTTTCGTCAGGTTTTACTAAACTTCTCGCAATTAGTATGCCCGGTGTGCTGACTACCTGGGGTTCGAATATAGAGCACTGATTGCCCCTAGTATCTACCGCAGTTCTAACCATGATGATCTTTTCGGAGTTTGGCGGAACAGTTACGGCCACTTGGTTTATGACATCCATCGATTTTTCTGCTGTCGTCATTGTTGATAGCATTACCGCTTCGCCTCCGATTCTCAAGACATTGTTTTTGAAGTCGACTATAAATCCGTATGCGTTCATAACGTCCACGCCAAGAATTGCTTCATCCACAATGTCTGCAACAAGTACTTGATGATTAAACTCAAGTATACCGAGGCGTAGGTGTATCTCCACTTTTCCATACACTTTTACAGGCCGTCCAGTAGCTGTTCGCAAGCTGCAAGAGCACCAGATTGGCTTGAGATCTTTCACCACGTCGGGGCGCACAATAGAAACTGTTGCGCCTGTGTCAACTGTAATCGAGGTTGGCCTTTCTTGAACAAATCCGGTAACTACCAAGCTCCCGGTGTTTTTCTGAAGCGTAGAAATTGCGTATTCTCTAGGGGCTTCGTTCCTCCAGTTAGTCAGCACACGCCCCGTTGCACCGACTATTGCTCGTTTCCCTGCTGCTGAATTCTAACCCGACAATCTCGTTGTAGATGTCCAGGTTTCCCACATCGATAACACTTCGGTCTTCCATCCTTTCTTATTTTATTCTGTGGCGCCGACCGTCGAGTCTCTGTTCCTTGTTCTTCTTCCTCATCGTCTGTGCCGTCGCGATCTTTTAGCTCGCGCACTTTATGACTTGTCCAACCAGACGCTGATTTGGCGGCCTCTAATTGCAAAGCATGTACCAGGGCGTCCGCACTGTTCTGGTGTCTTGCCATTCGTAACACTTGCTGTAGTTCGTTATCTCGGACACCGGCAGTAAATGTCTGCATCGCAAAACGCGTTCGAAAATCTTCTGGCGCTTCAGGATAGGCCAGTCTAATTAGTCTGTCGATACTTGCTTCAAACTCTTGAAGACTTTCCCCAGAATGCTGTCGCCTTGCTCTCAACTGGGCGCAGTACACATCTCGCAAATGTTTATCACCATACCGTAATTCCAGAGCTTTTATCAACTCGGCATACGTGTTCTGGCTGTCAGGTGGCACTTTCTGTAGTAGTTCTGCCGCGGGTCCTTTTAATGCAAGAACAAGTGAAACAGCCTTGTCTTTTTCTGTCCAATTATTTGCGCATGCAGCAGCTTCAAATTGGCGGAGGTACGTTGCCCAGTGAGTGCTTCCGTCAAAGGTTGGAGCTTTGACATGAACTGTCCCTACTGCAGGCAAAGTGACTTTCTCTGTCAACTTATTTTCTGTGTATTTTTCTGTCTTGATCACTGGTACAGTCTGTTCAGAAATTTGTTTTGGTTGAATCTTCATGCACTGTTCAACTTCAATTTTAATTTGTTCTCTTATGTTTGCCATTGAGTTTTCTACTGCAGATATTTTTGTTGACATAACTTCTTCCACAGTCAAGACAGATTTTTCTACTTTAGCTATTTTATTTGACATGGATTCTTCTACGTCAGATATTCTGGTAATCTGATTGTTGAGCTCACCTCGTAATTCACCTACGTCACCACGTAGGAGACCCAATTCTGCGGTAGTATGTTCTTGCATCTGCTTTTGTTCATGAATTAATGCTTTGATGTCACCTGCTTCTTGCTTATGTTTTTCATCCTGTCTTTCTTCTGTTTCTAGCATTAGTGCTTTCTGACGTTCCTCAGCTTCTTCTCTTTCTTGTCTTCGTTCTTCTTTTTGTCGTCTTTCTGCTTCTTCCGCCTCCTGTCTGCGTCGTTCTTCTGTCTGCAACAACAACGCCTGGAAATTTTCCATCATCTGACTGGCATCCATTGTTTTTCGATTAATTACGAATTACACTCGTCTTGTACAAAGTATCCACTGTTTCCACTGTTAACCGTTCTATCCCAGTTCTGACACCACTGTTACGACAGTGTACTCGATCGTCGTAGGTACAGTGGAAACAAAATAATTACAAGACACCAATCAAGTCACTAATCGCACCTTTAATTGTTATAGTAAAACAGTTCGTAATTAACAACACAGTGTCTACAACAAATCAAATGAAAATTGTTCATTCGCAATAAAATGTCCACTAATATTAAAACTCAACTGTATTACAATTATACCGTCCGAATATAAAACGCAACACTTCACTAATAACTACTTGCACGTACACAGTAATAACCCGAACCGCTCTGTAAATAAATCGCACTAATACTCTCGAACCGCACAGTCAAAAATCTCGCATTGAACTGAAAGCTAAGGCCGCTACGCGATGTATTTATAGTCACGCTCATACACCAGAAGCTTCCAAACTGCGTCTTATCTCTCGTGAATTACGTAATTACTACGGCCTTGACACAGTCCGAGCGACCGAGCGAAGCCCGGCACAGTCGAGACGATTCTCGCAAAATGCGTCTAGTAGCACGTACACCACACGCTTACGTCGAGATCTTTCTGGCACATTCGATAAACGCGTAGATTGTTCTGTGCTGTCGTAGCAATATTTAATACTAAATTAAATTAATTTAAAACAAAAAAAATAATTTTTTTTTTCAAACAAGAATAAATTTTTGTATTAACAGTATAGGTGTACAAGAACATTATATAATTTGTTACAATATTTACAATCAAATTGTATCTTAACATTTCCTCTGCAAGCCAATGATTACTTTATTACAAAGTATGTAGTATAATAAAGTAATGTCGTGATAATATAAAAATATTAATTAAATACACAAATAGGAATGAAAAATTCAAGTACCGTCTGCCTAGTGGCAAAAGCTAAAGAGCATGATAATGTCTTTCGGCCGCCAGCTAAACGCAACATTTGCAGAAAGGAAACAATCAGTCAGTCAGTAACCATAATAATGTTGCGTTTAGCTGGCGGCCGAAAGACATTATCATGCTCTTTAGCTTTTGCCACTAGGCAGACGGTACTTGAATATTTTTATCTATTGGGTGTAAGGTTATACAGTACTTTTTATTCATGTCTGTATTCAAAACGTATAAAACAAGTTATTTTAAACTATTTAATACTGTATTATGAAACAAGTAAAATAAAATAAAAAGATGAAAAGTCATCTTGTTTTCGTTTTTGTTGCGATGGGGCCGCTGGTATTGAAGCTTCACCGCTGACAGCAACCGCTCGTTGCTGTTCCTTCTCGAGCTTCTTTCGTTCCCGATACTTTCTTGCTCGCTCGGCATTTTGTCGTTTCTTGATCTGAGCCTTCTCGTCGCTGCTATCCATTGTCGAACGCTGTTTTAATCAGTCGCCACGTTATGGTTACTATATACCAGCAGCAGTGTATTTCACCACAACACAAAACAAACCTTTATTTACAACAATCCCAATGACATTATGTATCTGTGTTATACTTCACATTTCTGCGGTGAGTAATTAAATATAAAGAACAGTAGATTTGCATTTACGATGACAAATATTTTAATGAATAGATCGTTAGCTGAATCACATACGAAGACAACCATTAACTAGAGACAATAACCCCAATAACCTATCTACAGCTATGCAGTGTTGTTCGCTTGTTAGGTCTTTAATCTGCGACGACGTTAGCATGTTAGCGGTCGCGGTTTTAGTTAACGATTCCCGGCTGGTAAATTGTGCTAACACTTGATTTTAAACTTTCAGGACGCTTTATAAATCTGGTTTAATTGTTTGCAGTGATATTATTTTTAACACATTATATATATTGCGACGTATCAAAACAAACGTTTATTTACAACAATCCCAATGACGTCATGCAGCGTGATGCGTTACAGTTTACAGCGTTACAGAAATTTTCAAATGATGGCCAGCCAAAAGACATTATCATGTCAAAAACAAACTATGATAAAATATGTGTACTTAAACACTAAATGGCATTCTTCTGGCTTTTGCGCGAGCAAATGTGGACAATATTTCCTTAAAATCTAACTTTTTGGCTTCATCATTTTCAATAGCCAGTATGGCGAGTGAATTAAGTCTTTCCTGCGCCATCGTTGAGCGTAAATATGTCTTTATCAGCTTTAACTTACTAAAGCTATGTTCAGCGCTCGCAACTGTCACAGGTATCGTCAAAAATACCCTTAATGCAACCCAAAGATTTGTAAACAAATCCTTGCTGTTTGTTTTCTTTATAGCACTTAGAACTTCTCTTGGTGCTACTTTATTTGTCTCCTTTCCTTGGTCTAAGATTGACTTTACATGCAGTAGTTCACTGTAAATCTCATTCCTATTAATGTCCGACACCCCGTTATTATCAGATAAAAGGCTCTCCAAGTGCTTACAGCATTGTTTTAGATCATCTTTTTCAGGAAGTTGAGCTACATTACGTAAAAATCCCCATTTTATTTGATGTTCATGAGCTTGAGATAACCTGTTATTAAGTGAGGTTGAGACAGTGTCCACCAACGGATAAAAAACGTCTCTTTTGAATGTTTCTTCAAGAGAAAACTGAACTTCCTCACTTGATTCATACAAGAAGAGACGTTTCTTTTTCCGAAATCTCTTCTCAGGGAACACAGGTTCAATGTCAAGTTCATCAGCTATTTCCTTTGCAGCAATTACAGAGTCGAAAAATCTCTCTAAATCTTCCTAAAAAGTCCAAACAGTTGTTAAACTTATGCACAGCCATTCCAATATCTGTAGTTTTCCCTTGAACGCTTTTGCTAATCATATTTACTTCAAACAGTAGATCGTGCCATATCAGTAAACACACGAGGAAAGAAAAATCTTCCATATGACTGTTTAGCGATTGCGCCTCAGAAGCTGTCATAGGGTCATCAGCTTTGTCACCCAGCTTAATCAGTGCATCTCGGACCTCGATGTACTGATAGCGGACAGCTTGGACTGCATTTATGTGGGATTCCCAGCGTGTCTCACACACTTGCTTTAGCGTGAGGTTCTTAACATGCTCACTTATCACACACAAACGCTTTGTAGAACCAGCAAATATGGTAAACAAACGTCGGAGGATTCCAAAAAGGGATGAAGACTTGCCGAAGATTTAGCTCCGTCAGCACTTACTAAGTTCAGACTATGACACCCGCAAGGGACGAAAAAAGCCAAAGGAAAATCTTCTCGGACACGCGCTTGTACTCCCTTATGAATTCCTGCCATATTGGCCCCGTTACCCTACAGTTTCTCATATTTAAGCCACATTCAGCAATCTCCTTGAACATTAGGTCACCGAGAGCTTCACCCATGGTTTCTTCCCCAGCGATCCGATAGGCTATGAAGCTCTCTTCTATGGTGATGATTTTTCCACTATCTTCTGGGTCTTCATGGACGTAACGAATTGTCAGAGAAGTTTGTTTGTTATGGCTTATGTCTGGAGTGCAGTCAAAAATGACTGAAAAATACTTTGCCTGCTGTATTCTTTTGAGGATAGTTTGCTTGACTGCATTTCCTAACAGATTGATAAGTTCATTTTGTATTGATACGCTTAATAAGTGAAAGTGAGTCTGCTGATAAGATGTACGTCGTAGGTGTTCCATTAGTACAACATCAAACTTTCCTAAAAGTTGTACAAGGCCAAGAAAATTCCCATTATTTTTGGTAAACAACTTGGCAAATGTTCCACGAAAAGCGATGTTATTCTCTGCTAAATATAGAGTTATTTTTACTAATCGCCGCAACACTTCTTCCGAGCGCTCTGCTTCAGTGCGAATTTGCTTCATCAACTCCTGATTGATCGAATTTTCCCCTTTTAGTCTAATTTCAGCTTCAAACCATTGAGCCATATACTTAAAATGATCTGGTGAAATTTCATGGGATTTCAAACGATCTCCTATGTGTTTCCAATCATTGAAACCTGATATTTGGCCAAACTGAGATTTTGAGGAAGGGTCAAATAAACGACAACAAAAGCAATATACTGAGTCAGATTTTTCAGAGTAAACTAACCATCGTCTTATTATTTTTTCACAGTTTTCAGCAAAACAACATTGAAATTCATTCAAAAAATGTGTTTTGGGAATTTTTCGGGTACTCGTAATCTTCTTTCAAAAATTCAGCAGGCCCTTTGTAACGTGACAAATACAGGGGATTTTCATTTTATTAAATTTTTGAGGTTTGTTAAAATATTTATAAATTTAATTTCCATCTGGGATCAGGCCACATGTTGAATTGAAACAGTGTTCTAACAAAGGAACAATACGCCTTCGCTGTTGTGCAATCTGTACGAAAAAATGTACTAAGCGTCATTTTCTAAGAACTTTGCTAGTGTGTGGCGGTACGTCCGAGCGCGTCACACCAGCAGGTGCGCGGACCGACGCCGGTTTGTGAAACTCAAAGATGGCTAAATACAAAAATTGTACGAGCACATGTTCCAAGTTGATGGATGTGGGTCCTAAGTCCAACCCTTTTCGTGACGTCAACCGGTGCTGAACAAATATCTTCTGCGACCCACACTCAATCAACTGCATGGGTTAAATGGAACACAACAAGCGACGAAGAACTACAAGGCATTGTTTTCCACCTAAAAAGACGCAATCTAGTTGGCAGCGAACGCGAAGCCGCTCTAGGCAGTCCACGAGAAACCACAACAGCTTACAGACGCAGATAGTGCCGCGTGGGCCCGGTCGGCGGAACTTTATAAAATGTGAACGACTCAAGATAATACTGTTGTCATACCGACCGGGACCCAAGGAATTAATGGACGTACCACATTTTATAACTGGTGACGTGGAGTTGACAAAAGACAAGTGAATTAACGGGCATCGAATCGGGGGACAAAAACACGTGTCCTGCCGGAATCGCGGTAGTGAACAGTTTAGATACAAAAATGAATTTGTAAAATAAAACAAGGGCGGGTATTAAATTGTGTGAATGAGAGTATGGCAGACTGGGCTGTGTTTGTGTATACTAGAATAAGGTAAGATGTTAGTTTAAGTCAAGCATAGTAATTATGGTCAAGGAGTAACCAACCAAACAAGAAATGATTATACTATGATTTCACTGTCAAAATTTTGAGTAAAGATCTGGTAAAGTTTCTAAAACAAGTTAAAAAATAAAAATTAATGAATTCTCTTCAAATAATGAGTAGAGTAAATTATTACAAGAACCTATAAAACACGCTAGCATCTTACGTTCGTGCGAGAATCCTGGACCCAGATAACTTTGCAGGTAGGTGGAATTAAATTTATGTATTTATATATTTTAAAAGTGTAATTAACTTCACAATGGCGCCCGAACAGGGACAGTTTTTATGAGTAAAAAATTTAAAGTAAAAAACCGCACCTTTAAATAAGAGGCAAGCGTGTTTTTAAGGTTAGTGTAAGGAAATAAAAGTACGTCATTTACGCACAATTGACAAGATCAAAATTATATTATAATAAAGGAAATTAATTAGAGTAAATTAATAAATATCAATCATAGCGAATAAGAGATGGTAGATAATAATGAAGTCAGCTTCGCTGACAGTCAAACCGAGAGTCAAATAAATACCGACTCAGGTATTCAAACAGAGTCATTATCAATAGATGACCGTAGTGTAGAAGAATCTGTAATTAGTACGCCGGGAGCGATTTCAACTCCCGTAACGATTAAAACAAAAGAAAAAGAGTTATCAATGAATGATATATTCAACCTGATACAAACTATGTCTGAAAACATGGTAAAAAATAGTGATTTCAATGTATTAAATAAACGTTTTGATGCAACTGACGAAAAATTTGAGTCGTTTTGATAAAATAAATTGTCGTTTCGATATTAATGATAGCAAATTTGACCAGTTAACTAATGACTTGAAGGAACAGAGAATAAAATGCGAACAGCAAAATATTAAATTGATATTAATTTTAAAGAAATTAAAGAACAGAATATTCAGTTTCAGCAGAGTATAAGTGTGAAATTTGATGAATTAAAAAATGATATACAAAAAAGGAATAAACGTTTAGAAAATACCAATGAAATAATAAAAAATAGTTTGAATAAATTAGAACAGAGTATTGAGCGAATGGGAGTACATGTGATGAATACAAACAAGAGTAATACAAATGAAAATTGTAATGACATGTGTAAAGATGTGGTACTAGATAAAGAGTTAACAAATGATGATGATGATGTCGAAAATAATAAAAATAATATTGAGAATAGTGATACAATTGAAGAGGTAGTATCAGAGAGTGATACGTTGAAAATAAATAGTGAGAGTACTGATGAAGTTGTAGAAGGTAATAATGAAATGTTAATGTGTGTTTATGAGTTAGAGAGAGAGTGGAAAGATAATATAGTGGTAGAATGGGGGCAGAGGGTAAATTTTCCCTATATTTATGATGAACCAGGGTGTTCACAAGTGTTGTTTTTGAAGGGCAAGAGTCCTGTGTTAATAGATGATTTTTGTGTCCCAGTTTTGTATAAGTTTATACCCTCTGTGTGGAATGATTTTATAAGTATAAGATGGTGTTATGATGAGAGAAATTTAGATAGAGAATGGTGTGTTGAGAGAGAGACAGAATTGTATGAATTAAAGAGAGATTATGGTGAGTGGAAAGAAATGTTAGAAGTATGTTTAAACAAGAGTAATTTATTGTATGATGAAAAAGTAACTGACCCGATATTGGAAATATTTACTAATGGAGACTTGACAGAAATACTTAATATTGACTTGGTTCATGATTATTGTGATAAAACGAATGAATTTGATTTTTATGGTTATGACACACAAGATAGCAAGATGTGTGTAACTGAAATTGAAAAGTGTTACTTGAAACAAAGACTAATTTTTGACGATGGAGGTAAACTATAAAACAATCAATGGACAATTTTAAATGCTTTGTTTTGTGGTTTTTGACCTCGCAACCTTGGACATTGAAGTGTGATATAACTGAGTAATCAATGATGAAGAATTGTAAATAAGTGTAGTGAATTCAATTGTGTGTATTGTAGGATGTCAGGTAAACAATGTGTATATGTAGTAGCAATGGTTGTGATAATAATAATATTAATATTTGCAATCTAAATAAATAACAAAATTAATTTTGAAGACAGTAATTAGCGAAGTGTAATTGTTTTGATAGCAATGGAACTTGTATTTTCAATAATTAATTTAATTAAACTAATTTGAAATGTTTAAATATTTTTGATTGGTTCAAAGGTTATATAATTGAATTTTGCTAATGAGTCTAAATTATTTTACGAGATGTGAATTTGGTAATTAATTGTTAAATTGTTTGATATGAAATAACACTGTGATTAAATGTTTCAGAGGTTACTTGGAGGTATTGGTGTGTATGGTGTATATATTTTGTGTATGTCAGTAGTTGAATAATATGCTGTAAGTATAAATTTCATAACACAAGTCAGATATAATAAAAAGTTTACAGATGTTCAATTCCTCCAACTATGCAGTCCTTGTGAACGCAAATGGGCGTCACAGTCCAACATAAAATACAATAGTGTGTGTGGATTGGGGGGTTGCTCAGATGAGCAACGAATTTAAATTTCATAACATAAAAAATGATAAATCAATTTTACACTAATTAAACGCTTGTATTCTGCCTTGATAAATAGGGGTTCATACATTCAGTATACTGTGTTCATTCTATTTTAGCAATGTGTTATTTTATTGTAGTAGGTTAGATATAAGGATTGATAAAAAGATGTATTTCATGTAATTTGCATAATTTTGAAATGTGTTTGCAGTGAGGCCATTCACCTGGCTAGGAATGTCAGCTGATCAGTAGTAAAATGTCACTGTTAAATTGTTTATTAATGTTCAAGGTAATTAATGTTAAAAATAATGTTTGAATAGGTTAAAGATATTATTTCAAATAATGAGGAAAGTAATTGGATAAAGTTAAGATTTTAATGATTTGTGAAAGATAATAAAAGATAGATTTTGGGGGGTTAATATTTTGTGGGACATATAGATCAGTCCAAGTTAAAGTTAAAGTGGTAGTAGAGAGAATAATATTGTTTTGAATTAATGTAATGTTGTTGCGAGTTAATGTAATAGAATTTGAGAAGTATTGATGATGACACAGTAGTTATGGGGAATATATGTAAAGTAATGATTGATATATTGATGTTTATAAATGATGATGTTGTTTTGTAGTTGAAGTGAGGTAATGAGAATGGTGATTTGGGGATGGTAATTTTGTAAGAGGGGATAGTGTAGTGTAGGAGTCCGCAACAAAAGGGTTGGGATGGGAAGGGACCGTTTAGCGGGAAGGGGTTGCCTTAGGTAGAATCCAGGAACCAGATTAAGGGAATGAGCTTTGGGGGGGGAACACTTACCCTAAGTACAAAGGGTTAGAGAATATTTTGTTTTATATATCGAGAGAATGATGTGGATTGAGTTTAGTGGTAAGTTGGGTTTAGAGAATTGTTTGATAGATGTTTTGATAGAGATGGGTGTCATTAGAGTCAAAGAGGTTAAAGATTATATGTATGCATATCAAGTTGATACAATCGAGTTATTATAAGTAATTGAATCACCCAAACTAATGGAGAATGCGATTATTAAAGAAAAGAGGTTCATAGTAAAAATATAAAATTTTGATTGAAACCAGTGACAAATTTTGATAGAGTTTGAAAATAATGTAAAGTGTTTATTTGAGTAATTTAAAGATCAATTTTATTGTTAATCATAATAATATTTTGTTATTTTAGATGTTTTATTTTATTTTGTTTTATGTTTAAAGATAGAATTTTAAAGATGTGCAATGTATTTTCAGATGTAACTTAGGTATAACTTATGTAGGTCAAGGTGTAGCGGGGCATTTTTGGGCAGACCTGGGGTAATAACAGAATTTGTATTTTTTTTTCATAAATAATAATTAACTAATTGAGAGATAGAAAAATTTTATGACCGAGAGGTAAATTTGTTATGTGGAAGCGATCGCAACGTGGCTGCACTGCTGTTGACTGTATGAATTGTTTAATAATTGTGTGGACCGTTTTAATAACTGCAAATGTACCAAAGTCAGTTCAAGGACAATGACGAACACGAAAAACGTAAACACGTTATGTAACAAAATCTGTAAACCAATTATGCAACCAGACATCAGGCGATGTGTTGCGTCAGCAACTTATATAACGCGGTGTGTCATCAGTTTCGTCAGACACTCAGCAAACGAAAGTAGTGTACTGGCGCAAGGATATAAACTGGAAAACAAAGACATTTGAACATACTACAACAGCCGCTTCACAAAATAGCGCCTGTAAATCTCCCCAGTCCAATCTCATCGCTCGCGCGAGCAACAGCTATGTAAAAGTTTCGGAACATAAGTGCGGGCCCGCATACAATAAAAATGTGAATCTTTATATTTATATCTAAAACACAAACAGTTTTCGGCCGTAAAAATGTAATAGTGCGAACTATAAAACGATATAACCGCAAAACAGTGCACGCCATGAGGAGACACCCCAGGAGTCGAACTCATATACAGGAAAGTAGACATTCAAAAAATAATAATAAAAAAATGCTGGTTTAAATATACAAATAAATAAAATTAAATAAAAATGGGAAATTTAGGGAAAGATTTTAAAATGGGGGGTAGTATGTGAGCGAGTGTGAGGTTTTGTTTGATTATATAAATAGGGAATGAAGTGCTGGTTTCCGTAGTAAAACTAATCCTAGTAGTATAGAGATTATTTCTATGTAAAATCTTGATTCCTTTTGACACTAAAATGTTATATTTTTTTTATTAAAAGTTTTTTTCTTAATTTCATTTTGTGTGCGTTTTTCCAGAAATGTTAATAAATTTTAATTAAGGAGGAAACATATAACGTTCTCTTTATTTGTTCAAACAACATTCTGATTTTCCTGTTCGCCAAAAAGAACCCGTATGAACGTAAGTAGGGTAAGCACATATATATTTTTTTTTCTCTTTTAAGAAGTTGGCAATACAAGATGGCTACCCAAAAAATTATGTTCTCAATTACTTTAACCTTGTTTGTATCAATGATAAAAAAATATCAATAATATCAAACGTATCAGTGGCGCCCGAAGATGAGGGACGATTTATATAAATGAAATTATATAAATATAGGCCTACGGGGAGAACAGAATGATTGTGTGAAGTTGAAAATAAAATTTTTATGCATACGTAAATTAGACGTAAGAGGTTATGTTTAATATGGGTGAGTAGAATATTTTTCAATAATTATATGTTACGGATAATAAGATTATATAAAGAAATATATATAAAAAATTTTTAAGAAAAAATGGCAGACAATCATGAAACTGTCAGCGTCACTGACAGTGTAGATGAAAGCCAGATAAGCATAACTGAATCCCAAATCATGCATGAAGGGGTTCACTCAACACCAGTCGTGAATAAAAAGGCTGAAGATAATGATATGATTAAGATGATGAAATTGCTTTTTAATGAACAGAAAAACGATATGCAAGAGTTCAAAAGTAGTATCAATGAGAAGTTTGATATTCAAAAGAATAGTTTTGAGGAGTTGAAACATGAGATACAAGAAATTAATAAACATTGTGAAAATACCAAAGTAGAATTTACTAATAAAATCAGCCAAGTAGAAACCAAGTTAGATGATTCAATACAAAAAACAGATGATAAATTTAATGAAATAGATAGTCAGATAGACAGAGTTGAGAAGCAAATCAATGAAAACAATGAAATATTAATAAATTCAATGAATGAGTATAACAATGACATAGAATCTAAAATTATTAAACGTAATATTGAAACTGAATGTAAGTTGAGTAGTGTAGTAATGACAGTTGAAAAATTTAGTCAGAATATTGATGAACACCAAAATAAGATAGACTCTAGAATATATGAAATTGAAAGTAATTATAAGACAGAGATACAAGCAGTAAATGAATCTATTGAAGTAATAGCAAAAAATAATGTACAGTCTGAATATAGTAATGATAAAAAATTGTATTCACTTGAACAAAATATTAGTAGTATGCGAGATGAATTAAGTTTAGTGAAAAATCAAAATGTAAACAATGTTATTGAACGAGTATTTATGACACGAGACACAAATAATGAAGTAGAATTAGAAACTTTCAATTGTGACAATCGTAGAGTACACCCAATGCAATTTTTAAATAGGGTTAGGGAGTTTAATCGGTTTAATAATAGTAGCTGGGAGGTTAAGTTGCTGAAGATTATCAAATGTTTTAAAGGTAGTGCCGAGATATGGTCGGAAGTACACCATACCGAATGGGAAAGTTATGAAGATTTTGAGATAGCTTTTCGCAATAAATATTGGTCAGAAGAAGACCAAGAAATATTAAGAAGTAAAATAATGGGTAACGGGAATTTTGGTAGGATTAATAACCACCTAACCATATATGTGATGACCATTTATAACGAAGCAAAGTATTTAGAACCGCCGTTGCCATTCCGATCATTTGTACGACATATTAGCAAACACCTGCCCAGAGAGGTGCAAATAACTTTAATGACTAGAGAGATTACAAATATAAGCGAGTTAGAAAACATGTTAGATGTATTACAGAATATAGGGGAACGCGACATGGGACGACGTCCAAACACACCAGTAGTACCACACCATAATAATAATAATAATAATAATAATTTCCATCATAACAGGGGTACACAGAATTTTCATAGAGGAGCGCGGGGAGGAAGTTTCGATAATAGGGGCGAGAGTTGGAGGTGTAGAGCCTGTGAAATTGATAACTATGCTAATAGAACGAATTGTTTTAGATGTCATCGAACCAGGGAGTGCGCCAGAAACGAGAGGACAAATCCACCACCAAATCAACAGTCGAGAGGAGGAGAATTTTATAGAGGAGCGCCTCGAGGAGGAGGAAATCACAATAGAAGTCGAGGAGGAAATCATCAAGCTGTGGCAGGTCCCTCCACGGAAAACTGAGGAAGACAATGGGGAAGCGGACCCAGCCATTGTCAACGGAGGACCGGGTCCAAGTAATTAACGAATACACAAACAACGTCATCAAGATGGATATGGCAAAAGAGTTGTTAGAAGAAGAGGAGAACAAGGTGGTGGAACACAGAACAGGATTGACTGAGGTGACGATTAACATTGAAGGTAAGAATTATAAAACTTTAATTGATACCGGTAGCGAGATATCAGTAATTTCTGAAAATGTCATGGGTGAATTAAAAGAGTTAAACAAGAATATACCGTCATTACCAGTTGCAGGGGTCACTGTAGTGGGGGTAACTGGGGTGAGAAGTAAAAGAATAACCAGACAAGTACAATTAAATATTTTAATAAATGGAGTTGAATTTGAAAACACTTTCCTAGTAGTTAAAGGGTTGAGTCTAGATGTAATATTGGGAAATGATTTTTTGGAAAGAAACGGAGCAGTAATAGATTTCAATAAACAAATAATAAAATTTGAAAAGGGGAATAAACCAGTCAGCATAGAGTTTAAGAAAGTAGTAAATGAAAATAAAGTCACGGGAATAAAAATGTTACATAAACAGATAAGTGACAGAGAGATAGAAACTAAAATAAATATATGTCTAGAGAGTGATAGCCTAGAAAATGAGGAGAGAGAGATGCATGAGCGTAATGAGAGTGTGTGGGCAAATAGAGCCGATAAATTTTTCAATGAAAATACAGTTGTAGGAAATACTCAACAACAGGAGTTGTGGGCAGTTGTGGAGCGGTACAGAGAAGTGTTTGATGAATCACCAGGGAAAGCAAAGGACTACATCTGCGAGCTGAAAGTTCGGGACCACGCACCATACATGCAGAGGAGCTACCCGGTGCCGTTTTCGAAGAGAAGAGCTGTCCAGGAGGAGTTAGACCGTATGATGCAAGGAGGCATAATTGAACGCTCAGTATCACCTTATTCAAACCCTTTGGTGGTAGTGATAAAGAAGGATGGCAAGGTAAGGTTATGTTTAGATGCTAGAAAAATAAATCAAATTATTATACCAGACAGAGAATCTCCGGAACCCATAAATGAGATTTTACAAAAGTTTAGCGGAGTCAAGTACCTGACATCTTTAGATCTGACCGCTGGATACTGGCAGGTACCATTAGCAACAGAGAGTAGGAAATACACAGCTTTTCTTTTTAACGGTAAGAATTACCAGTTTAAACGCTTACCTTTTGGATTAAACACCAGTGTTGCTAGTTTTATCAAATGTTTAGATAATATTTTACAACCTAAGGACTTAGACTTTTTAACTGTGTATGTCGATGATATTTTGATAGCCTCTAGAACATTCACTGAACATTTAGAACACATAGAATATGTATTAGATAAGCTACAAGTAGGGGGTTTAACAGTGAATTGGGACAAGTCTAAGTTTCTGCAGACAGAGATACACTTTTTAGGATTTATTATTACACAAGAGGGGATATTAGCCAACCCTGACAAAGTCGAAGCAATAATGCGATTCACTGAACCTAAAAACATTAAGCAACTACAGAGTTTTTTAGGCTTATGCAATTTTTACAGGAAATTTCAGGAGAACTACGCACACACAACATCCAAACTGAGTGCTGTCCTGCAGAAGAATAAACAGTGGAGATGGGGCGATGCGGAACGAGCTGCGTTTAATGAAATTAAGAGAAAGTTCAGTCACATGATAATGATGAATCATCCCGATTTTAATAAGATCTTTTATTTGCAGACCGACGCCAGCAATGTAGCGCTAGGTGCCGAGTTATACCAAGAGAGCTGCGACAAGGAACACCTAACGATCGCCTTCGCCAGTAGATCGCTGTTATCGGCGGAAAAGAATTACACAACAGAAAAGGAACTTCTGAGCATTGTGTTCGCCGTGGGTAAATTCCGCACCTACATCTTAGGGAATACTACGATAATCCGGACGGACCACAAGGCACTGTCATTTCTGAATTCATGTAAGCTAACACACAGCCGATTAACCAGGTGGGTATTAGCCTTACAGGAATATAACTTTTCATGGGAGTACATAAAGGGGTCAGATAATAAGGTACCAGATACACTTTCTAGAATAGATGTTATAGATAATAAGACTGGTAGGGACCTTAAAGAAATAGAAATTTTTAGACTAACTAGAGAAGATAGGATTTTTGGTGAGGAATTAAGTGACATTAAAAACTTGCAAAGATCTGATAGCAAACTGGGTAAAATAATTGTTAGTTTAGAAACAGATGTAGCGGGATCAGAATATAATGAGCGATTTCAAGTATATCAAGGCATTTTGTTTAAAAAAGTAGATGGTGGGGAGCGTGATTGGAGGTTAGTTATACCTGATGGGTTAATAGATAAAATTGTTTGGGATTGTCATATAAGGTATGGTCATTTTGGTGCGAGAAAGTGTGCAAATGTTTTGAAAGAGTCATGTATATTTAAGAATATGGAGAGGAGAGTGAGAAAAGTGTTGAGAGTGTGTGATTTATGTCAAAAATCGAAAGTGGTGAATTATAGAGTGGAAGGAGAGATGAATTATATAAAAGTAGATAAGCCTTTTGATCTAGTTGCAGTTGATTTACATGGACCATTACCCAGAGGTAGAGGGGGTGTGTTATATGTATTTGTAGTTTTAGACACTTTTTCAAAATTTGTAAAGTTATATAGTATTAAGAGGGCAACTAGTAAGGTACTTAGTGAGAGAATAGTAAAAGATTATATGCTTAATGTGGGAAAGCCGAAAATTATATTATCTGACCATGGTCCCACAGTTTATAAGCGGCAAGTGGCGGCAGACGCTTGGATGGGAAGGCATCATACCCAAGCATACGGCAGTGTACCATCCTCAGTCGAACCAAGCAGAACGGGTGATGAGAGAGATTGGCAGGATATTTCGGGCGTACTGTCACGCCAAACACACAGAATGGCCATCCTACGTGAGAAAAGTAGAGGAGTGGCTGAATTGTACCACCCATGAGTCCACAGGATTTACGCCGCATGAATTGATCAGGGGAACAAGGCCGCCCAGGATATTAGAACAACTCTTCACATACCCACCTGAAGGTCAAATTTTGGACAGGAACATGAAAATTAGATTGGCGAACGAGAATTTACTTACTAGAGGAGAGCGACGAAAACAGAAACATGATGCCAAAGGTAAATGGACCAAGTATGAGGTAGGTCAGTTAGTGTTAGTAAAAAGACATGATTTGTCCAGTGCTCAAGATAGGGAAATAAAAAAGTTTTTCTTGTTATATGAAGGACCTTATGAAGTTATAGAAGTAAAAATGCAGAATGCGTATGTGCTGAGGAACCCAGCGACGCAGGAAATAGTAGGTACTCAAAATGCGACGAATTTAAAATTATATAGGTCACTTTAATTGTTATGTTTATAAATAAGTTTTTTTTCAAATATTATTGTATGTTTTCAGAAGGGATCCTCCCCCATTTTCGGGCGGTCACGATCTTACCAGTCCTGGCCGTGGAATTCGGAACTCGGAGGCGGGCCATGGTTGGCGGATCTTCCTTCGGGCGGTGAAAACAACGATGGTCCGGCTCCACCAAAATTGGTATAAAGTAGAAAACCTAACTGCACATTTGAACGGGGAGGGGGACCCCACAGGTACGTGACACAAATTATTTTCTTATACACTCCCGGTGCAGCGGTTTTGGTGTGCCTGTCACGTGCCTGCACTGCCTTAGAGTGTGTGTAAATAATGGAGGCTGCATTTAAGTAAAAGGCAGTGCAAACAAAATTAAATTTTTTAGTGTCAAGGGCAAAATTAAAATGGAGCCCTTGACAATATTTTCTGATTAGCCCGAAACGACGAGTTTTGGGGCAAGAGGGATCGGCGCAAGATAGAAGGCGGGGTAGAAGAAATGGTAGGAGAGGGGGGTAGTGTGTTTCAGAGAGGGGACGTGAGTTCACGTAGTGTATCTATCTAGTGCCTATTCTTTTTGCAGCAAGACCCGGCATTTCAGGCGGCTGCGACCTTCCTAGACGTAGAGTAAGTTTATGACAATAGAGTCAGCCTCCTATGTAAATAGTATAAAAAAAAAAAAAAAAAAACCCAAAATAATTTTGGATGTGTATAATTTTAAATTTAAAATATAAATTTTTTTTTCTTCTAAATTTTTTGGAATAGGTGACCAATTATAATTGTTAAATTTTAGTATTAGTGAGTATAGGAACGTTTTGAAGAAATGTGTAGTAATATAAGAACTTGTTATCAATACAAGATGTGGGGATAATTTTGGGGGGTAGTTTGGTGCTCAATGAAGTGATAGAACAGTGGAGTGTGGAACTGCAACGGTTGAAAGTTTAGTTTTCAATTACTTAATTAGTTAGTAAGTTGCTGTCGCTGGGGTGGCATGTGCCCCAGTAGATAGCGGAAAGTGTTGGGGGTAACCGAGAGTGTTACCTCCATCGGAGGCCAACATGGCGAATATGCACGGCACACCTTTTGTACAATTTTATATTGTACCCTGATAATTGCCGTGTCGTGCATAAGAATAATGATGTAGACATGCCTGAAGGAAGAGTTGATTTCCCCGACTTTTCGGGCGATTACTGTCTTACCAGCACTAATCGTGGTTTTGGCGAGCGGTTAGCTATGGTCATACCAAGTCCCTTGACCATAGCTGGCTTGAAATTGGTCTAAAATAGAAATTAATGGGGGGTGAAACTAGGGGAAATCCCGGAACTATGGAACAGCGGCTGCCACTCTGTTCGAGGAGGAACAGCAGAGCCAGGTGGTAGATCCGTCTTAAGGGTGCATGATTATTAATGAGAACATGATGATGTTCACTAATGTTAAAACTTAACAGCGGAAGCAGAGACACGGAGAGGTAAAACCTGCTCCAAAATATACAGTCTCTGTGGAAGCGAAAAGGCGCCACAGTCTTACATAATTTGAAATAGTGTGTGTGGCTGGGAGGTTATCCAAGGGGATAACGTATTAAAAATTTGCTATATTTTAATTAATAATGATGATTTGCTACTCAATAATTTTGTTTGAATTTAAAAAATAGATGCACTAAATACTTTTTATATTGTGTTTATTATGTCTTATTGTGTTGATTGCATTTAGTATGTTAGGAATAAGAATTATAAAAATATGATAATATGTTTTCAATGTGTTTATAGATTTTAAAATGAAATGAAAAATAGTTGTGATAGGTAAAATTTTCAATGGGTTGCAAAAGATAGAAGTGGGTGATAGTAATTGTTTGAATAAAATGTTTGAATCAGTTCAAGTTGAATTTTGTGGGACATAGATCTGTCCAAATCGAAGTAAGAATTAAAGAAATAGTAGAGATGAAAATAATGCAATGTTGTAATGAGTTAATGTATGTTATAGAATTTTGAGAAGTATAAGTGGAGACACAGTAGAAATGGAGAATTTATGTAGAGTCTTGAGTGATATATTGTTGTTTATTTTGTTGATGTTAAGTTGTTGTAATTGTAGTGAGGTTATGAGACTGAGATTTTTTGGGGATGGCAATTTTGTAGTAGGGGTAGTGTAATGTGGGAGTCCGCAACATAAGGGTTGGGACGGGATTTGGTATAGTTTTAGTGGGAAGGGGCCGCCTTAGGTAAAAATCCAGGGGCCAGAGAACGGGAATTGAGCTTTTTGGGGGGGGGGAAACACGTATCCTATGTACAAAGGGTTAGAGAGTATTTTTTTTTTATATAAGAGTAGAAGGTGGCGATTGGAGTTAAAATAGTAAGTAGTTAGAGGTAGAGAAGGGTTAGTAAAATTTTGATAGAGGGGTGTCATACTAGTTAGAGATTTTGTAAGGGAACGTTAGAGTAATAAAAGGGGTAAGATTATGAGTAAATGCCAAGTGGATAAAGTAAATTATAATGAATAACGTAGAATCACCCAAAGTAATGAAATGGAATAATGATGGCCATAATTGAAAAAAAAAAAAAATATATTTTTGTAATTTTGAGAAACGAATTAATAAGAGTAAATCAAGTTTAAAAGTAATTTTTTGATTTTATATGCCAATTTAATAATGTAAAGTGTGTAACATTTTAAATACCAGTTGTTTATTTTAATGGGAATTAGAAGTGTACTATGTTTCTTATTTTATGTTTTATGTCTATGTTTTCTTGTTATGTTGTGTTTGTTAGTGTAAGAGAATCTTATCATGTTGTAGTTAGGTATTCATATATATGTTAAATATAAATAAAGAACAAAACCAGTGCTTCTTAGCGCAAACCAGCACCGCTAGGGGGAAACAGATCAGTTGGGGATATGGTGTTGTATAAGGCCACTATTTGATATTTTGATTTGTTGTTTCAGTGTTTGGTGGTGCTGTGGCGGCGGACCTGAGCTGGCCGGCGCGTCAGGGCAGGGGCGTTGAGTATCTGTCTGACTCTACGGTGTTGGGATCTCGAGAGAGAAGTCCAGTATTGTCATGCAGATGCGGTCACAGTCACCGGACCAAGGGTGAGTTGATCATTCTTTTTTGTAAACCATACAGGGGGTTGTGGCGACATATCCGGGCTGATCCCTTTAGCAAGTATGAATGTGTCAATGAGATTTTTTATGCTTCGGCATAAAATATCTCATTGAGGGGGTATTGTAGCGGGGCATTTTTGGGCAGACCTGGGGTAATAACAGAATTTGTATTTTTTTTTCATAAATAATAATTAACTAATTGAGAGATAGAAAAATTTTATGACCGAGAGGTAAATTTGTTATGTGGAAGCGATCGCAACGTGGCTGCACTGCTGTTGACTGTATGAATTGTTTAATAATTGTGTGGACCGTTTTAATAACTGCAAATGTACCAAAGTCAGTTCAAGGACAATGACGAACACGAAAAACGTAAACACGTTATGTAACAAAATCTGTAAACCAATTATGCAACCAGACATCAGGCGATGTGTTGCGTCAGCAACTTATATAACGCGGTGTGTCATCAGTTTCGTCAGACACTCAGCAAACGAAAGTAGTGTACTGGCGCAAGGATATAAACTGGAAAACAAAGACATTTGAACATACTACAACAGCCGCTTCACAAAATAGCGCCTGTAAATCTCCCCAGTCCAATCTCATCGCTCGCGCGAGCAACAGCTATGTAAAAGTTTTGGAACATAAGTGCGGGCCCGCATACAATAAAAATGTGAATCTTTATATTTATATCTAAAACACAAACAGTTTTCGGCCGTAAAAATGTAATAGTGCGAACTATAAAACGATATAACCGCAAAACAGTGCACGCCATGAGGAGACACCCCAGGAGTCGAACTCATATACAGGAAAGTAGACATTCAAAAAATAATAATAAAAAAATGCTGGTTTAAATATACAAATAAATAAAATTAAATAAAAATGGGAAATTTAGGGAAAGATTTTAAAATGGGGGGTAGTATGTGAGCGAGTGTGAGGTTTTGTTTGATTATATAAATAGGGAATGAAGTGCTGGTTTCCGTAGTAAAACTAATCCTAGTAGTATAGAGATTATTTCTATGTAAAATCTTGATTCCTTTTGACACTAAAATGTTATATTTTTTTTATTAAAAGTTTTTTTCTTAATTTCATTTTGTGTGCGTTTTTCCAGAAATGTTAATAAATTTTAATTAAGGAGGAAACATATAACGTTCTCTTTATTTGTTCAAACAACATTCTGATTTTCCTGTTCGCCAAAAAGAACCCGTATGAACGTAAGTAGGGTAAGCACATATATATTTTTTTTTCTCTTTTAAGAAGTTGGCAATACAAGATGGCTACCCAAAAAATTATGTTCTCAATTACTTTAACCTTGTTTGTATCAATGATAAAAAAATATCAATAATATCAAACGTATCAAAGGTTCTTGACTTGACACAGTTTTGATCAGCTGATAGGTGATGTTCTATACTAGACACGTTTGGCAAGGAAGTAATGCTGATTTTGCTTTTAATTGATTTGAATAAATTTAAATAGTTTTGATAATGAGAAAAAATATATTTTAATAAATTTAAATTTAAAATTTTGAATTTAAAATTTTTGAAAAAAAATTTGGATTTTTGCCTGCCATCCAATTGGTGTTTTGAATTTGGATTATGTTATTGTTTGTGTGTAGTAATCGTGTTTTTTATTGAATTGTATTGTTGAGTATAGATGTATAATCACTTGTTAGGATAAGGATGTTCATGTTTTTAAGAAATGTTCAACTTATTTGTTTTCTAATGAAAGAAAAAAATAATAATGAAGAGAATTATTCGATTTAGACAAAAGATTTGTGTTTTGATTTTAAAGAAGATAGTTGGTGATTTTAACTTAAATAAAATTTTGTAACTAAGAATATTTCAATTTTGATAGGATGTAGTTATAAGTGTGTGTGCGAGCCCAGTAACTGCTAAAGGCAGCCCAGTATGCATGATAAGGGGGAACATATCGGTTGAGGATCTGGCATGATATAAGCCAGGGATTTGGATTTTTGGGGGAAACATGTTAGAAGGGGAGGTGCGCTGTGGTGCGTATCTGTTCGATTTTTCGGTGTTGGGATCTCGTACAGAGAAGTCCAGTGATCTCGTTCAGATGCGTCCATAGTCGCCGAGCCAGGGGGTCGTTTACCCATGAGGTATAAGAGCAAGAGGGGGTTGTTGGCACCATATCCTCACCGGTCCTCTTAGGGGTTTTATCAATGAGATTTCTTCTGTTTCAGCAGAAGATCTTTCATTGGGGGGGGGTATTGCAACGTGACAAATACAGGGGATTTTCATTTTATTAAATTTTTGGGGTTTGTTAAAATATTTATAAATTTAATTTCCATCTGGGATCAGGCCACGTGTTGAATTGAAACAGTGTTCTAACAAAGGAACAATACGCCTTCGCTGTTGTGCAATCTGTACGAAAAAATGTACTAAGCGTCATTTTCTAAGAACTTTGCTAGTGTGTGGCGGTACGTCCGAGCGCGTCACACCAGCAGGTGCGCGGACCGACGCCGGTTTGTGAAACTCAAAGATGGCTAAATACAAAAATTGTACGAGCACATGTTCCAAGTTGATGGATGTGGGTCCTAAGTCCAACCCTTTTCGTGACGTCAACCGGTGCTGAACAAATATCTTCTGCGACCCACACTCAATCAACTGCATGGGTTAAATGGAACACAACAAGCGACGAAGAACTACAAGGCATTGTTTTCCACCTAAAAAGACGCAATCTAGTTGGCAGCGAACGCGAAGCCGCTCTAGGCAGTCCACGAGAAACCACAACAGCTTACAGACGCAGATAGTGCCGCGTGGGCCCGGTCGGCGGAACTTTATAAAATGTGAACGACTCAAGATAATACTGTTGTCATACCGACCGGGACCCAAGGAATTAATGGACGTACCGCATTTTATAACTGGTGACGTGGAGTTGACAAAAGACAAGTGAATTAACGGGCATCGAATCGGGGGACAAAAACACGTGTCCTGCCGGAATCGCGGTAGTGAACAGTTTAGATACAAAAATGAATTTGTAAAATAAAACAAGGGCGGGTATTAAATTGTGTGAATGAGAGTATGGCAGACTGGGCTGTGTTTGTGTATACTAGAATAAGGTAAGATGTTAGTTTAAGTCAAGCATAGTAATTATGGTCAAGGAGTAACCAACCAAACAAGAAATGATTATACTATGATTTCACTGTCAAAATTTTGAGTAAAGATCTGGTAAAGTTTCTAAAACAAGTTAAAAAATAAAAATTAATGAATTCTCTTCAAATAATGAGTAGAGTAAATTATTACAAGAACCTATAAAACACGCTAGCATCTTACGTTCGTGCGAGAATCCTGGACCCAGATAACTTTGCAGGTAGGTGGAATTAAATTTATGTATTTATATATTAAAGTGTAATTAACTTCACACCTTTCAAAATAAGTTTAATACGCTGCTCTTTTTGAAGATGCTCAGGCCATGTTGCAGGATCAGTTGAAATTAAAACCAAATTATCACTACTATACTCACAAATAACCGTTTCAGTTCCTATAGTTGGTAACGTTAAGAGCACCTGTTGACTGTCAGTGTTTTCGATAGGAGAAGTAGATTGTTCAATATCAGCGCCTTGACCACTCGTTGATGGTACATGGAGGTTGAACTCTGCCGAGTTTGAAGCACTAAAAAAACTAGTTAATTTCGGCACTTTCGATAGTAAAGCTTCCCATGCTGATTCACTCTCCTTATTTAACTTTCTTCTTTGAGCTCCTGACAACTTTTTATAGACATACTGGATAAGTATTACAATCCAAAACACAATTTCAACTTCTCTAAAATAATAAAACACTTGTTACACCGCAACAAAGCCCGTACTCAACTCCGATATAAACGCTCCAACGCTCATCACTAAACTGAACACAAGCAGTACTAGTGAGATTAATGTTATGATGTAGGGACAGTGTTTTGACAGAGTCGATGGGCGCCGGCTTTGTCGTGAGGGGTGGGAGGGGAGTTGTTAGATGAAATGACAATGAGTTCATTTTATCAGTATGTGGTAATGCAAACAAGTAAACCACTTGTCACATTTCACAGCACTTATTTCGTTATTAAGATAACAAAAACAATGCTCTAGCGTTCATTTCAGTCAGTTAGCATATCAAAGACTATTCTTAGTAATTATTGTGTACTCTTTGAAAGTAGTCGGTGACTAAAACAATCATCAGAGTACTGTTATTGTTATCTTAATAATGAAATAAATACTAAGAAACGTGACAAAGTGTTTTACTTGTTTTCATTTTCTAATTTATTAGTCTGGCCATCATTAAAATATCTGAATCAACATAATGTTCATTTTTTGAAATTTAATTTACCAACAAAACCTGAATTCCTTATAGTTTGTTGATTTTTAACTTTTTTTAGCGCCCCCCCTGGCCTAGGTGCCCAGGGCGACCGCCCCGGTTGCCCCGCCCACACTACGGCTCTGGGAGTAAAGACCAATGGTGGTTGATGGTCCAAAATTTGGTGGGTGCGTAGGCTTAATACGATTGATTAGTGTTAGTTGGTAAAGGGGGGGTGTAAAAGAAGACCTTCCAACAGTAGACATAGCTGCATACTTTATTTTTTTTTCATTAAAATAAAAAAATAAGCAGGTTTCCTACTTTTACTTAGAGAAAACGATATTAAGTCTATATTCAGTGTCTAGCTGCTGCACTATGTAAATTTTACCAAAAAAGACAAGTTGTAAAGCATTCTGTAAATAAACAGAACGCCCAATTCTGTGAACCCCCGATGTTTTTTATTCTCTCCAATACCTGTAATTCTAAATTTTGCCCACAGGTACTCACCTCCACCTAATAAGCAGAAACAAAATATTTTTTTCATCACAACAATGCAGCCGTGCATTTTTGTTTACTTATCTGTTTTATACATAATTTACATTTACATGCATACTTCAGCGCTCTTCTTGGCCAGCTTATCAGCGATTTCATTTCCCTCGACCCCTACATGGGCCGGGATCCACTGAAGCACAATAGTTTTGTTGAGAGATTTTGGGCGTTTTAGAATTTCTTTGATGGTCTGTGTTTTTGCTGACTGTGGTTGTTTAATGACACCGCTTGAACGACAGCCAGCGATTTCCACCATAAGAACCACTTTTTGAAACCTATTAGGATGGTATATTAGTAGTTGTAGGGCCAAATGTATTGCAAACAATGAAAAAACAATAAGGAAAAGGAAGCTGTGGCAACCTTCAGATTAAGAATTGGCCATGACTGACTAATGGGGGGGGGTGACGGGGTGGACCGCCTCAGGCCCCACTTAGCAAGGGGCCTCCAGATTTGGAAAATTAAGTTTCTTCGGTGAATATTTTAATTTATTTGCAAATGTTCTATTGTCACGTCTTGAAACGCAACACTAGGAGAGGTCCAGGATTTAATCAATAGATTCCAAAGATTTTGCATATTATTTTCAAATCTACCTTACAACCCTACCCAATAAAGTGTTTACAGATGTTAAAAAAATACTTATAAAGTTAAGTTATTATTAGAAATATATTCATACTAAAAAAGAAGCGTCAGTTGTACCCGATGTCAATGCCTCAACACGCAAATAGAACCCCAAAAAGCATGGACAGCAACTGCAGCAACTCAAGAAAGCCGTGCTTCGGTACGAAAACGTAAACAGTGAAGTGAAATACCGGACAAAAACATGTAGGCCTACACAAAAAGAGATTACACACTATTTAACATTTCAGGACACCGACAATTTATTTAAAATCATCAGAATGATTTAAAACCGAACAGTGGATAATTCAGAGTAAGGAAATCGGGTCAGTTACTCAAATTTTCCGAGGCCAAAACTAGGAAACTGCCATTTTGGAAACTTCACCTTATTTGCACTAAAACTGCTAACTGATGTGAAAAAAGAATTGCCAAGTATTGTTTGCACCAATGATAAATTTGTTTTGCAGTATATAAGTTTACTGTGTATTCTAAAGTGTTGTAATAAATTTAATGCGGTCTAAAATAAGACTAGTTACTTTAAACTTTGTATTCACAATATGAAAGTGGATTTTTATTTCAAACATTACTACAGCTTCTTATAAAGTTTCCTGACTAGATGTATCAAGACAGTAATTAGACAATAGATATGTACCAATAAAGTGTTTTTGCTATGTATTACTTAAAGATAATTTGATTATAAACACACATCTTATGGGAGAGGGGTCTCAGAAAGAAATCCGCCCCAGGCCTCCAGTGGTCTAGTGGTATGCCACGGCTGCCTTGTAGCATATCATGCACATACCAGTCAAGCATATGCCCCAAATTCTATCATGGATGCTGACCGCCTCCTGCACTGCACTGGACTCAGCCCTGTGTATCAACAAAAGACCAATCTAGCTGGACTTTATTAGGACACCAAGAGCAAGATGGAATAACTCTCCATACAGCCACAGGAACAACACATTTTTTATCTTACCTGTTACAGTCCAGACTTGGCATCATGTGACTTTTATATTTTTATGCATTTGAAAAAATTTGTTGGTTTGACAGAAGTTCATAAAAAATGACAAATTCCATGGTGCTGTGGAGAGGTGGCTAAAAAAAAAAAACAGCAGTATACTTCTGTAAGGGGGGATAAAAAAGGTTATTCCATGCTCTTAACTGCTTATATAATGGGTGACACCCATATATATTGTGAGAAAATCTGTTAATTGTTAAATTTAATATTCTCTTCCAATATTCTTTTTTGACTAAAAAAAATGTTTTCTTAAGTCTAATGGACTTTACTTTCCAAATGGTCCTCACAGAATGTCGACTAGAAAGCAGCCCACACTGTTCTACTGCCCAAATTTTGTTAGTAAGGAGAATCAGTATTATGGCCTACAAACAAATGCATCCCAAGCCTTATGAAAACTGAAAATAATAATAGTAAAAGACTTTTCACATAGTTCAAAACGTTTTTCATAATTAAATTCCTCACTGGCTGTGAATACCGCAACTAGCGGCTGGCGACGTGTTGTACTAGCCATGCAACAGCCTCACTAAACACAAAAAGCCACACGGTATGCCTTGGTCCTTTACAGACTGCTGAACAGAGGTTTATTTTCATAATGAAATTCCTCTTATAATGTAGTTTTTAATAAATGTATACTACTTGGGCAACTAACAGCAGTCCCAGATTCTGTTCTCAGGCAACACTATATTATCAAGGTTCTTTGGCCCTCAGGCAGTGGTGGCTTGTCCATAAGGTCCAATGGTTCAGTGGTTCAGACCAGGCTGAACTATGGGTGGAGACAAAAAAAAAATTAATTACAACTGATAACAGCTGCTTTGATTGTCAGGATAAATGGTTTAAATGAAGCGACTACAGACAAGGCTCACACATTACATGCGCGCACAAAGCATAGAGGATAGCAACACTTAAATATTTGTAAGCAATTAATCTTATTCTCCTTTCTGCTGTAATGAGGACTGTACAAAAAGTATCCAACCTTTTTTTTGTTCTTTATGGTAACTAGTAATGACTAAGTGTGCCACCAATGGGTATGTGTAGGAAGGACATCATACATGCACATGCACAATTTTTTGTTTGCTTGTATTGTCACTGGTCATGTCAGTTAACTGCCAGAAAGTAAAATGGTACAACACGTGTTTATCGCAGTCTTATTTTCTTTACAATGACCAAATGCTTAAAGCAGTGTTACTGAGATCAAGTTCTGTCAGAACATATGGGATACCTAACCAGAAACCATACTAAAGCTTCAGCAGGCTTGTTCAGGATGGTGCAGTTAGGTTATAACAGTAACCATTTCAAAGATGACCACTTGTCTGTGGAGAGTGACCCGTATTCTGGGGGTGGGGCTCATCAACAAACCTAAATGCTGCCATTATCGAGAAGTACAGTCATTGATCATGGAGATCCGTCGTTTGACAGTCCAGGAAATTGTGTACGAGGTTGGGAACAGCACTGGTTCCACACACAGCATTCTAAATGAGGATTTGGTAATGCACAGAGTGGCTGCAAAGTTCTGCCCAAACTGCTTTTACCAGAATGGAGACAACTTGTTGCATGTCTCAGAGGACATGCTGCAGTCCACCAACAGGGATCCTGAATTTCTGAAAACTGGTCACTGGTGACGAGATGTGGGTGTAAGGGTACGACCCAGAAACTAAGGTCCAGTCGTCACAATGTTAGCCACCCAAGTTCTCCGACGACCAAAAAAGCACGGCAAGTTCGGAGCAAGACGCAGGGGATCCTGGTTGCTTTTTTCAGCTACCAGGGCAGAGTGCATCATCATAAGTATGCACCAGAAGGCCAGACCATCAAGTACTACCGACAAGTCCTCCGTCATGTTCGTGATGCACTTCAATGCAAGAGGCCAGAGCTGTGGGTTGCAAGGAACTGGCAGCTGCATCATTACAATGCTCCAGCCTGTTCAGCACACCTGATCCAGGCTCCCTACTCTCCTAACACAGCTCTTTGTGATTTCTGGCTGTTCCCAAAGGCAAAGAACACCATAAAAGGATCCTGTTTTGAGAGTGGAGAGGAAATAATGCAAAACAGGATGCCACAGCTGCGCGCTATCCCAAAAGAAGCCTTTCAGCATTGTTTTCAGTGATGGAAGGATTGCTGTACAGTAGAGTCTTGATAGTTCGAGGTACTCCAAAAATGGCAGGATATTAGTACCAGAAAAAGATCAACTCAAAAATAAAAAAAACTTGGTTCATTTTTTAAGAAGCAAGTTTCATGCAAAGTATTTTGATTTCAAATATACATACAGTACAATTATAATATTATTGTGTCATTTTAAATTTTAGTGTGTGCATTTAATAAATTTGTGAGTGTTAACGAAAAACCTTTTTGGATTTTTATTTAATCCTCATGAATATAACCTAATTAAATGAATGACGATTCGTCGTCGATTTTCCATTACCTTTCGCTCGCGAATGTTCTCGAGAGCCCGTGCAAATTAGTAAACAAAACCCACATACACAGCACACCGGTTTACACATTTTGTATAACATTTTTTTTAGATAAATTTTCCAGCATACACTATACATTATCATACAGACTCTAGAGTAGAAAGCAAAGTACATTAGGGCTAACTCAGTTGTGGCTTAGGGGCACAGCGCGGGGTACTCAACGCGCCACCATAGAGCAGCAGATCCGCTAACGGCAGATAATACCGGCATCTTGCGTAGTTTGAGTTGTTGGAAGTTCAAGGTTGGTTTGGTCCCAATTACCTTGAACTACCCAGACTCTACTGTTATTACATGTGTGGAATCACAAGGATCCTACTACTCTGAAGAGGTTTGGGATTGTAGTCAATCAGATTGACCTTTTTACTCGTTCAAGATCGGATACTTTTGTACAGACTTTGTACTTCAAAACAGAGCTCAATTTACGGATAAATTTCAGCCAACCACAAACATTAATCTTCCCCACATTCACTCCTCCCAAATAAAAAATTTGAATAACTCAGAAAATATTAATTAAAGAACACATACAATAGTATATCAACAAAAAGTATATTTAAACACTAATACAACAAAAAACTATTTACTAATAACAGTAAGTCATAAGGAACCATGTACAAATTATTTTACTACAATATATGCAAAAGAATATATAAAGAATAACAATGTATAATTAACAATATCTAAAATTGTGGTAAAGGCACTACAGGTTTTCTGTAACTTTTTAAAAGGTGATAATAGTGATTTTTTTTTCTTTAATTGCATAAACCATAACTGAATTTGATATCATAGAAATCAAAATTGACCGATAAATTGTTTTATAACATGTATGTCATCAAATCTACAAGTCATGTAACAGAGACCAAGGACTGTGTCAGCAAACACATGCTTTCTATTGCTAATATTTCTGTCACAGAAATTTAAAAAAATGTTACCATGACCATACAGACTAAATGGCAGCACGACTAGTTTTTAAGTGGCACAAACGTGTTCATATCAAGAAAGAAACTTACAAACTGTTATAACAAGACGATATAATTTTAATTTTCATTAATCTGACAATTTCATACACAATTTTCTTTTTTTTTTTGCACACTACATACATAAAAATATATGGCAATATGCACTCAATTTTAGTAACATACATATGTATGTATGTAAAATTACTAATTTTTCATCACATACTTCTTTGTGCTCAATGATTGATGACTTGTGTGCTTCTTAATGGTCTAATATTCTCAAATTGCCAGAAACAATTTTGTTTTCTAAAGACGCGCCGGATGGTATATCGATTCTGTCACCATGATTGGCTATAATAATCACTGTGCCCTATAAAAAAAATATACAATCATTTGTTATTAAATTCACTGTTGACAAAACAACCTTAAGATCTTAACATTATCAAATAAAAATATTATTTAAACTTACACTATATTGACATTGTCAGTTTTTTTTTTAAGATACACGACACTTGAGAAAATATTGTGAAAATTAGAAATTAAGGCTTTCGACACGCACATATTTTAGTTGCATTCTCTAGAGTAAACATTATTTTTCGTGTATTTCATAATTTTTTCTCTTAACACTTTGACGCCGGGCCCTTAACATAGTGGTCCTTCGCCCATGCCGGGCCATTTTTGCATATATTTAAAATGTTGTATCTTCTAAACTATATAGTAAAAAAATATGCTACCTATGTTTTTATGAAGATCTAAGTGTCATTTAAAATGGTGTATACTGTATATCATTGTGTTGGTTATTTTCCCTGAAATTGCTTTTCGAAAAAGTGATGTTTTTGGAAGAAAAAAACAATTGGCCAAAACACATGTTGTTACTAGACACTCACAATTTTATTTTTAATTGTTAGAAATAGATTAAACAATACATTACATAATGTTTATAATATATATTGGTTTATAAAGGTGTACTTTTGTAATTTTTTTATAAGAAATGCTTGTCCGGCATTTTGACATGTAAGTGGTGTTTAGGCAACTAACATAACAGTTTGGCACGAGATGTTTCATATCAACTGTACCTATGAAAGTGAACGCATATGCGATCTAGCGGATGATTTGGGTACTACAAGGCCTGCCTGACATCATTTCAAAATAGCTCCAAGGACGTCTTTATACATATGGAATCATGAAAAACACACTGAAACTTCAGGACGTCAATTGACGTCCATCGGCATCAAAGTGTTAAGACTAGCTGATGTTTATTGAAAAAAGCTTATTATATCGTGTAAAAGATCAATTCTTTCTTGTTACACTGACATTGAAAAAAATTACAATACAATGGTGTCTAATGTTTTCTATTGATTTAAAAAAAAATGTATTTTTTCACTTAACAAAAAAAAAGTTTTACGGAAGTTTTGAGTCAGTTTTCATTTATAAATTTCACATACAACTAAAATCTAATTAAAATTAATTATATATCTAAACTAGTATAATATAATATCTAATCATCGTATAATAACTCGTGACTTTCATCTTTGGTCAAACAACAATTCTTATAATCCATAATAAACAGCTTGTAAACAGCACCTCAGTTCATGGAATGGCAGTGAAAACATATGATTCCTCTTTTGCAATAAACGGAATGTAAGACGCAAAAGTGCTGCGATCTGTATTTTTTTCATGAACTAAATATGTGAGAGATTACATTCTAGTGCACGCAGCCTGCAGATTTTACTCACACAAATAGACATGCTCACAGAAAACGCAGGCATCATAGCTAAAGTGTTGAAAGACAGTTTGTGTAATGGTATTTATTTCAAAACTATAACATATACAAAATAGAAATTTATCCTAATGTGCAAACAAATATTTATGCTCCTGTAAATTTCACCAGAAGCAAGTTGAACTGTGATCCTACTTATGGTTGTGTATATAAATACCTTATTTTCATTTGCATTTATGAAAAAACATATTAGTTAAACAAGATATCAGTCACACAAGTACTGAAATTAATACAAAAATTTATAGTTTGGATTACATTACTGATCTAGTGATGAACAAAGGGCATTTGGACAGAACTAAAATACACTCACATTCTATACTTTGTACACTTACACGGCCGGAGTTAATGTTGTTAAAATTCATTCCCAGGCTGTTTGCCCGTGGTCCATTGTTTTCAACAAAAACAGACGTTTCGGCAGTGCCATCATCAGTATAAAGACGAGCTTTGCTAATATAGGGTGGCAGACGTTAGTGACCACAGTACTGTGGTTAAGGCTGACTCCGGCATATTTGAAAGCCGCTGACATCCTTAACCACAGTACTGTGGTCACTAATGTCTGCCACCCTACATTAGCGAAGCTCAAATTTACACTGATGATGGCAGTCGATGGCACTGCCGAAACGTCTGTTTTTGTTGAAAACAATGGACCACGGCCAAACAGCCAGGGAATTAATTTTTACAACGCATTCATATACATTTATAACGTAGTGATCACTAGGCAAATATAAAAGTACCGCTATGGTTGAAAATAAAGGTTCTCAACTTCATAAGATCTATGCCCCCCCCTTTTTAAGTGGTTGTATGATACCACACTCTCATTATACTTCAAAATGTGTGTGTGTGTGTGTGTGTGTGTGTGTGTGTGTGTGTGTGTGTGTGTGTGTGTGTGTGTGTGTGTGTGTGTGTGTGTGTGTGTGTGTGTGTGTGTGTGTGTGTGTGTGTGTGTGTGTGTGTGTGTGTGTGTGTGTGTGTGTGTGTGTGTGTGTGTGTGTGTGTGTGTGTGTGTGTGTGTGTGTGTGTGTGTGTGTGACCGTTAACTGCAATGTGTGTACAACCTCATATTAGCTACTGGGCACAAACTTATTACATTTTGGTGTTGCTCTATAATGCTTGTATTTCTATTAAACGTCGATTACAGTGGTTCAAATATTACAGAATTAAATAGTTTTAAACTACGATGGAGGTTCACATCAATCCAGGACTTTTGTTAGACTAGAGTGTAAATGGAGATTCCTGCGCATTCTGTTGGTCGTACATATGAAGTACAAGTGTCAGCTATTACAGCATGGCGCACTGTATTGTTTACATGTTAAACAATAACAACAGTCAGTCATAAAGAACACTGCATCCAATGCACATGTGGAACAGCGTGTTGTAATGTAATTTCTCGTGAATGAAGGCATAAAACCCATTGAGATTTATTCGCGACTCCTTGCACAGTACGGTGATGAGACTCTTAGTCGCAGTAAAACATTTGAGTGGTGCAACGTTTTAAAGAAGGCCATACATCAGTAATGATCCGGTCGAGGTGGTTCGGAGCCTACTGTAGTCATTCCCATGAACATTCAGCGATCAAGGATGAACTGATCCTTGATAATTGACAGATAACTTGTCAGCAAATTACAAAAGAAATAAATGTGTCTGTGGGAACTAAAAAAATCATTCACGAACATCTGAAGTTCAGTAAGGTTAGTGCATGTTGGGTACCAAGACAGCTTTCTGCTTTCGACCGGCAAAGAAGATTGCAAATGTGCAAGGGGTTAAAGCAACGTTTTGACAAAGAAGGCCAGATTTTCTCGATCAAATTATTACCTGCGATGAAACATGGGTCCATCATTTCACCCCGGAATCAAAACGTGCATCAAAGCAGTGGAAGCATGTGGACTCACCACATCCCACAAAATTTTGAACAATTGTTACTTCTACAGGCAAAGTTATGGCCTCAATTTTTTGGGATAAAAATGGCATCATTCACATCGATTTTCTACCCCGTGGAGTCAATATTAACAGTGAGTACTGAGTTCTTCAAGATGTGCACAATGCTCTCAAAAACGGCCTGGTGTGATCACTAAAGGCGTTCTGTTTCTGCAGGACAATCCACGCCTGCATACCCCCCACCACACGACATGCACGCTACAAGATCTTGGGTTGGAGTTATTGCCACACCCCCCTTACAGTCCGGACCTCGCTCCCACCGATTTTCACCTGTTCGGGCCCTTGAAGTTGTTCCTGGGAGGCCAGCATTCCAACAGCGACGATGAGGTGAAGCAGTCAGTCCTATCTTGGTTTCGACGCAATGACAAATCTTTCTACACTGCGGGTATCCAGGCACTAGTGAAACGCTGGGATAAATGTAGCAGGGGATTGCATCGAGAAATAAAATATTTTTTACTATCATAAATGTGTTCTATATTTGTTAAAAATTAATAGTCCTGGACTGACGTAAACATCCCTCGTACTATACATTACATTATATTTTCTAAATAAACCCAGTGAAACTGTTACTGTGTTACTGACATTATACAAATGAGTTATTCTCTTTATACAAGTAGTGAATTTTTTACTAAGCTCGTTTTTTAACAAGACTCCATGTGAAGTATAGCCCTCTATGGTTGCAGTAGAGAGAGACACTGAGCAAAAGAGCAAAAATACCTACAAACTTTTGAGACATACAGCTAATGTACTGTATACTGAAAATAAAATCGCCAGGTAGAGTCGCTAACCAACTAGGTACAAAAAAAAAAAATAGGTAAGACATAATTGTGCAGATGATACTAATATATACATGCCAGATGCAGGGGACACAGATTCATGCATGCCTCAAGTGGTAACAGAGTCCGGTGAACTCTGATGCTCTTGGCAGTAACTTGGTAGTGAGTCTCAATGCTTTTTGTTTATGATAGGACCCTCCTTTTTTATTTATATGGCGGAGGGAGAGGATGGCTGCTGTGGTTGGTAGAATCTAATGTATAGACCACACACAGCTGATTTGCACAAAGAATTTGTTATAAATATTGTTACGACAGAACGCTCTCAAACAATCAAGAGTGTCGTTCTACACGTTTCTCGGCTAGCCGAGCACGCACGTGTCTTTGTCAAGTCTACACAGTCAAGACTCTTTGAGAGCACTTGTTGTTAACAATGCAAATTGATGAACATTATTCTGGAACATCTGTAGGCTACTTAAACAACAGCGGCTGACTTAGTGAGTTAGTTATAGGTGGTGATTTATTTGGCACGGATCAAGTGATTGTTGTGTAAAGTGATTACTGTGTTATAATTAATGCGGAACTCTTAATAGTGGACACTATTGTACGAATGCTTAGACAGCCGGTGTCATTTTGATTAAAATTAACTTCTAGGCTGTTTAGCAGTGGTCCAAAGTTTCTTACAAAACCAGACGTTTCGGCAGTACCACTGACCTGCCATCTTCAGTGAAATGAGTCATTGCTAACATGGGATGTAGTACGTCAGGAACACAGTACTATGGTTAAGGCTGATGATGTCCCATTGACTCATTTTCACTGAAGATGGCAGTCAGTGGTACTGCCAGAACATCTGGTTTTGTGAGAAACTTTGGAACATGGTCAAACAGCCCGGGAGTTAATTTTAATCAAAGTAGACATTATTATTGCGTGTGGACAAATTTAACTTGAATTACTGTATGAGAGTATCTTGTTAATTACAAATTAAAGCTGGTAATTAGTGATTTCGTTGGTGTCGGTATTTTCTTTCCACTGTACCATACGACGATCAGTAAGACCGTCGTAACAATATGTTAGAAGTGTAAGTAAAAACACACTAAGACATTCTAAGCTAAATTTTGTTAGAGTCATGAATACAAAAATGAAATGTATTTTTGCAACACAAAAATACCAAAAATGAAGACACTGATTTACAACAAAACTGGACGGACAGCTGTCAACATTAAATCAGATTGGGGAAAGAAAAAGTACATAAGTATTTAGAATAACATCTAGCCTGCATAATGCAGAATATGCTTAAACATACCTTCAGAGAAACTCCTCTACCAAATGTGACGTCACCTGAGACAGTTAAATGGTCTAACTCCAACAAGTCAGGGATCGTCGCAAAGCGGCCCAAAAACTCTTTCACCTAAAGTCAAAAAATTAATGTTAACCAGTTTTTTATCTTTACATTTAAATCTGTTGAAGATTACAATTGTAATAACAAATACCTACTATGTAAAGATTCAGATAGCCTTATTGTTCCAGTGTTTCTTTTGAAAATTTTTTTGTCAAATTTTCTAGAGAACTTACAATACCATAAAATAACAAACAATTTGAAACGATATTGTTTGATGACTCGTTGGGCACTTGATGATACATATTACTACAAAGGTTTTAAAAACATACAAACACTTGGTAAGTTTCACAGTTTATTATTTAGCTCCGACAATTGTTTCGGCCTATTAAGCTATTCTCTTAAATTTATTAATTAATGATCTCTTGAGAATAGCTTAATAGGCTGAAACATTTGTCTAAGGTAAATAATAATAATTCTCAAGAGATCATTAATTAATAAATTTAAGAGAATAGCTTAATAGGCCGAAACAATTGTCGGAGCTAAATAATAAACTGTGATATTTACCAAGTGTTTGTATGTTGTTAAAACCTTTGTACAATTTGAAACTGTACATGAAACAAAATCTGCTATGATATATGGACAAGTGAAAACTTAATGGTTCAGGGTGAAGATGTACGGCCAGGAACATGCATCACCTTCATTAAACAACAATGTGTGATAAGGCACATAAAACTATTTAGAAAGTCATATACATTTACTCGGTTCTGTTGTCCTCAAAATAGGGGAAACAAAAAACTAAAAACTGTTGCAAACATCTATACTTGAACATTTCCTTTCGTCAAAAATAACTCTGAGAAATAAAAACTGAATTGATTTTTTTTTTTTTAGAATTATTAACTGTACAAAGAGACTGATAGGTAAAACCTCCCTTTCAATTTATTAAACAATGCAAATTACAAACTTTAACTGTCTACTTAGTCAGTCCAACATACTTCCAGAGTTTGGTTAATACGCTTTGTCGTTGCTTTTTTTTACTAGTCTATGAAATATTGAGGCATTGTGTGTATACAAGCCCGTACCAATTTAAAAGCTTGACCTTGAAACAGTTCCGACAGGCAGGGTAAGGAAGGACGGGTTGTATGCAGTTGGAACTGAAAACATCCGCTGTCAATGGCTTGCAAGTGAGTGGATTTTTTTACTTAAGTGTACAGCTACGCCTTGAAGTGTTTTGCATAATCTGTGTTGTATCATTTTTTCGTATTTATTTTATTTTCTTATTTCAACGCATATTTCGTTGACTCATAATTGTTCAGTATAGCCAACGTTGTTTATAAATTTTGTTTTACAATTTTAAACAATACTGATTCAACGAAATATGCGTATAAGAAAACTGTGTGTGTGTGTGTGTGTGTGTGTGTGTGTGTGTGTGTGTGTGTGTGTGTGTGTGTGTGTGTGTGTGTGTGTGTGTGTGTGTGTGTGTGTGTGTGTGTGTGTGTGTGTGTGTGTGTGTGTGTGTGTGTGTGTGTGTGTGTGTGTTTTAATATTATAACATACAAGCTTACACACTCCACCCCACCATGCATACATAAGCACAACACAGCTCTCGACTTTTCTGTTAATGCTCCGCTATGCTCTGCTTACATCCTTGATATCTCGAAACTCTTCCTCAACACTTTCTCGGACTGTGATCTTAAAATGTTACTTGGACTTTCAGAAAATGGTTAAGCAAAAAAAAAGTATAAGTCATCGCTTTGGAAAAAAAGTTCCCCACTGGATGAAAAAATGCTTATGCTCGCGTTCTTATTCGATGCCTGTTTGAAGAAATTTACAATTACATTAATAATTTACAGCTTTAGTATTCACCTATTTCTCAGAAAATGTATAAATTGAAGTATACCAAAGATTTGTTATAAATGAGCGCAAACTATTAAAATATGATCCGGAAAAAGTAATGCAAACAGAGTAACGGCACGATATTTTTAACTAACTATTAGCTGTTGTCAAGGTCAAGCTTTCAGATTGGTACCGGCGTGTATATATCGTGTGTATTCATACGATAAAAATAAAACTATGAATTCACAAATAAGTTTGTTATATGTGTACGATATGATACATTTTTTAATTGATACAAACCTTTGAAAAATGATTATCACCCAGCTTCACAAGCGGCGTTGTTGGAAACATTCTTTGTGAACTCATAATTAATGATCCATTCTTAAGACTATACAAATTACTCATAACCAGCATCAAATCTGATGTTTTCTTTACGGGCAGAAACCGGCTTCGAGGAACATTAATACCTGTAACAATACGAAACATAACTGCTACACACAAAAAACTATACTGCACAATATACATTATATATGTTATATACAAACAGAACTGGATCATTCCATGTCATACGAGGTACACATCTTGATTTAGTTCTTAGGCTTTCAAGGCCGTTACTAATGGTTGTATGCTGAGCTGTTAGGCCATGATCTAGTGCTGTTTAAACCAAACGTTTTTGTGGCCTCACCAATGGTAAATGGTGTGCCTTGCTCATGTGCATTTTCTCTTCCGTCCAGATGTTTTTTTCTTCTTGTCTTTCTCCTGGAGACACTTGAAGGTGTTGTTATTATTATTATTTTTATTATTAAATCATTATTAAATTTTATTATTATTAACACTTTCACCCCTGGCCATTTCAGCACAGGCAAGTCCCAGGAGACTGGCTGTTTTTCTCATTTTTCCTTTTTTTTTTAAATAGAAGATTTGTTAAAAACAATATAAATTACATGTCAGATTAAAGATTAAACCTCCTATTATCATAAAATGATACACTATTTATTTCTTCTGTAGGTGAATTAATTTTTAGTAGCTAGATAAGAAACATGTTTTTGAAAAATAAAAAAAATTACAAGTATTTTCACTTAATAAATGTTTTTTTTTTATTTGTGACTACTATACAAAAAATTACTTTTCTTACAATATTGAGGCATAGAATATAATAAAAGCAGTCTATTTGCAATAATCTGCTTTGTATGGTACAAAATGAAACAGTCAGGGTAACAAAAACTGACATTGCAAGTTTCACAATAGTCGGAAAAAGCAGCAGAAAACTGATTGTGCTGCTAGTGTCTTCAGTTGGCAACTACAAAGTCAAGTCTACAAGCACAAACAACAGAAGCCCGTAAATGTTTCGTACAAATGTCGTTAAATGCGTGTGAAGTGACAAACATAAAATTTCCGGGCATCAGGTTTTTGAGTAAAATCATGCACCCGCAAATTTTACAGGCGTAGGGTCGAAAGTGTTAATAATAAATTGTTATTAAATTTTTTAATGCTACTTTATTATTTCACTACAAAATTAAAATTTTCAACTTAAAACCAAAACTTTATTTGATATGAATACAACGGCTTGCTGGGCTGTAAGGCCGTGGTCCATGGTTGTTTTTGTGCAAATGTTTCGTTCGTGCCTTCAACAGCCATCTTCAGTGCAGAAGGCTGCAAAACACTGACAAAGGTTTCGTAGTCAGTGACCACTGAACTATGGTTAAGTGGCCGTGAGTTGGAATATAATTAAATATTTAATTATTAATATTTAATCTGAGCCGGCGCGGCATGATACCAATCTTCAAGCCGAGGAAGATAATCCAACAGTTTTTGAGACCAGTGAAGGACATCAGAGACTCGCTCTCGTTGTGCAGAGTGTATGGAGTTCCTTGCTCATGCGCCCAGTTGTACATCAGCACTGAGAAACGCAGCGTCCACACCTGCATAGGTGAACACAGCCACTGCTGTCATCTGAGGCAGCTGGATAAGTCTGCGGTGGCTAAGCATGCACTCACTAACGCTGGTCATCGTATTCACTTTACCAAGACCCTATCCTTCGTGAGTGGTTACTACCCTCTTGGCTGCACCATTTCACCAGTTAAGGTCTTCAAGCACGGTTCCACAGCAATGAATCGAAGGGAAAAAAGGCTCTCTTGTTAAATAGTATTTGGCATGCTGTGCTCCCAAGCCAATCAAGATGCAGATGATTTTTATTGACCCATGCTGTTTGCCATGGATCTAAAGGCCCCTTCTTAGAGTCAAAAGCGGAGTGCCCAAGTGCTTAGGTTTTTTTAAAGCAAACACCTGCCATGCCTTTTTTACCACTGAAGACGGCCTCCGTTGGTGAGACCGAACCGTCTGGTTTACACACCACTAAACCACAGCCCAATAGCCCGGCTTACAACCGTTCTAACACAACTTAACCATCTCAAATTGCTATAATTTGTTTACTGCTTAAAAAGTATAATATGGCATATTACAGTTACCTAACCAAAGAAGTTTCAAATAAAAAACCAGTACTTGAATTTAATAAACAAACAATTGGTAAGTTCTCCAGATGATATTATTTTCCTGACAATTGTTTTACTAGTTATGGCAGCTTCAGAGGTTGGATTTCAACTGACAGGTTTGAAATGTATGTTAGGCAGGGGGAGAGGTGGAGGTAGTGTATGACAAAGGGTGCACTGGAAAGTCCCAGCTAAACGGTTGGACAAAAGTGTTCATTGTTGTTAACAAAAATTACTGTTACTGGCTAATTATGAAATGTATACAATACACTTTTGTGTGAAGAAAAATTATAACTTGTTACTTAAACTATCATCTGTAGAACTTACCAAGTGTTTGTTTATTAAATTCAAGTATTAGTAAATGTTCTAACAAGTGTTATAACATTCAATCAGTGTAAAAAAGCAGTAATTGAAATGGAAGGTAAACCATGACTTTGTTCCCACAATAATACTTCTTAACCACCTCTCACATCCACTACAGTTTTTAAATGTACATCTTTATTATGTAATTACAATTTTTAATTTTGACATTAATGTGTATTACAATTTTTCCATTCTTAGGTTAATGTACACTATTTCTGAACAAATCTTATAAACAACTCCTTTATTGTGTTGTTTGATTATTTGTAAAACTCAATTATCTGAAAAAGTCCTAACGTATTACAGTCAACTATTGCTCTAACCAGGGGTGCAGAATATGTCCAAACGCGGGGATGTGGTTCGGGGGAAACTTTTATCAGTGACAAAAAATAGAAATCGTGACGAAAATATCAACTGATGTTGTATTCACATAATTTTTACAATTATTAACTAGAATCTTTAAAATAAGTTTTGAAAAGAAACATTCATCCTAATGAGAACAACAATACCAACATCATTCCTTGCGAGCAATGACTCATAGAATCAAGTTGTGACAAGCCAAGGGACACAGCAATGCAATAAGGTATGTTCTCAAAATAAAAGAGGATAAATTTGTATTTTAATAATTACCGTATTTAGTAAGTAATATTTTTAGCATGTCTCTTAGATTAAGCCTAACACATTTATTTTATTTCAGTCCCCTCTTCAGTGATGATCTTCCCTTGCAGCCATCACGTTACAGCCAATATTAGCCTACTGTGTTTGTTGAGTTGTGATTATTAATGTATTTCTTGTTCATAAAATAATTTTTTGAGTAAATTAAGTGTCTGCAATCTGTATTTTTTATTGCTTCTCTTTTTATCATTCATCACATACAATAAATTGGTTGGTAAAACATAATAAACCCTCGCATTAGTTTTGGGGAAATTTCCTACCGAGAAAATTGTGTTCGGGGGAAATTTCAGGGGTTTGAACATTTTCTGCACCCCTGGCTCTAACGTCATCATTTCACAAGATGATCATTTTTACGTAGCATACTTCTAACTGACTGCAGATAAACTTGGAGAAAACAAAATATATGTATGCTACCAACAAACTACCACTAAACCCAACCCTTCAAAACACTGAAATAGGCACACAAAATATAGAGGCAGTAAAAGAGTTCATATATCTTCGCTTCCAGGTAAACAGCACTAACGACATCAACACTGAAATAACAAGAATACATCTCGCAAATAAAACATATTATGGATTTAAGAAGCACCTGGCATCTAGCATCATCTCAAGAAGCACGAAATGCAAAATTTACAAAACACTTATCAGGCCAATGCTGATATATGCTTCAGAAACCTGGACGATGACAAAAAATAATGAGACTTCTACGTTGCTTTGAAAGATGGATTGTAAGAACAATATTTAGAGAAGTACAAGAAAATGGAATGTGCCGCAGGTGCTATAATTATGAACTATACTATCTTTACAAAGAGTCAGAGTTGTCAGGATAATCAAAATATTCAGGCTAAGGTGGGTTGGACACACAGGGAGAATGGAGTAAGGACAACCTACAAAACATTTCTTCTACCAGAAACCAATAGGTAGTAGAGCAAGGGGAAGAACCTGAAGTAGATTCAAAGATCAGATAGAGGAGGACCTCAGAAAGCTGAACATAAGTAACTGGAAAGCCAGGGCACGCAATAGGGAAAAATGGAGTCGACTCTTGGAGCAGGCCAAGATCCACCAAGGGTTGTAGAGCTTCATCCACCAAGGCTGACACTACTGTGACATGGCCACTGTGGCTATGAGATGTACTGTGTGACATGGCTAACAGCCGTTACCACAGTACTGTGGTCACTAACGGTGACATCCGCGTTAGCTGAAACTCAATTTTTGCACTGATGTTGGCCGTCAATGGCACGGTCGAAACGATTGCTGATATGTACAACACTGCACCATGGCCAAACAGCCCGGAATCACAAAATATTAACAACAACATTGTTATTCATTCTATTTGTTTTTATAAAATTTTGAAAACCTTATTATCCAACCAAAATATGTACAACTGAGGAAAGTTCCTTCCTGAGAATTTTCTATAAAAATAATTTTATGGACAGAATTCAACCACTGCCACGCACATGCACGATATACACACTCACGAGCACATGCACACATATCAAAATTTATTCCATAGGAGTTGCACACGTAGAAATGAGCATGAGTGGAACCTGACATCACCTCTATGAAGTAATGCATATTGTGCCTAATGACAGTCCCGGGAGGAGATTGTAGATATAAAGCGACCTTTGATGTAATGGTCATTTTTCATGGTCCCAGCAAATTCGCCATATAAACTATGTAAAATAAACCTTGATATTGCACCCCAGTTTCGGTATCCACCCTTAATGTAACGCTCTTTTTGCCAGCGGACAGAAAGGAATTTTTGGAAATCCAAATCATTTGTTCCAAAGTCCATGGCCGTTGTAAACAGTGGTGCAAGGTATGCACTGCAACACGGGCACCACAATTAGTTGCGGCAGATCACATCATCATATATACATGTACAATATTTATTTATTGTAATTAAAGAATACTGAATAAATGCTGACAAGTTTTTTCTTCACTTTCATGTTTTCATCCCTAAATTTAGTTCTCAAAGGTTTTACAATAACAGATTCTCTATGATTTACAACATGTAATATTATTATTTTATTTTTTGTTTACATAACATGGTTTGCAAGGAGCTCAGATTTATAGGAATTCTTAGGTTACCAAGTGTCACCAAGACACTACATATGATGTAAATATTTTTTTTTTAGAAATGTCTTTATATTTCTCAAGTTAAACTTGAAACCTTTATAAAAAGCACTTTTTGGTCGGTCTGTAGAAGAGCGTTATATCAAGGTTTCACTATAAATGAGTACGCAGGGATGTTTTTTAATGGCCTGTTCTCAGGCAAATAATCTCGATCTGTACTTTAACAACCCAACATAGTCTGCCAACATAAAGTAATATAACAATACTAAAAGTATATTATACCTATGAGACACTTCAAGACCTGACAGCACTTTTTTTTACATATTCTCGTATAAAAAAACAATCACACACAAACAGAAATGTAAGCTGAAACTGGTTATACTTTTACAGAAACAAACTAGATCTTACCTAGACCCCCTTCGAAACATTTCATCGCAGCTCCTACGGCAGTTTCCAGTTGTACCACATTAAGATTATTTTCAAGAGTCTTGTTATTTACAATAATTTCCATGTTCATGGAGCCCTGTTCCAGAACTCTTTCAATAGCTGAAAAAAAACTCAGTTATTACACAAAACACAATTATTGACAAAGTCAAATACGACATTCTATATATTTACGGAAAACCAGATAGAATACACTACACGTTCAACAAGTATTACAAACACAATAATGTACCATCCAAAATTTCATTATCTCAGATGTGCTGTCGTACTGTAAGTCCAACCCATGGTAATTCAAACATTCAATCATCTGAACACACCTCGAGTAAATTGTACAAAACTTACCAATAATTATAATAAAACTATGATAACTATCCATACAAATCAGTGAAAGATGTTTCGGGTAATTTAAATAAATTAATTGGTAAAATAAGAAATAATGTTAATTGAGAAGAAAATCAATTTATAACTGAAATCAATGTAAACTGAAACAATAAATATTAAAGTAAATGTCTTAAACAATAGCATGTAAGGAAGGAAAATGTATGATCAATATTGGTAAATGGATTGGTGATTATTTTCCCTATGGCAATCCTGTTGTGTTACATCAGTTTTTTCATTAGAACAGTAAACTAAGAAATAAGGTTAAAAATCTATACAACCTGAAGAGTTGAATTTGCTTTTTACATCTGACAATATAGTATACGAGGGTGGGGCGAAAAGTTCCGGGCCTGAATACGAAAACAACATTTTTTTATTAATTTCCTTTCATTTTTCTCAACATAATCCCCATTTAGCTCGATACACTTTTCCCAACGATGTTCTAGAGCAGTTATGCCAGACTGATAAGCTGAATTGTCGAGATCCTCAAAGTAGCCATTTACAGCAACGCTGACTTGATTGTTGTCCCCAAATTGTTTCCTCTGAGCCATTTTTTGAGGTTAGGAAGTAATTCAAACTTTAATTCATTTATTTTCGCCATTGCAACAATTGTGTGAGCTGGTGCATTGTCTCCGTGAAACAGCACTTTCTTTTTCGCTAAATGTGGCCGTTTTTTCTTGATTTCATCGTTTAAATGCTCCAGTAAGTTCGCATAATACTCACAAGTAATTGTTTTTCCCTTTTCAATGTTGTCACTGAAGAGTATTCCACGCCCATCCCAAAAAACAGTCGCCATAACCTTACCAGCAGATGGAATTGTCTTTGCCCTCTTTTGAAGTTGGTTCACCTTTAGCAGTCCATTGTTTTGACTGTTGTTTGGTCTCGGGACTGTTGTGGTGGACCCAAGTCTCATCAACAGTTATGAAGCGATGCAAAAATTTGGTTTGATTGTGCTTATAGAGTGCCAAACAATCAGTTGAAACATCCTTTTGACATTGGTTTTGGTGAGGTGAGGAAACATGGCACCCATCTAGTGCACAGCTTTGTCATACTCAAATGTTCCTGTAAGATATTATGCACACATTCCGCTGATATGCCAACAGTCTCTGCTATCTCACTCACTTTTACTCTACAGTCTGTGAAAACTATTTTGTAAGTTTTTCTATTTTTTTTTTTGGTGCAGTCACTTCAATGGGACATCCAGTGTGTGGGTCACCAGTTATTCTTGTCTGACCTATTTTGAATTCAGCAATCCAGTGCTTAACTGTTGTATTCAATGGAGAAGAGTCCCCCAACACTGAATCCAGCTCCTTTTTTATATTGGCTGCACTTAAGCATTTAAAAAATATATATTTAATCACAGCACAAATTTCCAATTTGTCCACTGTTAAAACAATCCTCAAGGCACTAACTTCAGTGGACTGTCAAACTAATACTAAACAAAGCTTTTGTAAAATATATAAAAACACTTGGTACGTTTCACAGATTTTATTTAACTCTGACAGCTGTTTCGACTACCTCCAGAGATGAATGAATTAAAACCTAAACACAAGATGTGTTAGTAAAGGTGGTGGTGGTGGTGACCATCTGTTTAGGGTGTATATTGGAACATCTGTGAGGGTGTTGAGATGGAGAGGGGGTGCAAGAGCCAAGGGAAGGTCAGGTGTCTATAAAAACTGAATACAATCTGAATGCAAAATATAAAATAAACTAAACTAAAAAACAGCTTTTAATAAAGGGGATACACAGAATTCAGTTTGTTCATTTGTTAAATTTTTGCTTTTTTTTATTGCTTTTTTAATTTCTAGAATTTCTAACAAATCCATTTTTTTACCTTTTTGTATGTTGTGGAGTAGTGTTATGTTTTTTGTATCCATGAAATGATTGTGTTGTAAGCAATGATCTGCAAAACCTGTATTGGCTGTATTGGTTAAAATCGCCTTCTTATGTTCAGAAATGTGATGTTTCAGAGCATGGCCACATTGTCCGATATAAATAGCATCGCATTCTGCACAGTGTATTTCATAAACTCCATTTTTCTCCAGTGTGTTTGATTTTTCCTTGTTATTGACTAGTAGTGAAAAAAGATTACGTTTGTTTACTGATACCATGTTAAGACCATGGTTTTTTAACCTATTATTAATTCTATCTGTTATAAACAGAATGTAATTTGTTAAATGCAATTTTTTTGTTACCCTGATCTGGCTCTATGGAATAAAATTCTTTTAAAATAATTTTCTTGTTTTTTTTTTAAATTAAAGTCTATTAAAACAAATTATTTTAAAAGAATTTTATTCCATAGAGCCAGATCAGGTTAACAAAAAATTTCATTTAACAAATTACATTCCCATTTATAACATATAGAATTAATAATAGGTTAAAAAACCATTGTCTTAACATGGTATCAGTAAACAAACAATCTTTTTTCACTACTAGTCAATAATAAATAAAACAAATACACTGGAAAAAAATGGAGTTTATGAAATATACTGTACAGAATGCGATGCTATTTATATCAGACAATGTGGCCGTGCTCTGAAACATCGCATTTCTGAACATACGAAGGCGATTTTAACCAATACAGCCAATACAGGTTTTGCAGATAACTGCTTACAACACAATCACTTCATAGATACAAAAAACAACACTACTCCACAACATACAAAAAGGTAAAAAAAATGGATTTGTTAGAAATTCTAGAAATTAAAAAAGCAATAAAAAATAGCAAAAATTTAACAAATGAACAAACTGAATTCTGTGTATCGCCTTTATTAAAAGCTATTATTTAGTTTAGTTTATTTTATATTTTGCATTCAGATTATATTTAGTTCAGTTAATTTTATATTTTGCATTCAGATTATATTTAGTTCAGTTAATTTTATATTTTGCATTCAGATTGTATTTAGTTTTTACAGACACCTGACCTTCCCTTGGCTCTTGCACAACCCCTCTTCATCTCAACACTCTCACAGATGTTCCAATACACGCCCTAAACAGATGGTCACCACCACCACCACCACCTTTACTCACATCCTTCTCACATCCTGTGTTTAGATTTTAATTCATTCGTCTCTTTGACAATGGCTTAGGTAGTCGAAACAGCTGTCAGAGTTAAATCAAATCTGTGAAACGTACCAAGTGCTTTTATATATTTTACAAAATCTTTACATTAATATGTTTCACCAAGTGCCCAACGAGTCATCAATTAATACTAAACAGCTGCTTGACTTGAAGGTTGGAAGTTCAGCCTACGAGGTATGCAACCACACAACACGATCGAAATAATGAGCATAGTGGCGCCAACTGTGTGTGAGGGCCGGAACATTTCACCCCACCTCGTAGTAATATAAAAGATTAAAAAATCTATCTTATCCAGGCTAGTCTAATTATCTTAGCCTGTTTATCCAATTAAATTAAACCACATTATAATGCTCATCAAGGGGCCACGTGAAAATTGCATATTAAGCGGGACCGCGTATTAAACAGGATATGGCCAAGTGGCTTAAATATATACTGTATTACTGATATTCATATTTTTTCACATATACATTATCTACGTGTTTCCCGTATTTCACTTTCCTTCATTTACATCCACCTCTCATTGCAGCTACAATGTTAATCATGATTCTTTATTAACGTTCTTAATGTTGACAACTGTATTCCTAATAAATTAGCAAGTTGTTTCTGATTTAGAGCAGTGTTTTCATCATGTTTTCATGTGATTTCCACTTTATTCGATACACAAAGTGGTTTCTGTTTAATACTAATTGTAGTCACACTCACAACCAATTCAAGACAACAAGTCACAACCGCATTACACCAAGTTCAAACTGGACACTGACCAGTAAAACTTAAATAATGTCAGTACATGAGAAGTGAGCGGGAACGGATGTTTACAGGACTGCTATTTAACAATAATTGTTAAGGGAACACATTATCGAAAGTCACCTGTCAGTAAACTTTATCGACACCACACGTCCAAATTTTTTTTTCATCATCATCATCTTCTTCTTAACGGTTTTAGGCTTTAGCGGCCTGTTCCTATTCCATGGTTCACCTTTTCTTAGGTCTACCAACTTTTCTTCTGGCTCTAGGGTGTAATCTTTCGCTATCTTCAGTATTCTACTTTCTTCCATTCTATCAATGTGTTGAATCCATTTTCTTTTGTATTCTTTAATCCTTTCATTAACTGCAAAAATATCTAAATCAGTTGTCTCCTCATGCCTTATATGATCTCGTCTATTTCACCTTTTAACTGATCACATAACTGATCATATTATGTAAAATAATAATAGGGATTACCCACTAATAAACACTTAAAATAAAAAGTTTAAGAAGTGCCAATAGTGAAAGTGTAAAAACCCCAAAATAATGAGGGAATCAGTGATAAACACTAATTAGTTAAAGGTGAAAGTGATGAATAAAAAGGATATTGTAAATGATAGTATGATAAAAAATAGTAATAGATAAGAAAACACTTAGTAAATCAATTATAAAACACTAAATGATTTAATAGTGAACTTATAAGAACTGTATTGTTAATGGTAATTAAAAATAGTATTTAGATTAGCTATAAATGAAGGATACAATGTTATTCAGGGGAGAAAGCCCATGTAAGGTAAACAGTTTGTGTTACCATGGATTGGAGAAAGAGATTAGTAAAGAAATAAGAAATTAAGAATGCAATCAATAAACACCCTATGTTATAAGGGATAATAGATTAAGTATGTTTAAAAGGAGTGATGATGTTTCTCACCCAAAATAATAGTAAAGGAATGAAATGTATGTTAAACCAACAGTACCTAATAACTGGTAAAGAATTGTTCATTTAAATTTATGAATAGGATATGGCTGAAGGAAGCATACACTCCATAGGCCTAGTTGTTATATTTTATGTAATAAAGAATAGTAAATAATAGCCATATTGTTGACAATGGCAAGTTAAATAAATAAGTAGATAAATCAATTCAGAAATAATAAACACTAGAAAATCAGTTAGGAAATAACTGACAAGCTAAGATATAGAAAATAATCTTGACACATAATCAGTACACAAACAAATTCAAGACACAATAACCAATAAACGAATCAATTATAACAACAAAACAAAACACTTTAGAGTGAAATGAGATATAATTTGTATAAAACAGGAAAAAATAATCAATGGCTACTTAGGCCTAGGAAATGCCTAACTGTCAATAACAAATAAATGCAAATAAAATCAACTAGGAAATTAACAAATTCAAGGCGAGCAAATAGCCAAGAATAATTTGTAAATCATTTTAAAAGAAAAATGTTAGAATAAGGACTTAAATTAAAGGAGAAATGTAATTACCAAATATTAACAAAAATGTACAAACATTAATATTTTGAAGAACCCAACCTTAAGGGATATCAAAATAATCTTTGAAAGGAAATAATAACAGTAGTGATAATATTTAATATGTAGGGAAGAAGACAGAAGAATAAAAGCAATCAGAAGAGATACAGCTATTTTGAATAAAAATTCAAATTTGATAACAATGGTAATAAACCAAGATTAACCAATCAGAATTAATTTGTAACCATGACGACAGACATTGGTTAAGGATTTACCGTTAAATTTCTTTACTCGTAATGTGACGCTCTTGCTGAATAGACGCCAAATCTTGAACGATCAAAATTCTAATTTAAAACATCAAAATAGTAAACGAAATTACCACCACTGAACAAGAAGGAAGCAGACGATGACTGAAACCATTTAACCGATGTCGAAGACCAATCAAATAAAAAAGAAATGAATAAATTGCTCCGATTAATTTGGAAAAGATGCCAGACGCCCTAGACAATTGAAAATTAAAAATGAATGCAGCCTAATTCCTTTTTACCAGATCAACCGAGTACACCCAGTCTACTGATGTGTTAAGTATCATTTAAATTACCTAAATTTCCGAATAAACTCACTTTAAATATTTCTCACAGTCATCTGAACTCTCATTAAACTGCACATAATTTCTTTCAAAGATTAAATAAAAAACTAAGATACTGAAAATTTGTCAACTTGTAAAGTTAACCTGTTGTTAGTTTATGAAATTTTGAAACACTTTTACTACACTCCAAGAACAAGTTATAACTACACATTATATTATTTAAGTATAAATGATGTAAGGTAGTGTATTTTTATTGTTGTAATCATTAATAATCCTTTTATCGTAATCACAAGAATCCAAGACGTTTGAACGTAAATAATTGTATACTACTTCGACAGACGCCATCCTTGAATGTCTGTTACGTTCAAAGATCGATTTGTCAAACCCAGAGAAATTGTCTCATATAAATTACCGGTGCAAATGTATTACAAAAGAAAACATAATTTGTGTTAACCTGAATAATTAGTAATCAACAAATAATAAACAAGTACTGAGTGTAACCACTGTGTTGTAATTTCATTAGGATGGTGTATTATAATTTGTGTACATTTTAGAGAACAGTTAGTATTGACGGCAAGCGCTCACATAGCCCAACTCAACGAACTACTGGCCCGATTCAGACGGCCAAGTCGAGGCAGGAACAAATTGAATTCTCCACACCGCCTGAGCTGCGCTTGTCATATCATCATAAAATTTTTTAATTGTTTTAATTAAACAATTTGGTGCCACCCGGGATTTTCACACTCCTAGTGAACAACAGGTAAGGACTTCGATACCTGGTTATTCGTACGTTCGCGACGGACACAGTCAGCGTAAGTTACGTTCCAAAGCGACGACGGATGATAAGACACGTTACACTCTGACACTTTTACATCTTACAGAATTTGTTTAGAACGACGATAGACGGTTGTTACAATATATATTATTATATAGACTGCAACAAGGAAGACAGCTGCTGTGGAATGATCACCACTGCAGAAGTTATGAGCTCAAGACTACACGCTCACACACAATTACAACATTGTTTTTTTTTGTAAATTACTAAATACACTTATTTATACTAATGATACTGTGATGTATTTATAATATACACACAGTTATTGCTTACTAATTGGTACCTATAATCTCAATCTTCTATTGTGGTGTATTCATTGTTCATAACCTAAAGATACCATACACATGATTTATATTAAAGTTTTAATTACTTAAATTCTTAATTTTGGTCATAGACCATCATAAGAATATATATATATATATATATATATATATATATTACTATAATACTTATAACTAATTTACCTCAAGATATACTTTTTTCCTTTAGGAACATGTTTTGGGAGATCTTGTTCTCCCATCTTCAGCCTTCGCCATTTTGTTTCTGGTGAAGTATTTGTGTGTTGGCTTCTGGATGTTATTAAGGTAGTTTGTTGGTCTTTGGTCCTTCAAAGTTGCATTATTGTGTGTGGTTGTGGTATCTGTTTTTGTATTTTGTGTATTTTCGATGTTGAGTGCTTTGAATATTGTGTCATGTTTTGTATTGATTTGTATTTCTTCTGGTATTAATTTGTTTTGTGTTTTATGTTTGTAAATCTGTAAATTTTCCCAAATGTTCATTATGGTGCCTTTGTGTGGTATATGTTTTATTAGTGTTACATTGGTTATGTCTGGGAATTCATGTCCTGTGTTTATTGCATGTGTGGCTAAATTGGATTTATATATATTTGGTTTTTTGTATGCATTTAGGTGTTCAAAATAACGTTTTTTCAGCTGTTTTTTTGTTTGTCCTATATAACATTTATTGCAATCTTGGCATTCAATTTTGTATATACCGTTGGTTGTTGTATTATCTTTGTTGTGTGAGCTATTTAGATTTTGTAATTTATTTTTATTAGTTTTGTATGCTATTTTTATATCTGTGTTTTTAAATAGTTTTGTTAGTTTTGTCATTTTATTATTTATATATGTGAATGTGGCCCATTTTTTGTTGTTGATATTATTTATGTGTTGTTCAGTTTGATTAATTATATATATAATTAATCAAACTAATTATAATTTCAGAAAGAAATATATATATATATATATATATATATATTGTAACGGTACATAACCCAGTCCCAATAAATGATAACTCTTCTACTACCATAAAGGTCAGAAATGGGTAAACTATAACTAGCTATAAATTAAGTTATATCACTAAACATTATAAACAATATTGAAGTGATATACAGTGACAAGTGAGTTATAGTGTACCCAGTGAGGAAATAAGTGAAGGTGAAGGGAACTTCTTACAGAATTGTGCTGTAGATGTGAGAATTATAGATTATAATAGTAGACTGTGATGCTACTAACTAATTATGTATTTTGTTTAGTTATTGTAGGATTTATATTGTGTAGGCAACAAAATTTAGTACCTATGTTAATTTTATATTTAATAAAATAATTGTGTTATTATATAAGATAACCCAGGGTTTTTAAAAAATAAAAGATTTAAATATCAGATGATAATTAAAAATAAAATAATACTGTATGAGGAAAATGGCAGAAGAAAATAGTGCAGTGTAAGAATACTATAAGAGATTAATAAATAATATATAAATTCATTTAAAGTTAATAATAATATTAAAGACTTATATCTAAAGTTATAAGAAAATAAACAAAAAACTATTATGTAAATCAAATTGGGAAAGAAACCAAAATTAAAAAGAATTATTTTTCTGTAAATCAAAAATAAATTTATAATAATTAAAAACCGCCTATATACTAAAAAGTAAATAGCAGCACCAATAAAAAATGACATAAAAATTATGGGTTACTAAGAGTAACGAAATAACAAGTATTGTTTAATCGAATTTGAGATTGGAAACTGTTCGGTTGGAAAACGTTATGAGACAAAAATTGTATTAAAAAACCTTTAGAAATCTTTTGAACAGTACAAAATTATTACAAAATTTAACTAACAGTATAAACACTATGTACCACTACCTTAAATATCAAAGGTAACTTGCTTTACTCCATAATAAAAGTGAAAAACCATTTGGAAGATCAGGCCTAGCCAAGCCGCGTTTCGAGTTTTTTTTTACGAGATAGTATCTGACAGACGGTCATGAAATTGCAAAACAACTAAGAACACCACCTGAGAAACAGCTTCACACAAGTAAGAACTTCGAGGAAAGAGGTAATATAAACATTTCTTTTAATATTTAATAAAGAAAACCTCAAATCAAATTGTCGTGCAGTACAGAAACTTTTAAAGTGTAATCACATGTTTTAATAAAACACAATCTGCTCTCTTACGGACAAATCCGGAACTACGTACTAAAAGAATAAACAAATTTTCAAAGTTGTTCTATTTTGTAAAGCGTAGTATATAATTATCCATTTCTGACCATCTCATAACACAAAGAACTTACCCTTAACCCTGGGGAAATAAATAAAAGAATTATATGTTGATTGATGTTTAAATAAAAGATAAAATTGTAAAATCAGAAAAAACCAGATTTTATGACAATTCCATGTTTGCCCAATGAAGTCGATATCATGAACTAGTTATTGAAAGTATCGATTGTAATATTTGTATGTTGGCGGAAGAGAAAAAACAATAATATTATAAATAAATATTATTAAGAAATGATATTGAATAATAAAATGTGTTTCCTTTATTGTAGCGGGTAGTTGTGGTAGATTTCAGTAAAAATAAGAAGAGGACGAGCCACCAGGTAGTATTCAGCAACAGTGTCATTTGGTTAACCTATATTTGGAGACTAGTGTCAAAATCAGCTGATTCGGTTCACGGCAAATATTTGAAAAATTAAGAAATCGTCTACTCCGAGGGTAAACAAACGGTACTTGCTCTCTCTTCAAAAGAAGGCTAAACAGCTTCCATAACTGACCCAAATCACACACACTCGATTTCTGTTTCGTTTGGGTAACATTACCACCAAATTTATCTAAACCTCAGTATTTATAATTCATAAGTGGCGATTGCTAAGAGGTGTTCTGACTGATCCGAGACCGTAAAAAGACGGACGTCACACACACACTCTAAGGCGGTACGTTACAGAATGACGCATACAACGTGGGACATATAATATAACTCTACTATACCTCATAGCCATTACGTTACAGATTGACGTACTAACATGGGGTTTAATTAAGAAAGCGTAACAAATAAAACGAGACTTTCGAGATTCCCGCGTTACGTTACAGAATTACGTACTAACGTGGGGCTTGAATAAGACGGAGGTCACACCTATAGAGTCGTTACGTTACAGAATGGCGCTCAATGTAAAAAGGCTGTAATTAGAAAAGAATTTTGGGATATTCAATAAATTAATATACCAAAAAACCTAATTATCGTCGGCAGTTATGAGAAAACAAGAAATGCATAATACCAGAGGCAGATCGAAGAAGAGGGCAGAAGAAAAGGAGAAGGAAGAAGGTGGACAGGAACGAGACATAGAAATATATACGGACAGTGAAATGGAACAACCAATGGGTGATAAAGAAGAAACCGAAGTAATCACGGACACGGAAAAAGAAAGAGTTGAAGAGGGTGCCCAAGGGGACCAACCAGATAAATCTGCCCAAAAGGAAGACATGAGTATGCAGGAGCTGTTGAGGATTATAATGGAAAGCAATAAACAAATAAATGAGGAAAATAAGGAGAACTCAAGGAAACAAAATGAAACCTTGAGCGAAAAATTTGACAAAATAGATGAAAATTTTAGGAGACAGGAGGAACAAAATAGACAGACCAATGAGAAAATAGATAGTATTCAGGAAAGTTTAGTCAAACAACTAAATGAAAAAATAGAGACCATTCATGGAAATATAAAACAAACCATGAATGAACAATACCATGAATTGAAAGAAACTGTTGAAGGACAAAGAGAAGAGATGAAGGCAAAATTTGAAGAGAATAAAGAAAATTTAAAACAATTTGAGGGTAAAATGGAGAATTTCAATAAGGGGATATGGGAAACTTTCGGGGAGAAGTTTGAAAATGTTAATACACTTAGCCAAAAAGCAGATACATACAAGGGGGAGACAAATAAGCAAATGGACAGTGGTTTTAATAATTTGGATGAAATGTTAGATAGCACTTCCGAAGGTATTATAGTAAGTCCAAACACAGAAGAGAGTAACAAGGAAACAGAAATTAGAGAAGACCAGAATGCATTGCTATCTGGAAATAAGAATAGAAAGGACAAGAAGAAGATCCAAACCATGGAAGAGAATATCAAGAAAATAAGGAAAATATGGAGAAAGAAAATATTCAATACAAAAGAAGAAATGGAGATGAGGAAGGGTGGATTAATTAATATATTTAACCCTCCCATTAATAAACAAAGGGAGTTAAATAAAGTTAGAAATTGTAGACAAAACTCAATAAAAATATCAAAGGTAAACCACCATAGAATAATAACAAAAAACTTGAATAAATTTAAATATCAGTTAAAAATATCGACGATCAAAGATTATCTGACCACATTAATTATATTTTCAAGACGGAGTATACCAACAGAACATTGTATAAATAATACAGAGGTCAAAGAGAATGGAATGATAGAATATATGAATGATTACATTAGATTAGAGGAGGTACAATACTTGTCAATTAAAAGGGATCTAAATATGACCGAAAACCGTGACTTAAATGAAGACTTTGTATCAGCCGAGTTACAATATCAGATGATAGAGAGTTATTTAACAAGGACAAAAATCATTATGGACACCCCAGTAATCCGAGAACATAGAGTACCTGAGTTAATGGACCATGGTTAAACTAGATAATAACAAACCAGAAAAAAAGGGGACTGAATTTTTGAAAACCAACCAAGCAACACATTGAATAACGGAAGAAAACCCCAAAATTCAAAAAGCACGTAAGGACAACTTACTAAAGTTATTTCGAACAATATAATTTAAAATAAAGAGACTAAAACCCCAAAATTCTAAAAAATTGTAAGAACAACTTACTCAACAATTATTCAGAAACGATATGATATAATAAAAAACTGTAAGTACAACTTACTTAAGATACTTCAAAACCATTTAATTTAACAAAAAATAAGAACAGATTATTCAATAATATTTATAAAGAATGGATTTAAAATGGAACGATAGAAAAAATAATATTTTTATGGTAACAAACAGAAGAATAAATAAATAAATAAGAACAATTGATGGTAATGTGCTCTGTTAAGAAAGTCAAATAAGAAGAATAAAGAATAATTTAATGACTCCAATGAAACTGAAGGAGGATAATAATTAATACAACAATAATTTAGAATCTCTCGGAACTGAAGATTATATAAGAAGAAATGATACGGAGAAATATGTCACAAGAAGGAAAGTCAAAAGGATTTTAAAATAATGCCTATCAATAATGTTATATGCTATTAGTTAATGGAAAAGAAGAAGGAATCAAGAAGAAGAAGAAATATATAAATAAATGCAAACAGCTACAGTATGAAGAATCCCAAAAGTGTTTAGTATTAGTCGCTAATTGACTACTTATAATCTTGTTATTTTTATGTATTGACCGTAGAAATGTTCCGGCAATAATTTTCCTGAGCAGGGATGATGTTCCCCTGGTCTCAGAAGGTGTAAGGATGGACAGCGGAGTTATGGACCCAAAAGTGGCCACCCGACTGGTACCACCGCACAGGATAGGGAAAAATGTTTGGGGAAATTGAATATTTAAGGGATAATGATAAAATAGCTGAAAAGAGTGATATTAGATTCAGAAGTATGAATGAAGAAAATAGAAGGAAGATAGCAGACCGAAGCTTAATTGATACAGCGAATTTATAGAAGTAAATAGAAATGAGTGTTAAAACAAGTTTAATATGATTAGTGTGACCAGTCCTTATCAAGTAAAATGTGGAAGTACCACTACCCAGAGAAATAAATCATTAATGAATTTGCCTCCAGGAGAGAGAGAGAGAGAGTTGAGTAAATAGCAATTACCACCAGTCTGAATTACCAGTCAGATATAACCAGTTTGAAATAAATGAAACAATATCACGAAGAAAACCCAAGAATATTATGAGAATTGAAACAATCAATAATTTATTTTAGTAAACAAGTAAAACAAAAATTAATTTGTTCTAGTGGGGGGGGGGGCTTTATGTAACGGTACATAACCCAGTCCCAATAAATGATAACTCTTCTACTACCATAAAGGTCAGAAATGGGTAAACTATAACTAGCTAGAAATTAAGTTATATCACTAAACATTATAAACAATATTGAAGTGATATACAGTGACAAGTGAGTTATAGTGTACCCAGTGAGGAAATAAGTGAAGGTGAAGGGAACTTCTTACAGAATTGTGCTGTAGATGTGAGAATTATAGATTATAATAGTAGACTGTGATGCTACTAACTAATTATGTATTTTGTTTAGTTATTGTAGGATTTATATTGTGTAGGCAACAAAATTTAGTACCTATGTTAATTTTATATTTAATAAAATAATTGTGTTATTATATAAGATAACCCAGGGTTTTTAAAAAATAAAAGATTTAAATATCAGATGATAATTAAAAATAAAATAATACTGTATGAGGAAAATGGCAGAAGAAAATAGTGCAGTGTAAGAATACTATAAGAGATTAATAAATAATATATAAATTCATTTAAAGTTAATAATAATATTAAAGACTTATATCTAAAGTTATAAGAAAATAAACAAAAAACTATTATGTAAATCAAATTGGGAAAGAAACCAAAATTAAAAAGAATTATTTTTCTGTAAATCAAAAATAAATTTATAATAATTAAAAACCGCCTATATACTAAAAAGTAAATAGCAGCACCAATAAAAAATGACATAAAAATTATGGGTTACTAAGAGTAACGAAATAACAAGTATTGTTTAATCGAATTTGAGATTGGAAACTGTTCGGTTGGAAAACGTTATGAGACAAAAATTGTATTAAAAAACCTTTAGAAATCTTTTGAACAGTACAAAATTATTACAAAATTTAACTAACAGTATAAACACTATGTACCACTACCTTAAATATCAAAGGTAACTTGCTTTACTCCATAATAAAAGTGAAAAACCATTTGGAAGATCAGGCCTAGCCAAGCCGCGTTTCGAGTTTTTTTTTACGAGATAGTATCTGACAGACGGTCATGAAATTGCAAAACAACTAAGAACACCACCTGAGAAACAGCTTCACACAAGTAAGAACTTCGAGGAAAGAGGTAATATAAACATTTCTTTTAATATTTAATAAAGAAAACCTCAAATCAAATTGTCGTGCAGTACAGAAACTTTTAAAGTGTAATCACATGTTTTAATAAAACACAATCTGCTCTCTTACGGACAAATCCGGAACTACGTACTAAAAGAATAAACAAATTTTCAAAGTTGTTCTATTTTGTAAAGCGTAGTATATAATTATCCATTTCTGACCATCTCATAACACAAAGAACTTACCCTTAACCCTGGGGAAATAAATAAAAGAATTATATGTTGATTGATGTTTAAATAAAAGATAAAATTGTAAAATCAGAAAAAAACAGATTTTATGACAATTCCATGTTTGCCCAATGAAGTCGATATCATGAACTAGTTATTGAAAGTATCGATTGTAATATTTGTATGTTGGCGGAAGAGAAAAAACAATAATATTATAAATAAATATTATTAAGAAATGATATTGAATAATAAAATGTGTTTCCTTTATTGTAGCGGGTAGTTGTGGTAGATTTCAGTAAAAATAAGAAGAGGACGAGCCACCAGGTAGTATTCAGCAACAGTGTCATTTGGTTAACCTATATTTGGAGACTACTGTCAAAATCAGCTGATTCGGTTCACGGCAAATATTTGAAAAATTAAGAAATCGTCTACTCCGAGGGTAAACAAACGGTACTTGCTCTCTCTTCAAAAGAAGGCTAAACAGCTTCCATAATTGACCCAAATCACACACACTCGATTTCTGCTTCGTTTGGGTAACATTACCACCAAATTTATTTAAACCTCAGTATTTATAATTCATAAGTGGCGATTGCTAAGAGGTGTTCTGACCGATCCGAGACCGTAAAAAGACGGACGTCACACATACACTCGAAGGCGGTACGTTACAATATATATATATATATATATATATATATATATATAAAATAAAATATTAACACCTATTTATAATTTCACTTACCATCTAATTTTACCCACAAATTGTTAGTGTTAAAGAACTTGAACGTCTTGATTGATTTGAAATCGTCCACATGCTCCTTCGGTACTTGTGCAATTTCCAGCAGTCTTAATTTGTTTTCATATTGAATCAGAGTACCACCCTAAAAATCATAAAAATGAATGTTTCAATATGACACTAAACACATTGCTAGCAAATACTAAAATACACAGGTTACTTTCCCGCAGTGCTTCTATTCTTACCAACCGGTAAATACTTACGTTAGCATGAAACACACAATTACAGGACAGAAAACTTAAGAACTCCAAAAAACAACAACTGTGGTGATTTTAATAAGATTTATCTTACCACCTTTGACATAGTGACTTTCCTTATAATTTCTTTCTATAATAAATGAATCAAACCAATTAAATAGTATAATCACATCTAACACATTTGCATGCCCTAAATCACTATCACAAACTATAATGTAGTATACTACACCAATTCACAGTCAATGTTACAAAAATGCAACATCCTTAGAAACGTCATTTCAAACAATCAAGGGATTTTTGCAACACACCGAAAAACAAAATGTACAAAAAAAGATTATCATAAATGTCTAAAAAAGGATCCACGTATATTCCTAAATGTGGTCTGTTTGTACTGTTATTGAATAGGAATTTTTTTTAGAAACATTTTGTTTCAGCTGCTATTCTGTAACAGAATTTACGAGGGTCATCTGGAAAAATAAGGTCCGATTGCACACAACTTCTGCACAGTTGACATGATCGAGTTCAGACGTGCACAGTATGTTAGTTTAGTTCATGCCAAATCCAGCAAACACAGATGTTTCAATGTTACTTCATGTACAAGATGGTACGTCTATTAAAAATGAGTAATCTTACTGAAAATCCTGCTAAGCATGAAGTCCGTGCTGTGTTACGACTTTTGCAAGAATTAAATTAAGTGCAGCAGAAATTCACCACCAAATTACTGAGGTGTACGGTAAAAATGTGATGGGTGAGAGTAAAGTGAGAAAATGATGTTGTGAGTTCTCTAACAGCCATACAAGCATTCATAACGAAGACCGGCCGACCTTCACTTGTCACTGACGAGTTCACGCATCGTATCACTGACAAAATTCATGTAAACAGACATTTCACAATAAACAAGTTACTACACGGCTCTGTTAACATAGAATCCGGAGAGGATAAGGATAAACAATATGAGCAATAAACTCCACAATTTCAATTAGGTATTGATTTGTAAAACATAACTAGTCGTGTCTCCGTTGTTGGTCAACATAAATGCATTATTGTTACTTCAGTTTGGAGCTTAATACGTCAATAAGGCTATTCAATGTTTACTCTTCATACATGTATAAAGTTATGCTACTTTTGCTCATATTTTTTTTTTCGAATTACAACATGAAACATTAGCTGGTAGAGAAAGGTTTTGCTATTACAAATTGGTATATAGTAGCTCTATAAAAGTCCAACTATTTGGCGTGCTTGACTGTGAATAGCAGGGCCGGCAAGAGGGGGGCAGAGCCCCGGGGCCCGGGGTCCCGAAGCTGGCCCGGTGCATAACGGCCTTTGCCCTTTGTTAAAAGAAATAACTAAGCCTATAATGATGGTAAAATTTTTTTAATTTCTTAACTGCAGCTCATACCGTAATATAAGTGACTTTTTCCGTCCTGATAGCTGGTGCTCTTACAAATACAGATAATTTAATATACTTATAGTTAAATTAAGGTTTTACTTGTTTTAATTCAGCATTAGATTAATAAAGTTTGCAATATGAATGTAATCAATAAAAGTAAAAATATGTGTACCATGAACAACTTTAAGTTGTATCGCGTTAGTGTAAAAAATAATATACAATGTATTATAAAAAAGTTTGCATTCTTTCAATAAAAAAATTCGTTAACTTTCAATTTAAACACATATTTTTATATTATTATATACATCCACCAAAATCAGTAAAGTTTCAATTTTTACATTATTGAATAAGGCCTTTTCGAAATTATTATAATTTCATCATCAGTTCACACTATAAAATGTTGTTATTTGTGTCTATTATATCTCACTGCTATGAGATATAATATATTATATATATATGGCAGTGAGATATAATAGACACAAATAACAACATTTTATAGTGTGAACTGATGATGAAATTATAATAATTTCAAAAAGGCCTTATTCAATAATTTAAAAATTGAAACTTTACTGATTTTGGTGGATGTATATAATAATATTATAACAAATCAGTGGCATAATGTTTAATAAAACATATTTTTATGTAGTCTATAAGCAAATTCATCCATATTTTAACATGTAAAGTCATGATCTTGAGGGGAAATTTCTTCAAAACACTGCTGTCTGCTTACTATCAGTGAACACTGCCGCCGCCGCCGCCAGCGCCACTGACGTGGACGTCTGCATCACTGTCACCGTCTTTGTCTCAAATCATTGTCTACTATAGGGTGCGTGAGTGAGTTGTTCCACAATAACCTTCGAATTTCTGATTTTCTCATACTTCTTTATAGTTTTACTCGTAGATTAGCATTTTAGTCGTAACATTGTGCCTTACAAGATAATTTGCCCATGATTTATTGGTATAAGTGTGTGTTGCTTTTTAAATTGCATGAGTAGCAATGAGTGGTTACAAACATAAATCTGGTTGTAGAAGAGAAAAGAAAAGGAAGATCGAGAATTGAAAAAAAAAGGAATCGGAGAAAGGTCAGTTGTCACTTGCAAATTATTTTCCGAGTAAATCACAGTTTGTATCATCTACTGAGACTTTATCGGTATCAAATGAAGTGTCTATTGAAACAGAAGATAACGGCATAATTAGAGTTGATTTAAATGCTACTCCTAATGAAAGCGAAGTAAAAGAAGCTGTGGCAAATGATAAGAGAACTGATGATGATGTTGGTAGGTCTACCTTTTCTGCTGTGTCCCAACAAGAGTCATCACCATGCAGATATTTTGATATAGGCGATCCTAATTTTGACGTAAGTCGAGACTTGAAATATGCACATATTCCAATGCCTCAAAATTTTCCTAAAGCCTTTAGGATTTGCTGTCCCAACTTTCGTATTTAAAAAGAAACTTGCTAATGGCGAACTGATAACACGGGATTGGCTTGTTTGGAGCAAAGTCAAGAAGGCATTTTACTGTTTACCTTGTAGGATATTTAGCACGCTACCTCAGACCCAGACTCAACGTTCTTCGTTGACGCTCTCTGAAGGATTTTCTACAGAAAAACAATAGAAAAAACTCTTTGATAAAGTACCCGAACATGAAAATAGCTCTAGCCATAAAAACTGCTACATTCAGTGGAAATCAGAGGTAATGAAAGCAAAAAATGACAAATCCCTTTCAGGATTGCTGTTGCACTCTATCCAGCAAGAAAAAGAAAAGTGGCGTGAGCTCTTGAAGCGGCTGTTGAAAGTTACTTTGTTTTTAGCAGAAAGAGGGCTTTCTTTCCGAGGGACGAACGAAAAAATCGGTGAACCATCAAACGAAAATTTTTTGGGAGTCTTAGAATTGCTTGCTAATTACGATCCGATTTTAAATGAACATTTAAATAAAGTTCGCCACTTTCAAGAACAAGGAGAGAGAATGCAAGTGCATTACTTGTCTCATGACATTCAGAACGAGTTTAACAGTTTGTGTGCTGCCCAAGTTGTCAGAACAATTCTTGAAGAAAGAGAAAAAGCAAAATACTACACTATAATTGTTGACGCGATGCCCGATTCAGCGCATGTGGAACAGACTGCATTTTTGTAATCTGACTCAACAAGAGAAACAAATTACTCAATAAATGAGAATAGAACACTGCTTAGGAGTATAGAGGTGAAGAAGATTAAGTTGATAGGGCATGTGATCAGACATAGTGCTTTTTTAACTAACATCTTTGAGGGCAAAGTAGTGGGGAAGAAGCCCAAAGGAAGACCAAGAACTGCATACTTCCGCAGCACAATGAGTGTCGTGAATAGTGGGTCCTATGGAGAAATGAAGAATATCGCAAGGGATAGAGTGACGTGGCTACAGCGACAAGGCATTGCCTTTAGGAGTTAAAAAAGAGAAACAACCATACCAAGTTGAAGAAAGACCGCTGTGCTTCACTGATTGTTAAAAAAAAAACTGGCGAAGCAATAGCCGAACTGATTATGAATAAACTAAAAGAACATGAAATTCCTCTGGCAGACTGCAAAGGACAAGGGTACAACAATGGCAGCAACATGAAAGGTGTATATAAAGGAGCCCAAGCGATCATACTCTCAGCCAACAGTGAAGCTATTTACTCTGCCTGCACTTGTCACTCTTTAAATATATGTGGAGAAAAAGCAGCAGAGAGCTGTCCAGCTGCGACTACTTTTTTTGGCGCTGTCCAAAAATTGTATAACATCTTTAGCTCGAGCCCTCAAAGATGGGAAATCTTGAAAAAGAAAATACCTAGTTCTCTTCACTCAATGACAAAGACACGCTGGTCTGCTAGAGTTGACAGCGTTAAACCAGTTGCTGCTCATCTTCCAGGAATCTTAGAAGCCCTTGAAGAGTTAAGTGTACTAAACCTAATGGCAGAATGTCGACGAGATGTAGAGGGGCTGAAAAAATATTTCAAAACCTTCAACTACCTTCTCCTAGCATCTATTTGGCTCAAGATTTTGAGTTCTATAGATATTGTAAACAGGGTATTACAGCGACGTGGTGAAACAATGGATGAAGCTTCAAAGCATTTGAGTTCTTTGGTAGAAGAGTTACAAATGTTTCGTAATAAATTCAATTCGATATTTAGTGAAACTCTGTTAGTGGCTAAAAACATAGATTGGCCTCAAAATCTTGAAGAAGAACAGAAGAGAATAAGGAAACGAAAGAGACTAGCCGACGAAGAAGACAATGACGACGATGCAGATGAAAATCGTGATCCAAAAACAGTTTTCAAGCATGAAGTATTTAACGTTATCTTGGACAGTGTCATAGGAGATATGACAGTTCGTTTCAAATCAGTGCACTCTTTGTGTGACAGTTTTTCAGTACTATGGTCTTGCAAAGACATTACAGTCGACCATATGCAAATAAAAGCCACTGCACTAGTACAGCGATACCCAAAGGACTTAGGAAAAGAGCTTTATGATGAACTGCACAGTTTAAAATTGGTATATTCAGCCAACTTCGATGAGAAAACACTTTCGCCATTGGATCTCTTGAATAAAATAAAATCTTTGAATCTGGAAACTATATTCCCCAATCTTACTGTGTGGCTCTTCGAATATTTGCAACCATCCCAGCTACAGTTTCAAGTGCGGAACGCTCTTTCTCTGTATTAAATAGAGTGAAAAATGTTTTACGCTCCACAATGTGCCAAGACAGATTATCAAGTTTGGGTGTGCTGGCAGTGGAGACAGAGCTTGTGAAACAAACCAATTTGGACAATATTATTGACGAATTTGCCTTGAAAAAGGCAAGAAAGGGGATATTGCTGTAATGACAGACTGATAAAAAGATAGTGCAAATATAGCTGTAAAACTTTACACAATGCATTTATTCACTTGCTAACATACCATTTATTATGTATTTCTATAAATATACGACAAGACTGTTTATTAACAGTGTAAAACCCATTTATTTACGATTAAAGTTAAGAATAACGAATTGTAGGGTCAATTAATAAATCCTAAACCATTAACAATCCAACAGTAATGATTTTGGTAAGTTTTTCTTTGGGGGGGGCCCAAAAATGTTTAGCCCCGGGGCCCGTGATCGCTCTTGCCGGCCCTGGTGAATAGTAGGCCTTTATTTCTTACTTGTCATCATTCAATTCTAAAGTTAATGAATTTTAATTTAGGAGTTGATTATAAACTGTTATTTAACTCTTGTATTGTCATGTTCTATGCTGTTCTAAATTTTATATGTCGAGTGTGGTGTTAAAAGTCTGGAAATTGCACTGTATAAAAAATTCAAGTTTAAATACTTCTATCGGGTTTACACGCACAAATATTAATTACAGGCCTAACACAAATCGATGCTTACAATACTCATAGTTAATAAACAAAAATTCAAGTGACAAAGTCTGTAACACAAACACACAAAAATATTAATTACACCACAGATCATACTCACAATTAGTAAATATAAATACAAATGACAAACTCTGTAACACAAACACACACAAATATTAGCCTATACTTGTAACGCAAATCGACACTCACAATATTCACAGCTGGAAAACATACATTTAAATGACAGAATTTTGAGTACAACTGTAGACTGCTTGGTGGGGTAAGCCGTGCTTGCACATTTGTCTCTGAACTCACTTAGTTCACATTTTTTCTGCATGCTTTGTTGATGTTGTCAGGTAGTAAGTGATAATTTTTCTGAAATATCATGAACTGTTCTGTACAAAATAGAAGCAGACAAGCTTAAGTACCACAAAATCTGTGCCAGGTTGGTGCCATAAAAACCAGAGAATGTCAGCAGCTAGGACGTTTTTGGACCAACATCATTCCAAATGAGACAAATATCTCAAACACGCCACGTCACTAGAGATGAGACTTGGATCTTACTTTCAAAATGGCAATCATAAGTTAATATAAAATTAGCAACTATTGTTGCAGCCAAACTGCAAGAGCCAAAATTCCTGTAGCCTCAATGTATTATCGTAGTTTCAAACACAGGTGGCCTTAAAAGTACATTTAGAATTTATATTGAAATGTGCTCAAGTTTTATGAGAAGAGTTGACATCTTATATTTATTTTATTTCAACAAGATGTTAAATATTTTCATATATAAAACCTGAAACACATGCACTTTACACCTTTACTGACCAATTATGTAAATATTCTCACCTTGACATCAGCTTTCGTTTTATCAGTAACTTCCATTACAAATTCTGGCGACTTATCACTGTTGATCAGTAAGTTGAGAATGCGAAGATCCACAGTTGCCCCAAGATTATCAATGTTTGAGATGAAACAGTAATCACGACCCTGTAAAGAAACAAACTGAAGACTGAAACACTGTTTAAGTAATCAAACAATTTCAATTCAAATTATGAATCATCTTGGCTCTAGTACATCATTTACGTCTATTTTATATCCCTCTTAATCACTGGTGCAATGAATTACTACTTACCGACATAAACTTTTAAATCAGGTATCCAATTAAATTAATATTTCAAGTCGGTTCATTGTCTTCAGAAATAACAAAAAATACAACTTCTTTCCAACCAAAAAAAAGCTGTTTCCAAAACAAACTGATATCATATTTTCACAGCTAGTCATTTATGCATAAAAAACTGACACTGTATAGACACATAAAAACTTCAAAACTTGTGGTGATTGAAACAGTACTGTACCATTATATGCAGTAAATTTTCATCACTTCACAACAAACTCAAAATGTTTACTTGTAATATTAAATTCACAATACTTATACAGAGTCACAAAAAGTTATACAAGTTTGTTATTACGCAAAACAGAGACAACAAAAGATGGTTGGGGCATGTGGTGAGAATCAGAAGTGATCGAGGCCCAAAAAATGGAATTGGAAAGGAAGGTGGATGGAGTAAGGAGGAGAGGACATCGAGAAGGAGAATGTGTGAAGATGTGAAAGGGATCTGAGGGAGATGCGAGTAGCAAGTTGCAGGAGTAAGGCTCTGGACAGAGAAGAATGGAGGAAAATCACTGATCAGGCAGGGTTCTACAGGGATGTAGTGTCAGAGGAGAAAGAGAGCGACACAGAGAGAGAAAGAGAGAGAGAGAGAGAGAGAGAGAGAGAGAGAGAGAGAGAGAGAGAGAGAGAGAGAGAGAGAGAGAGAGAGAGAGAGAGAGAGAGAGAGAGAGAGAGAGAGAGAGAGAGAGAGAGAGAGAGAGAGAGAGAGAGAGAGAACAAAAGGTTTCTCTGTGCCTCCTGTCTAGCCTTTAGATTTCATAATGTCTACACTGGCAGATTATTTAACACTTTGAATATCAATGGCACAATATTACACAGCAGGAGGACTATGTATTTTAAAAATGGCAAGAGGACTTGATATACTGTCAGACAGTATAACATTTTGACACCTACTATCCAGTATGTTCAAATGCAATAGTTTTTAAAAATATATAAACACTTGGTACATTTCACAGTTTTTATTTATCTCTGACAGCTGTTTCAGCTTATTATATGTTACTTTTGATTGCTTTACTAAAAGTTGTTATTTAGTTTAGTTAATTTTTATATTTTGTTTTCCGATTATACTCAGTTTTTACAACCACTTGACCTTTCCACTAGCCTCCTCACCCCCTCACCACCATCATTCCGGTACATGCCCTAAACACATGTTCACCACCCCTACATTCTTTTAGTTGTTCAGTGATCTCTTTGACAATAGCTTAATAAGCTGAAACAGCTGTTAGAGTTAAATAAAAACTGTGAAACGTACCATGCGTTTATATATTTTTAAAAACCTTTGTATTAATATGTTTCACCAAGTGCCCAACGAGTCATCAATAAATATTATGTTCAAATGCTTCGCGTCTTAATAATAACGTGCCAGGGAAAGCATGCAGAAGGTTTCTTGCATTATTTCTTGTTTCAAGATTCAGATTCTAGCAGTGACAGTTGTTTCCACACAATAGTTTCATCAGTTGCCATACCATGGGTGTTTGTTTACATTTGTCTCCATTTGTTTATATTTAGGACAGTTCAAACGGAATTTTTTTATCTTTACGCACAACACAATTCGAACATATTTACTGATATTTTGTACTGTTATAAACTATATAAATTATGGCCTAATATTTTAGTTTAGATAAAACCATACAGTATTCATGAATTCTTTTCTCCTAATCACTGATGACTGCAATAAATCAATACAATATAATATTTCATGAATACCATATTTCTGTATATGGTAATTGTTCATAATCAATATTTAATTTTACTGCAAAATCAATAAATGACAATAAAAATTCCACAGAAGAGCCAATGGAAAAAGTATGTTAGAATTGTTTTAGTAATAAATTTTAGTAAATATTTATTACAGGGTTCCCACAGAATTTTCAAAATTAATTTCCTTGACTTTCCCTGACAGTTTCAAGAAATTTCCCTGACGTGAGGAAAGATCAGAAAGCTTATATACATAAATAATTATTTTTTATTAACTAGGCCTACAATACATTTATATGAAATGTAAGACATAAAACACAATTAGAGCATTATTAAACATGGAAACATATACTTAACATTTAAATATCAAAAAGTGATTATACAAAACAAAAAATGTCTTAACATAGACAGGATAGCTTCACTTCACTTTCAATATGCACAGAAATAAATAATTATGTAATTATTATTTACAGAAACACTAGTTATTTTTTATTTGAAGAATCTTCTAAGCACCTAATTTTCAAACTGATTTCTTCTTCTTCTATTTGCTGTTTCATTCGAGAAACTTTTCTCTGATCTTGTACTTTTTAACTTGATTTTTTTATTTTTAGAAGGTCTGGGCCATTGTTTTCTTGGTATTTCTTATTCTCCTTACTTTCTCTTGACACTGTTCATATTTTTTCCTGGCAGATCGTACAGCATTTTTTGAGTGATTTTAACATTTTTGAAGCCACCATAATACTAAAGAGCATCGTATACAATGTGCTGAGTAACAATACTATCCTCTTTTTCATGTTCTGTTAAGAGGCATTTGTTTACTGAAAACCCTGACTGAACAGAGGCATTACCATGTGAAACAATTAGAGCCAATTTACAACTTTCCTTGTAAATTTGGCTTCCAATATGCTTCATAATACTTGGGCTTTTTAAAGATGAATAGAAATCGTCCAATGTAATTTCAGTTTTCTCTTTGTCATTGATACAGTTATTAAAAGAATCAAAAGTGTCTTTTACTACACCACTGGCCTCACTACAGAGCACAGAATTTAGCTTTTTAAGCAACCACTTCAGTAATCCTGTTTTTCTCATACAGAACTTCAAGTAAAACATTGATTCTGTTCTTTCCAATACTTGACCGATTACTTATAATTACAAGACCAAATGACGCTAGACCTCTAACGTTGTATTTTAATGGACTTCTTTCCTTGATTTTTTTAAATAGTCTTAATAAGAAATGTTAGGTATTCCTTCTTAAATTTCATAATATCTAGCTCAGTCACTCTTTTAACCTCTTTTAACAATTTAGATGTTTCAAATCCTATATCAATTTCCTTGGTTTCTATTAAATTCTCAAAGTCATTCAGGTCAATGGAAACAAGGTTACTCCCAGTATCTGCTTGATTGTAAGCAATGGGATTTGACACAACGAGCCATTAAACTTCTCATCAAATTAAGTAAATTTGAATACAGATATGGCCCAAGTGGCGATGAACTTTGCAATCTCCTCAAGAATGCCTCCCACTCACAAGAAAGCAACTAACTAATCTGAAGGGAAACATATGAAGACAGGAGGGACACTGCATTACTGCCAACATAGTGACATAATAAAGCAGTGACAGCTGACAAAAGAGAGGGAGATTCAAACATGTTCAAACCTAACTTATATAAAATGTAATACACTAGCAGAATGTATGTGTATTACTTTAAAAAATAAAGTTTTTTCCCCAGTTTATAACACTTTTTCTAAATGTAAATTTCCACAATGTATAAAACTATAAACAATTATGGTATTTTTTATGATTTATGAAATTCCCCTGACTTTGCTCCAGTTTTATTGTTTTCTTTTAGTAAATTTACAAGGCCTTCCCTGACATTCTATGACAGACGGTGAATTTCCCTGACTTTCCAGGTCTGTGGGAACCCTGTGTTAGTGTTTAAATACAGAGATATTATTGAAAACCCACTGTCACAGGGGAAGCACTAAGGATTAAGATATCAGTACCTGAGTGTTAAACTAAATATGTCAACGACTTGCAGTCTAGTCATATGTTCCACTGATAACACAAAGTTATCACTGATTTAAACTCTGTAACGGGGCAAACCCATGGTTTATTTTTATTTCATAATAAGTTTAACAATTTGTAACCAACCCATGCTAGGCAACAGTCGTGATCACGAAATGTTGACTTTTTTGAACACCTTGTGGTCAGTGCGGCTCGTACCAAGCTGTACGTGTCACACAAAAGCAATTAAAGAAGTCTGAGAATGTAAATGGTCAAAAGGGGTGCGAATTGTGCGTAGGCGCGCGCGAGTCGGCCAATGGTCACACGAAGAAAAGCACGCTTGAAGAATTCCTTCCCACCAGTGCTAGATGACGTAAGCTCCTCGAGGTGCGTTCCACCAATCCCGACACAAGCTGCAGAACACAGAAAGACGCTTGGCCATTTTGAAAAGTCGAGTCGACTGAGGTCCTTCGAACCGCGCGGTTCTCTGTATCAGTGCTCGAGCAAAATTTTAAAGTTGGCCGACAAATAAAAAGTGAATGTACGTAAGACAGAAATAAAAAATGTGAACAAAGTAATTTACATCCAAGCTAAACAGTGAATTTCGGACCTAAAGTGAACAAAAGCAAATTAACGGTAGTGTTGCAACCACATGAAGACGGCCACAGCAGTAATGCGCAAAACAGAGAAGTAACTATTATAAATCTAATCAAATGAGAATTAAAGAAAGAGCTCTATAAATTTAAAAGAGGGGAAATTTAAAAAATATAATGAGAATGAAAGCGGGTGTGCGTGTGAGAATGTAAAAATAAAAAAAGTACGGTACTGGTTGGTCAAGAATAGCTTTAGAGTAATTAACCATTTATAATGTTAATATTAATTAAGCCATTGTAATCTCAGATTTATAATTTTGATATTATTCAAAGGGAATAGAGTGTTAAAAGAAAGTTGAGGAGTTGAAAATAATGTTAGTAAAAGGGAAGTAAGTTTTTTTTTTAATAAAACAATAATTGATTTAGTCAGCACAACAAGGTGTTAGAATAACTAATTTCACCATTAACCTTCTCCTACATTTCTGTGTCCACACAAATTCATCTCACGATACTGGGAATCTTCTGATTAAGGCGAGTTAGATTGCTTTGAAATTATTAAATGATTAATTAATGGGAAGAGTACTAAAGTTTTACATATTTTAACTTTAAAAAATATGTTGGCGACCTTGAACTTCTGACCATGTAAAAGGTAAGTTACGAGAGCGAGAAAACATCGCAAGTTAAGAGTCTGGCAGTACAAATTTATTTAAGAAATTTGATTATAACTTCACAACTCAGTAAACTACAATGTACTGTGTGCTTTCTCTGGCAGAGCAGGTGGCATGGTGAAGATACCGACTGCAATCAGGAATAAAATGTACAGGTGTATCATGCTGATTACAGTATCACGAACTGATTAAATATTTCCCAACACAATTATACATGCACTCGTAGAGTAGTTCTCATTAACCCTAGACCACGAGTAATATTCTGAGTATTTATTCATCACATATTACAACTTTATTTTAATTTTATTCATTCCACAACAATTTGAAATAAATAAAACACTAACTAACGTTATATTTCTTCAACTTACAAATTTTACTCATAATTTAAAGTATATTTGATTGTTAACATCAAAAATAAACTTCAAAAAACGAAATTAATTATATTTTTTAATTAACGAAACTCTAGATTTTTTTAAAAGTTTATAGTTTTTCATTGTCGTCTTTGAACAATATTATTAGATTACTCACCTGACTAATAAACTTCTTTAAAAGACCAGAGTTCTGAAAGCTTTCATAGAAATCACCGTGACCAGGAGGATACCATCTGTAAAAAAAAACATGTCAGCATGACATTAAACATGTCAACATGACATTAAAAGAACCATATGTAGAAATTCCCTCAGTTGAGTAAGTGAGAAGAGCAATTAATCGACTAAAGAACGCGAAAGCGCCTGGCGAAGATCAGCTTAGCCCTGAACTGATCAAAAAAGGCGGTGGAGCACTAACTGCACAAATTCATGATATAGTATGTAGTGTATGGGAGGCAGAGACAATGCCAAATGACTGGAAGACTGGAGTAATATGCCCAGTTTTTAAAAAAGGAGATAAAACTGTATGCAATAATTATAGGGGCATAACACTGCTAAACTGTGTCTATAAGATATTTTCCATGATTCCCCTTGATAGGCTAAATGTTTATGCAGAGGAAATCCTAGGTGAACATCAAAGTGGATTTAGAGCCGACTGGAGCACAGTCGATCAAATTTTCGTCATGAGGCAGTCACTCGAAAGATGTTTCGAATATGGTATTGACCTCCATATACTGTTTATAGATTTCAGGCAAGCCTTCGATAGTGTAAATCGAAAAATGTTGCGAATAGCATTGGAAGAATTGGGAGTACCTCAAAAGATTGTGAGACTGGTACTGCTCAGTCTGAAAGATTTCAAAGGAAAAGTAGTTCTGGGAAGAAACAAAAGCTGAGATTTTATGGTTGGTACTGGAGTAAAGCAGGGTGATGCACTATCTGCAACCCTCTTCAACTTGGTACTACATTATGCTATAAACAAGATAGACTTCAGAGGACACATCTTCAAAAGGACGAGACAACTAGGAGCATATGCGGATGATATTGTGCTGGTAGCCAGGAACAAAAATGTATTAAAAGATACCTTTATTGAAATGGAGAGGGAAGTAAGCAAAATTGGTTTGGAAGTCAATGAGGCTAAAACAAAATATATGAATGTGTCTGCGAAGGAAAATAGAGAACTGCTAGACCTTCACACAAGCCATTACTGTTTCCAATGAGTTACAGAATTTAAGTACCTAGGTATTATTCTGAATAATGAAAACCGAGTGAGCAGCGAAATAGTAAATAGAATCATAACCGGCAATAGAGCCTACTATGCAAACCAATCATTACTGAAATCAAAGCTTCTAACTCCAAGAACCAAACTGATGTTATATAAAACACTGATCAGACCTGTTGTTGCTTACGCATCCGAGACATGGACTCTCGTAAATAAGGATATAAGCGCTCTAAGAATTTTTGAAAGAAGAATATTGAGATAGATATTTGGACCGGTGAAGGAAGGGAATATGTATAGGATCCGAAATAACAGTGAGATAAATGAGTTGATTGGTGGACAAGACCTGGTGAGGCACATAAAATCAGCTAGAATTAGATGGCTGGGACACGTATCCCGTATGAATGTTACGAGGATGCCCAAAACTATATTAAGTGGAATGATATTGGGCAAAAGAAGAAGAGGCAGGCCTCGAAGAAGATGGCAGCAGGATGTGGAAGAAGATCTGAGAAAGATGGGCATTAGGAACTGGAGACTGAGGGCAATGGACAGAGATGAGTGGAGACGGGTCGTAGTGGAAGCCAGGGCTCACCATGGGCTGTAGTGCTGGAGAGTAGTAGTAGTAGTAGTACATGACATTAAAACATGTCAGCATTACGTTAAAACATGTCAGCAAGACATTAAAACATGTCAGCAAGACGTTAAAAAATGTCAGCATGACGTTAAAACATGTCAGCATGATGTTAAAACATGACTAATACGATTTTATAATGTGTGACGTCTGATCAAAAAGTTTGCCCAATTTTTGGACTGCTCATATTAGAAATGTCTAAAATTGACTTTTTGATGATACCAATATGCCTGTCTGTGACAACGGTCTACGTTTGTAGCCATGTCAAATGCGTAGTTTAGGTTTGACAGCTTATTGAGTAAAGCCTATTTATGCTAGAATGGGAACAGGAAGGTGACGGGAGTGTGTCCAGTATGGGGTTTGTGTTTATGCTGTAGTGGGCCAACAACGGGTGGCTCACGTAGTAACAATCGTGACGCTCTGAAGACACAGTATCACATAATTTATGTAGTGAAATACAGTAGTAATGACACATTTTACGTTGCTTGAATTAACGGCTATCGCTATAGCACTCGATGAAGAAAATGTAAACAGAAGAAACAGGAGGTGGAGTGTACACACAACGTGATCTAAAAGAGAATCTGAAGGTGAATACGTCACTCTCTAGAAGGGTCTCAATCAATTTCTCGTCGTCCATCCCTTCTTTCGTAATCCAAAACACTACATACACCACTCACCAAGTCTGGCAATGAACTGTGAACTGCACGTTGGTTCATTTAAGTTACAACGGGACGTGGAGACAATATGACACCGAGGTGACAGGGACAGAAAAATATCAGTATCGACGGGTGGCCAACGTGTACCATACAGCACATGACCCCGGCACCAGCTCGTCCCATTGTAACATAAATGTCCCCTATGAAATCAGTGAGATAAAACACCAATGTTTCTTGTGCAACATTCGTGCCGCATCCAGCCCGTTGTAGCATAAACAGGCTACAAGCTGTGTTTTGGTGAATTTGGTAGTTTTTTAACATTGTGCTGTACTGCGTTCAGCCTTTAAAACCCGCGCGTTCTCAACTGCATTTAAAACTCGCGCGACTGCCACTGCTTAGTGATCGCGCGTCAGTGAGCTAAGTAAGGCAGAGTCTACTTGTCAAGAGCGACGACGAAATCAGGTTGTTCGCGCCCAGCTGATTTTGGCTGCACAATGACTGGGTGAGTTTTGGTGGTTGGACTGCGCAGTTTATTCGCTCTCATTCCTCATCTTACACTCGACTGAATCATTTCTGACTGGTGGCCGGATTTTTCTGTAGCCGTTTACTTCTACTAGCATGGAAGCCTAGTTCTAAAGTGTCCCAGGTAAGCCTCAAAGCTTATTAAAGTAGTCTAATGGAATTATGCCCTACGTAATTTATTTACTAAAAGAATATGTGTGTTGATTGACATGTGCGTGGGCGTAAGTACTTGTCAGGTCAGGTGTTTGCAATTTTAAAAGAATATCTTACACTCAACTACTATTTATTAATTGTAAATTAAAATAGCCCTGTGTATCCGTAAAATTTGTAACGTAGATTCATTGAGTTGAAATCAAGAAGGTTATGTAGTGTGATTACTGGTTTATAGAAGTGGAAGAAAGTGCTCGGGGTATATTTCAAAATTAAGATATGATTTAACAACATTTATGTAACTGTGTGGCGTTTGTGTGGGCGAGCTGTAAGTGAGCATATATAAGGTTTTGTTTGACACCCAATACATATAATACATGTCCTAGGGTTCTCGGACCAGCCGATGAAGGGGTGTCGGAGGATAACGAATAAATAATAAATAAATAACGAATAGAATGCACTATTTAACAGAATGTACAAAATTCCCCTAAACAAACAAGAAACTGACAAAGAAAGAAATATAATATACCAAATTGGTTACGAAAATGAATACAATAAAAATACTGTGAACAAAATAGAAAATAAAATCAAATATAAAATAAAAACTGAACAATAAGAATTAATCAAAATGAACAACACATAAATAATAACAACAACAAAAAATGAGCCACATTCACATACATAAATAATAAAATGACAAAACTAACAGAACTATTTAAAAACACAGATATAAAAATAGCATACAAAACTAATAAAAATAAATTACAAAATCTAAATAGCTCACACAACAAAGATAATACAACAACTAACGGTATATACAAAACTGAACGCCAAGATTGCAATAAATGTTACACAGAACAAACAAAAAAACAGCTGAAAAAACGTTATTTTGAACACCTAAACGCATACAAAAAACCAGAAATATATAAATCCAATTTAGCCACACATGCAATAAACACAGGACATGAATTCCCAGACATAACCAATGTGTCACTAATAAAAACATATACCACACAAAGGCACCATAATGAACATTTGGGAAAATTTACAAACATACAAACTAATACCAGAACAAATACAAATCAATACAAAACATGACACAATATTCAAAGCACTCAACATCAAAAATACACAAAATACAAATACATATACCACAATCACACACAATAATACAACTTTAAAATACCAAAGACCAACAAACAACCTTAATAGCATCCAGCAGCCAACACACAAATACTTCACCAGAAACAAGATCGCAAAGGCTGAAGATGAGAGAGCGGGAACTCTCAAAACATGTTCCAAATAAGGAAAAATAACATCTTGAGGTAAATTTAGTTATAAATATTAAATGTAATATATATATATATATCTGAGAGAGTAACTTAAATTCAGTCACATGTGCACTGTTTAAATATAGCTGGGTATGAGTGGGTGATATGGGTCCCCTTATATAGCGTTCAATCTTACATGATCTAGTGGGACAGATGATTAACCCACACATTTTGGGGAATATGAATCTTAAAACGGGTTTAATGAATTCTTAATTCTGTCTTGATGATTTCTTCCTGAGCACACTGACACTGGAGCTGAGTTCATTATGAATTACTGTTATCACACTTTACAAGGGGGCATTGGGTTAATTTTGGATGAATTGATGTTACACTTTGGGGAGATATTGATGTGGTGTTACCAGTAAGGGGGTTTCACCCAAGATAGTTACTTGAATTAATTGTAGGTAGTATGTGTATGTTAATGTGTTGTGGTATATGTATGTATGTGTATATTTTTCTCAAGGGGGTTAATAATGTATAACTGTATAGTAGCACATGTGTGAACTGTTAAATGAGCTGGCTGATCCAATGCATTGGTATTTAAGAGATCTCAATGAGATAATTCTCTAATATCTTATAAATAATTGGTGTATAAATAATAATATCTTATAAATAATTGGTGTCATGTTGTATTTGCATATCTCTAAACATGTTAGTCAACTTAAATGTCTGTATGAGTTGCAACCTCAGAGTATTCAACAATCAGATTCGAGTGTACTCAATTACTGTATAGATATACATTGCTGTATGCAGATTTGTGAATGTAAGAGAAAAATTTAAGCCATTTTACTATCAGCAACTGTTATGATTCATGAGCTTTTAATAACTGAATTCCATTCAATGGGTTAGCTATTTGTATGGGTTGCAACTTAAGGGATCAATTACAGCTTTAAAGAGTATAATTGTTATAAATTTGTAAAGGAAACAGAAACACCAATAAATAAGAAATGTGTTATTGTTATATGAGTATTTCATTCTGCAAGTCCTGACATGTTGCATATGGTAGCTTGGGTTCCGGCACATTTTATGCTTCCTCTAGGTTGAGTGCCTAGTCTTAAATATTAAGTTACCCCTCAACACAAAATTTGGGGGAGGTTTCAACATTCTACAATTTAAAACTCAAGAGGTTGCATTACACTGTGTCTAAAGATTGAGATAAACTATTCTAACAAGGAGAAGGGCAACAGGCAACGAGTCTGGTAAAAGGCTTTTGGTGAGTCTGGTATACATGAACAAGCAGATTACTGACAGTACAAAACTTAGAAATGTTGTGATTTCAATAGTGACTTACAACAAAGCAAAATTCAACAGTTGTGAATGAGTTGAAGATTATGACAGTAACATGAAGACTGTCATATTGAACTTCACAAATTTGTATTACCAGTCAGGCCTGCATTTGTCATCAACAGCACCCCATGCATATTATGAGAAAGTTCCCCCCCCCCCAGCACAATATGCAAAGTAAAAATAAAAATCTCACCATAATCACTATTTCAAAATGAATTTCTTCAGTAGTCCTTTCTCAAGTGTTTACGTTTCCGTAATGGGGGGGGTGGAAAGGGATGAGAGGGGAATGGGTGGTTGAGTAAAACTGGGCAAAACATGTATAGCCGTATATGGTAAAACATAAATATACCTCTGACTGGAGTGGCTTACTCTGCCCAAAACACGACTTACCCAAGAGGTTAGTCTGTTTTGGTTCTTTTTTTTCATTACCAGCGTCCAACTTGGATCATATCTAGTACCGCGTCCATTCTATTGCTACACTGTCCCTGAATTCTAATAATACAGATAAACACAATTCACTAGCATCTTTTGTAATTAGTTATTTTTACGGTTAAGGATGTTTTCTCATTTCCCCTCATTTTTCCCTTGCACGGATGATGCGCCCCCTCCTTTTGCACTCCTGGGAACATGTCCAGGGTGCCCCATTTATAAGTATCAGTATAGAGAACCATACATGACTTCTGTGTTCTAAGATTTATATTTAAAATCATTTTTGAAATGAAAAATTTCCATATAAACTACTTTTTTCAGCCTTAACCACAGTATTGCGGGCACTAACATATACCACCTCATGTTATCGCACTCGATTTTCACTGATGATGGCAGTCGATGGCACTGCGGAAACGTCTGGTTTTGCAGAAAACATTGGACCATGGCCAAACAGCCTGGGAAAGAATTTTAACAACAAACAACTTCTTTGTTGCCGATAACATAGTACACATATAAAAAATTATCCCCTCCCCCTTCAACTATCATTTTCATTTATAGAAAATTACCCCCTCCCTTCAACTACCTTTTTTATTTATAGATATTCCATATTTCATCTACCTTTCTATAGTGGATTACTATGACCTTCTTTTCACGATACTTTATTTATCAAAATTAAGTACTTTACTCTTGTTAAAACATAGAATGTTGGAGGTAAACTACCCCTTCCCCTTAACCCATCTTCACCAAAATCAATAGGCCTTGAGTCCTCTACAACTTAGGCATATATGCAAAAAATTATTTGATTCTGTTTAACTTTGCGGCAGTCACTGTTCACCATAGAAAAAATTCTACACACAAACACTTTTCGGAAAATTACCTTTTCTACATGTTCTGAGGGTAGTACATTCAGAATCAGCCCTTATCTTGAACACGATTTTTTTTGCCATCACCATACTTCCATCAGTTTATTTATTACAGTTTCCTGATGACCAATTCATCTCGAACACAATTTTTTTCGCCATCACCATACCTCCATTTCCTTATGGAACGTGGAAGTAAAATCGGGACTGTTACTAGTCGTAATGGTTAATAAATAGAATACCATTTGGGCAATTTATGTCACTTGCGTGAAGTTGTGTAACAGTACATAAAGGCCCAATACCTTAATTATGGGATCTGAGGTTATTTTTTATGTTTTATTGTATAACTGTTAACTACAGAATGGTTAGGTCCATTGTCCCTCTGTAAAAAGGAACAATGCATATTCGGTGAGAGTAGTACCATGCCAAGGTCACCGTTGGACGAGCAAAAGCCGGTAGAGGTAATGGCGGTGTATATGATGACGGACTATAAATAAGAATTGTGATTGGGTTATAAAGCTGTTTCGTCATAAACAAAAGACAATGACGCATGAACCACAACGTATGTAACGAGGCGTTGTCCCATCAGACAAAAGACGATGACGTCAACTGCACTAACACAAGCGCAAATTTGCATATTCCTTTTTCTCAGTTCAACGCAGCATTCCAAGGGGTCAGCAGCGATGTATCGCTGTCTGGTCAGTTTTTCAACAAAAGTTTAAAATTACTATTATCTAAAATCAAAATGTGATAGTGGAGCAGTAGAGGGCTCAAGTTTTGATTAACAGTAAAAAACATAAAATGTAGAATCAGTGCACAATGTATTAAACAAGAAATATGAGGCGAACACCGGCCACACCACTGGAGAACAGCCAACACCAGCGAGGGATCAACTCTGACCACGTTTAGAGAAGTTGAACCATTATCACCTTTTATTTTCTTAATAATGACCTCATTAACTGATACTAGCTAAATTTGATCAATGTATTTGCAATAGGGAGAATGAATGTGAGTACGAGTGAGTGAACGCATGGCCATGATTATATATGCAAATGGCATTGGTTTTTGTATCTGTTAATATACGATTCATTACATAATTAGAGCTGCAGCCAAAAGTAAAAATTTTATAAGAATAGTAACAAGATTCACTATGGTGAAAATATTATGACTGAATAGGTTTTGAATAAAAATAGCCGCCATTTTGTTTTGTACAATTGGATGTGACGCCATTTTGAGGCATTATTATATATATGTTTATTTTGTTTCGACAATTAAAATCCAGTAATTACACTCAGTTAACTATCAGTGTTATTATTTCTATCACCTTTTTGAATCTGAATCTCGCTGAGAATGAACCCTGGCCCCTTAGAGAGAGATTTACAGTAGAAAGAAATCACGTGCTCCCACATACATGGAATTGGTAAGTACACGTGTTTACCATATAACAGTAAATTTTATATGTGTATAAATATTGTAGCGGGTCATTTTTGGGTGTTTTTATTTTTAATATATATAACAATATAAATATTTGTGTGTAAGAGTCCGTGAGTTAACAATTGACGCCCAGAACAAGGGACTTTATTAATATCGTGAGTTAACAGTTGTTAACAGAAAATGTCCAACTTTATGGAGATAATTTACAGAAATCACATCACAATAATGCACCAGCACAAACTTTTGGTTAAAAATAGCACTGTAACGATACCATACCTACCATATTCAACAGATATGACGCTACGTAACTTTTTCCTCTAAAAATGATCATAAAAGACAACACTTCATGACCATTGATACATAAAACAAAAACCATTACACGAGCTCAAGGTTGTACCAAAGGTGTGTTCCAGAAATGTTTCGGAGACTAGAAAAAATGTTGGCATATGTGTGTTTAATCCTGCTGGAAGTATTTTGAAGGAAACAATATAGAAGAATAAAGAAGAACAATAACTGCATGAGCTATCTGACCAAACATCATACAACAACCCTGATGGTCATTTTTTTCTTGCATTAAGATTTTTTTTCTCAGCAAATACTATAAATAAGTCTACATTTTGTGCAGTAAGGTTAATTAATTGTTTAGTATGTATTACATAGATCAGTAGTAATAACCACTAGCCACTCATGGTTATAACATATTATATTAAAAAAGATAATGTTAAAATAAGATTTACATGATGAAGAAAATATACCCGATAAACATCAGCCTTCAAAGGCTACACCCAGTATCTGATCAGCCTTCAAAGGATGCGCAACCATACTGATGTGTGTTTTTAACATTTGAGTAATGTGATTTTAACAATCTCAACTGAGTGAAGTAATCTGATGATGGAACATATGTTCCAAAATGCGACATTTTAAATATAAAACGAAGTCACACAACGGATTTATCGTAATTTATTAAATTATTAATAACAAAGTGACTTGGATACCAATAACAATATGTATGCCAGAGATTATTATTTGATAATTTTATAAATTAAATTATTCCTTGTAAAAGACAAATGATGCAGCATTGAGTAACTTGCTGTTGCAAATGATATAGTATTGAATAAAGTTCATGACTGAATTCGGAATGTTTGATTTGATATTAAAAGATAAAATGTTATAGGCTGTGGTCTTTAACATTATTACTCATATTTTTTTTCCATTTTTCGTTAACACTGCTATACAATGACCAACACATGTACTTACGCTTCAATATCACCGTGGACGTTACAATCCTTCGCTATCGGCAGCAACGTGTCCCTGTTTACTCGTGGATAGCAACTCTGATGGAAAGTGTAAATTTCAACCTGTAAACCTTTGTACTTGCGGATGATCTTCAGAGTATCTTCATCAGTGTTGAACGAATTCATCAATACCAATGGTACATTAGCTTTGTAAGTTTTGTTAAGATGCTACAACAACAAAATTATTGTTACTTTAAAATTGATAACATTTCTGTTTTTTATATTCATATATGCTCATATTTTTCTTGTATTTATATTTTTTATATTTTAATAATAATAATAAAACTTTTTACAAGAATATATTTTTTATTATTTTGTAAACTTACATATGTTTCGATAGTAATCCAATTATCATCAGATATAAAGTAATAAATTCAAAAAATGTTGTAACCGATTGTTCAAAAGAGCTGGTCTGTATCTACACTAAAAATGTTTTTATATGAGTATATAAAATATGTTATATAATTAATTGTAAAATATAATATAAATATTTATTTTATTCATAAATTATTTATTTTATTTTTATTATTTTACTTATTATTGAAATTTACAAAACAATAAAAAATATATTCTTGTAAAAAGTTTTATTATTATTAAAATATAACAATGTCTGTTTTGTACAATCATATGATTAATGTAGTAAATAAAATCTGAAATGCTATATTTTTTATATATTTCACACATTTAAAAACTACATCTTCTCCCAATTATTGGCTACCTTAATTAAATAATGCTTTAATTTAACATATTGCTGTATTTTCTGACACTGTAAATGTCATTTGTTTTAATAAAAAGTCAACAAACATTTTAATGATGTGCACTGCACGCAAGGAGTTCTCAATAAGACAGCGAACCTGTGATATAAAATAACTTTAAATAACATCAGCAATCTATAAAATTTGAAATGTAATCTGGATGACTCATGCAATAAGTGTTGTAAATGTGTTCCAACTACTGTTTAACACCAACACTGGACATTAGACCAAAAAGTGAGGTCCGCGGACCCCTGGGGGTCCACGACATTGTTTCAGGAGGTCTGCAGACACTTTTAAGAAACATTAGAATATACCGTAATTTCTCTGATTTTTTATGCTCTAAAATCAAAATTTTAAAAACTTAAAACAATTAGTAGAAGATTCCAGTATTTGGGGGGGGGGGTTCAAACTAATTGTAATTGTAAAAGTAATTCCATATTAATGGCTTTAATAATGTTTAATAATGTCGTGTAGCAGATATGTTTGTCAGCCGAACTGACTAGACCTCTCTCTTACACTACAAAAAGAAGATTAAGGCTGAATTTTCAACTGACAGTTCATTAAAATTACAGTTTTCGCAATTACAACAATCTGGCTTCTGGTTATATGTAATGACTGACTATCCTGAACTCGCAGAAAAAGCTTTGAAGCGTTTAACTGTGTTTCCCTCTACTTATTTGTGTGAAACCGCATTCTCCCTGCTCACGTACTTGAAGCCAAAGTTGAGAAATAAACTTGATGTCGAGAGTGACTTAATATTGTAATTATCAGACATTAAAACCAATAATGCAGAGCTAACTTTCAAAAGCTGCTTCATTGTTCACATTAAACTATATTTGATATCATGAATATTAGAATTTTGTAAGTTAAGAGAATTTGATTTTAATGCATTTTAATTAAAATGAAATAGTTTCTAGTATATTTACTCTTTTATTTCTGAACTCAGACAGGGTCCACAAATTTTTAAATTATTTGGGGGGGGGGGTTGTGGACTGAAAAGTTTGGGAACCACTGCATTAGACTCATCATTCATAAGTATAACTGATGTCAGAGAGCACTGTTCACATTTACACCTGTACAAACAAAAATATTCAGTCTGTGTCTATATAAAACTATTGGAAAAAATCTGTTTACATGAAGTCAAAAATGTATTTATGAAAAATTGGAATGTCAAAAACAAACATTAGAGGCATCAGTCATGAAACTCATGCTTAAATAATTCTTGTGAAACGCGTATTTAAAGCACATTTTGTAAAATGTTTATGTTCACCTCCCATCACAAAAAAAAACTAAAAATTATCTGCAAAAGTTGAGGAAGCCATGGAAAACATGACATTCCAGAAGTATTTATAAGATGTAGAAAGGGAAACTATTGACTCTGTGTTAAAAACCAAACAATGTGTTATAATTTCTGCAAAACAATCCACAATTATAAGCTGTAGATTTATAACTGTCTTACGCAGTGGACACATCATATGCAACCAAGTATCGTACTACTTGGGTTTTAATAAAAATTCTATTACAGAACTATTTAACTAAAATGTAATAGTTTAAACAGCATTTTAATTAACCATGTCATTTACTCCAATATAGAAATTTTAAAATAATTATACTGGGCTACAAAAAAAACAATGAAAGGTTCAACACAAAAGTTTGCTGTGGTGTGTGTGTGTGTGTGTGTGCGCGCGCTCACATGCAGGTGCAAGTTAAATATTTATATCTCAAGTCATTATGTTCGAATGTGCACATACATATTTCAGTGGAATGCATATAAATGTGTCATGTAATGGGACGGGAGAATTCTTGTCAGTGATCCAATCACCTCGATCTGTTGTACAGTAAGGTCGAGAAAGGTGAGATCGCTGCGCACAGGAATAACAGATTTTGGTCCGTGGCATCCCATTGATGTTCCGAGACCACCATTCAGTTTTATTACCACAAGCTTGCTCAACATCGTATGAATCACATCTGCAGACGGCAATTCCAGTGTGCCGTAATCTTGTACCTGTTAAGAAAAAAATAAAACACTAAGAAAATCAATAGTAGACAAATTTTATATATTTACTTTTTATAACAGATCTGTCTGACACAGAAATACCATCACACAATGTATTATATTATAAAATGAAACTGTGGGTGTTACTGCTCATTAAGCATATAGCTTAAACAAAAGACCACCTCCATTATCTATATATACAAAACTCAAAGTCTGGGGATTTATGGGTACTGAATACAAATCCACACCGTTACACCGACTGCCACCAAATTTTGCACAGGTAACCTCTGACACAAGGCGAAAAATACAGTCTAATTTGAATTTGATATTTTGCCCTGTTAGCACGATTTAGCCCCTTTTAATTATGTCTTTTTGTTGATGCGTATAAAGATGTCATCAACACCATGGAGACCAGAATTAAATTACCATAGTAACAAGTAAATAAACAAATGATACTTAGCGGCATCGGAACTGTACCTTTATACGTTCCTGCAGTTTTTAATGTTTTTACTATGCGATTGTTTCAATATGTTTTGTAAGTTTGTATACAGATACGTCTACATATTTTGTAATTGTCTTAAACAATTATAAAATTTATGTTTATATGTATTTTTGACGATCCAATGAATAAGTAATGAAATATATTAAATACTACTACTAAAGATGTCAACAACACCATGGAGACCAGAATTAATTACCATAGTAACAAGTAAATAAACAAAATCTATTTAACGGCATCGGAACTGTACATTTATCCATTCCTGCAGCATATTTTTGATGTTTTATATAATATACGATTATATCGATATATTATGATGTGGAAAAGAAGAAGTGTACTAATTGTAAATTGTCCTATACTTAATGCAAAGTGAAAATACGTGTTGTTTTCATTTATGAGGTTAGGTGGCAATGGTTTTTGGTTTTTAGTTTACCACTGAAGTAAAAGTCATGGTTGAGGAAAACATAACATTTAATGTGTTATACAATGCTTCTAACACAGTAACACTTAAAGTAAAGAATTTAGTGTTTTTGATTTAATAGGTACTTTATAAATATTTCCAAAGGCTTTATAAACGGTTACTTTTAAATCTCTAAAGGCTGTTGCACCAACATAATAATTTAGTACAAATTAAAATAGTACAAGTGTTGAAAACAGCTTTGGAGGGAATATGACTAATGAGTACAAAATTGTTATACGAGCTGACAGAACGCCATATAGACATAGACAATAAAAATTATATTGATGATGAAAAATGTCCTCAAATTTTTAACTATTATTTTTTTATACCCTTATAATTTTATTTTTCAGACTTTTTTCATTATTTTTGGAACTGTGCTGTGCTTTAATAATATTTAATTATTTTTTTAACTGACATGACTACTTTTTTATTTTTATGTGTTGGTGCACTAAGAAATAAGCTTTTCAATTTTTCAACGTTTTGTTAAAATTTTGCAGTTTCTGAACTTTTTTAGCTCACGTTTGAGTGTCTGAGTGCACTTGTAATCCCACTTCACCATGGATTTTAGTTGAATTTCATCTAGTGTTACCTGCTTCTCTTGTTTTTCCCAAGTTATAAAACACACACACACACACTTCAAAGTATACAAATGTTTAATCCTTTGCAAAATTGAAAATCTCTTTTTTTTTTAAATAATTAAAATGGCTCCTTTCTCTCCCCTAACATCTACTCTGTATGTACACAATTTCAGTAATTTAACAAAAATATTATTAATTTGTATACCCTAAAAATGTAAATAAGATATTTTGGTATGGGTTTCTGTTGACAAAAATCACTTTATAAATTTTAGGAAAAACATTGAATGACATTTTTTTTTTTTAATTAGTTTATTACCATGTCAATAATTCTGTTCTTTTGGATCACCATATATTTTATAGGCTGCCTTTAGCTTCACTGCCTGTTGGCCATAGGGTTTACTAGCAAACTAAAAACTTGTTTCTACAAGGGTCAGTTGAAAAGTTCGCAGAGCGACGTCTATAGCTCAGTGGTAGAACTAAAATCTTTCGTGTGCTGCAAGACATATATTTAGCATGAACATCTGTTAATTTCCAGACATATCTGTCAATTTATTCACACTTCAGGTGTTTGAAATTTTTCTGTCTCACGTGTTTTTAAAATGTACAAAATCGAACACCGTGTTGTGATCAATTCTCTGTTAAAACATTTTAGCACCAATGAAAAATCAAAACGAAATTGTAAATGTGTTAGGAGATGCTGCGCCTTCAGAAACAATGGTAAGTGGGGCACATTTGAGTTTGAACGTAATCGTACAAGCACTGAAGACAATCCCAGCAGTTGACATCCAAAAAGTGCAACAAAAAATGGCATTATTGAAAACATTTCATAAGGTGTTGGAAGACCACAGATTGATGGGTGGATGACGTTGCTGAAATCATAGGCACCTCATATGAGCATGTGCATCTTACTTTAATTCAAGATCTTGGTGTGAAAAAGCGTTGTGCAAGATGGCTGCAGCATTTGGAGTTGTTGCATTTTTTGGGCTCCAGTGCAGGGGGAGACGAGCAATCTTCAATGGTCGAATGACCACGTTAAACTCAAGTGCTTACTTACAAACCATTGGTTTTGAAGTCGCAGCATATATCTTCTGATATATTTACAATTTTGTTTTGAATTTCTGTTGGCGCTAAACAATTTTTAACAAAGAATCACGCTACGATGTTTGATTTTGTCCGTTTTCCAAAACATGCATGACACGTCAATTTTAAACAGCTTCTAAACAATGAATAAATTGATAGATATTTTTGGAAATTAACAGAACTTCACATAAAATACAAATCTTGCAGCAAATGAAAAATTTTAGTTTTACCGCTAAACTACAGATGTCGCTCTGCGAACTTTTCAACTGACCCTCGTACAGTAGGCCTACATTACATACCTACAATGAACAATCTATAACTGAACATATGATTTTTACAACCAGCCAAATATTCCTACTTACAGCTCCTCCTGGCAGCTTTTCAATACGGTCCCAGTTGACTGATGGCCCGGTCTCTCGTAAAAACCTGTCAAAAAGTTTTGAAAATCCATCGAGTTCTTTCTTTGTTGCTTCCTGTTTGGGAGGAGGTACAGTCGTCAGAAGCCTCTCGATTTCGACCTGTAATCTGCTCTGTGCATCTCGTTTTGTCACCTCAATGAACTCGCGGGAACCTGAAGGCGCCCTCTGGTGACCACGCACCTATCATAACAAATATATAAACATATATTACAATGCGTACTATTGATAATAGATATACGACCACAAATTGCTGCAATGCCTACAACAAAGTATTGAATTTCTAGACAAAAATTAAGCAGTGTTTGCTTTATAAATTAACTAAAGTGTTACAATATAGACAGTACAGCTTGCACAGGATCTCTGTAGCTTAGTAACTATAACAAAATATCGGTATGGAGAGCCATACATGACTTCCATGTTTTAAGATTTATATTTAAAATCATTTTCGAAATGAAATATTTCCATAAAAACTACTTCTTTCTACTTACTGCTTCAGCCTTAACCACAGTACTGTGGTCACTAACGTATACCACCTTACATTATCGCACCGATTTTCACTGATGATGGCAGTCAATGGCACTGCCTAAACGTCTGGTTTTGCAGAAAACATTGGACTAAGGCCAAACAGCCCGGGAAGGAATTTAACAACAAACTACTTCTTTGTTCCCGATAACGTAGTACACATATAAAAGATTATCCCCTCCCCCTTCAACTATCATTTTCATTTATAGAAAATTACCCCCACCCCGTTCCACTAGCCTCTTCATTTATAGATATTTCATCTACATTTCTACAGTGGATTATTATGATCTTCTTATCAGGATACTTTATTTATCAAAATTAAGTACTTTACTCTTGTTAAAACATAAAATGTTGCAGGTAAACTACCCTTTCCCCTTAACCGATCTTCACCAAAATCAATAGGCCTCTACAACTCAAGCACATATGCAAAAAAATTATTTGATTCTGTTTTAATTTATAGCAGTTATCATTCATCATAACAAAAATTACTCTTGTTAAAACATAAAACGTTGCAGGTAAACTACCCCTTTCTCTTAACCAATCTTCACCAAAATCAATAGGCCTTGAGTCCTCTACAGTTCAGGGATGTATGCAAAAAATTATTTGATTCTGTTTGAATTTGCGGCTGTTATCGTTTGCCATAGAAAAAATTCTACACACACTTTTCAAAAAATAACTTTTCTTCATGTTTTGAGGGTAGTACAATCAGAATCAGCTGTTATCTCGAACACAATTTTTTTTGCCATGACCATACTTCCATTTCCTTATGGAACATGGAAGTAAAATAACTATAACTTGTATTCTGTTGTAACTGTCTCACCATACACAGATCATGGTTAAGATGTACAGCCCTTACATCAACACCGATAGAAGTAATTTGTAATACTCGTTAAGAACATTGTTTTAGTAGCAAGGGCGAATCCAGCAAATAATTTTGGTGGGGGAAGAGTTGACTTGAGGGGATATGAAAAATTTAATATTTAAATTTAAAAGTAAAAGAAAAAGTTGAGTACCGTGGAAATTCCCCCCAAAATTACAAAAATTGCCTTAAAAAATCCCCCCCAAATTTCAGTGGACCATGCTGTGGGTACCCCTGAATACAGATATTAAATTCAGCAGGTAACAGCAGTACACTGGCAATATTAAATACCATAGGTTCTTCAGATTTTTTTTATTCACTATGAGAAAAAAAAGGTCCTTTGCCCTGAAAGTTACTCAACTATGCCCAGTTTCATTTACTGATCAAAGTCTTCAATGGTGACAAGTAAACAATATTCTGAATATGATAAAATATTTTTTTTAATTTTTCAGTGTAAGCAAATACATACATGCCTATATTTATCATATACAGTAGACTCACGACTATCTGGCTCGCAACAATCCGGCCTCCGTCCTATCCGGCCTATTTTTGAACCTATGTGCCATGTGCAAAACACAAGGTGCAACATGAAAAGCGCGGATTTCTTCCCGCCCTGCTGCCTGCTCTTCGTTTTGTCAGTCATGTATCGGATGTCAACAAGTGCGGATACATTTGCCACTGTTCCTGGTTACGTTTGTAAATTGTTTTTTGTTGTGCTTCGTTGTTTTTTTATTGAAGATTACGAAATGGTTGATAAACGAAAAACAAAGGTTGTAGTGACTATGGAGGCGAAACTATGCGCTATAAAAGACTGGACTCTGGGGTAACGGCAAAAACTATTGCTTCGGAGTTAGGAGTTGGGAAAAGTACAGTTGGTGATTGGAAGAAAAATCGAGCAGAAATTGAGAAGTGGTATGCTACTCAAGTTAGTGGAAGTGGAATGAAAGTAAGAAAACCCATGCTGAAAGATTAGCATAAAGAAGTTGAGGAAGCTTTATTTTTGAGGCATGAACACTTAAGAGGAAAAGGCTTGCCTGTTACTGGGACGATATTGCAGGAAAAAGCATTGCAATTTAAGCAACAAATAGAAGGAAAAGATTCAGAATTTACTGCCAGTGATGGATGGAGGTGAGTAACTATAGAACTCCGGCCTATCCGGCTTTTTTGTTATCCCGCCTGCCCTTCCGCCACGTTAGGCCAGATAGTCGAGAGTCTACTGTAAGATACAAACTTTTAACGCTACATTTTTTTTTGTATCTTTAGTAGTTGACTAAAAAACAATGACATAAAACTGACTCTGAAAGATATCATAGTTAAATGCATACAATCTGACCTCTTTGAACAGTACAAATTGGAAGGACCAGCAGAAGTTACCTTTGCCCTACCAACAAAAATGCCTATATATAGAAATGCTGTATACTGTACGCTTGAAATTACACTTTTACCAAACATATGTGTACACCTGAATATATGACTTTTAGAAAAGTAGAAACCACAAAACACTTTAATATGCATACCAATTGTTGCCTATGAAACTGTTCACATAATCTAAATCACGGTGCGTACAAACATATGCTCACTCAATGTAAATATCACACTTATTACTGCGACAAGTGTACAGTAAATCCCTGGTTAACCAAACTCGGCTTATCCGAAATCTGGGTTAACCGAAACTATGTCAGACTCATTAACACTTTCAGCACCAGGCCAAATTTTGTTAACTTTTGTAGTGGACCAGCCACTTTCCGGAATAGTTTTACCAGTGGACCAATATTTTTTTTCTGAATCTGCTTCAAAATGAATTAAAATGAGTTAATATAAGTTAAAAAAAATTTTTAACACCAAGTGCAAGGTGTTTTACCTCAATCCAAGCCTGAACAGTATATTTGTATCAATAATAATAACTGTGAATAATAAATGTAAATGTTATACACACTGTTTGAAACATGGCCACTTCGTGTGTATCAAATTGATACACATGGTCCATGACGACAAATGCAGTGTGTATCAAACTGATACACATAGTCCACTGGTAAAACATAAGTAGTCATCATCATCATCATCATCATCACCGTCAAGGTTTAAACCAAGAATGGTTTGTTCCGGTCTCAAATAGACAGATATTACAGCTGGTCACTCCAGCACTTCCTCGGACGTCCCACACCTCTCCGCCCCCTCGGCTTATAGTTCCATAGTTGTTTGGGGATGCGGCAGTCATCCATTCAGCAAAGATGTTCCCACCAATTCAGCCGATACTGGGCGATCCTCTTGAGTATACTCGTAATATTCAGTTCCTGCCGTATGTATGTGTTTCTTCTATGATCATGGAGAGTATACCCTGCCATGTGCCTGAGAAATCTCATTTCAGCTGCTTGGATGCGACTGGCCTGGCCTTTCGTTAAAGTCCAATTCTCAGACCCATAAAGAAATGTGGGAAGAGCCATCATCTTGTAGAATTTTAGGCGTGTACTTTATCTGCTGACTTAAGGGTTCGCCTGATGGTCCCACACATAAGGTTGAACTTATGCAACTTGTTCACCACATCGTTGCTTGCATTATAAGACACACTGTAGCCGAGGTATTCAAAACTGCTAACTTGTTCCAGGACAGCACTGTCTATAACAATTTTTGCCCGTACAGGATCAGTTCCACAGAAAGCCACCACCTTGGTTTTAATTGTGGATATCTGCAACCCAGAGTCTTTTGCAGATTCCATTTAACAAATGTATACCCATCTGCAATATGTTTTCAGAGTCCAATAGAACAGCCTGATCATCCGCAAACAACAAAGTGTCAATTGTAGAGTGACCAATCATAAAATGGTCTGGAAGACACATCTGCCAGTTTTGTATGACATCGTCAATATATAAATTAAAAAGAGAAGGTGATAATGGACACCCTTGTCATACTCCACAATTGATCAGGCCAACTCTAGGAGCTGTAAAACACAAGTGTGCAGCAAATTGATACACATGGCGCTGAAAGTGTTAAAATCAATCAACATCAAACATGTAATTTATTAGTCTGCACAGAGATGAGAGAAGATAACAGATTTCACTTCAAATGAGGCATGTAACAAACTGTATGATGGACTTGAGTATGAAGAAGAAGAAGAAGAGGAAAGTTATGAAAACTTGGTAGAAACGGCTAAAGAAATTACAGGATGTGAAGAAATAGAAGAAAGTGAAATCACCGAATGGTTGGAGGCACACGATGCGGAACTAGAACTGACTGACCAAAACAATTGTGGAAGCTGTGATGAGACCCGAGCCTGAAGCAGACAACACAGACCAGGATGTTCACGACAATTTTATTTTTATTTTTATTTATCAATTTACTGTATTGTCTTATTAATGCATGATAGATTCAACATAGCAGCTTTATTAGAAGAGTTTACCAGGCTGTTTGGCCGTGGTCTACAGTTTAAAGACAAACCAAATGTTTCGACAGCACCACTGGCTGCCATCATCAGTGGAATTCAAAGAATTCTAAACCTCCTGCATGTGAGTTACTATCGTCTGACCTGACGATCAGAATGACGGTCGGCCATAAAGGCTGACCACAGTACTGTGGGCCTGACGATAGCAACCCACGTTCAGGAGGTCTAGAATTCTTTGAATTCCACTGATGATGGCAGCCAGTGGTGCTGTTGAAATGTTTGGTTTGTCTTTAAACCATAGACCACGGCCAAACAGCCCGCTAAACTCTTCTAATACAACTGACATCGGCCATAAAAGTCTTAGGACAATTTTATAGCAGCTTTATTTTTATAGGTAGCTTTATGTTTTGTGGAGCAGGGTGAGCATGCAACACCATCAGACTTCTTACTTTTAAAAAGATGGCGTGACACTGCAGCACGCAAACGCTGTAAAGAAACTGTTCAGAAAAAAGTATGTACTGTTATACTGATAATTTTCTGGCGGCTCAGTAGACCAGTGGGTATGGCACCTGGCTACGAATCTAGAGGTCCCGGGTTCAATTCCCGGGCCCGCACCATAAAATCAAGGTGCGTTTTTCAGCCCCCAGGTCGACTCAGCCTGTTGAAAATGAGTACCTGGGATAACATCCTGGGGATAATAATGGGCGGCTGAAGTGTAGTGCTGGGCACACTGCCTTCCTTGTATGCCGTACAGCTCACATTAGGCAGCCTACCCTGCCTACTCCTAAGCTACTTTGGTGGTATACATGGAAGCCATTATATTATACTGATATAATTATATAATTACATTATATATTATTTATATATATTATATATTATTATTATATATATATATATTAATATTATATTTAAATATATATTATATTTATATATATATATTAATTATATTATTATATAATTTTGTGACTTAATAAATGGAAATAGATTCCATAGATTATCCAAAAAATGCATTATCCAAAATGGCTCTGCCCCTTTTAATTCAGTTAAAAATGGTTCTACTGTATTTAAGCAAGCATAAACACAAATAGTTATTAAAATATAATTCATCATTTTCTATATACGTAACTAAAACGTTTCTTGCAGCAATTTACGACAAAACGCAATACACTATTTGCAGAAGAAACTATATTGAATAATATCACAATATTATAAAATATAATTATAAAGGTTATATAATTTAAATATATAATAATATTATTATACTTAAATATAATATATAATAAATATATATTTAAATAGACCATAGTCACATCCTTTTGAAATACAATTATATTAATTTTATTGTGTTATATAATAATTTAATTAGAGGTGTGTTTATATGCAGTTTAATTCTACAGTAAGCAATGTTATTAATAATATATATCGTGCACACAAAACAGACCTGCGTAAAAATGTAAAAAGTATGCACAGGATTAAAATCTGAAACCCTGTTAATTTCTGGGTCGTATAAAAATTAATCCAGATAAAGACGTGTGCAGATAAGAATACACTTGTATAAATAAGCATTAAAATCATTTAAATGTTCCAATGAAAACTTACAGCATTCAACTTATCCATCACTGGACACTGCCTATTTTCCTACGATTATTTCCAAACAAAACCGCCAAGCTCTTCACATGACCAACAACATTGTGGTAACAAGTATAACTACTTGCTGATTAATTTACTCAATATGTTGAGAATGTTACAACATTTATCTGATGTGACATCACACATCGGATGACATCATACAAAAAAATGCCCATCATAATATCATAAAATAATAAAAACCTTGTTCTCTATATAAATTCAGCCCGTTTCACTGTACCCAATAATGACTGTGCATGTTTGCTCATGACATATTCAATGACAAGGAGATGACAATTAATGTCAGTGTTGTTTGTCAGTGTTTAGTAGCAATTAAACCTACCATCATGAGTGTAGCAGGGTTTGCGTGTGAGCAATGAATGACAGCCACTGCTGTTGTTCAAACAAATGGAGAGTCAATTGTCAAAGCACTCTCGCTCTCTCTCTCTCTCTCTCTCTCTCAACCACACATGCACGTGTACACTTGTTCTTGGACACTTCTCAATGACTTCCTGATTCTCCGCAATTGCGTAACTCATACTGAGGTGACCTTGCTAACAGATATTACATAATCACTGAAGGCAAAAACATAATTCTATAAAAAAGTATCTATTAAAGGTAGGAAACAGGTAATTAAAATTTATTACGGTCCAGTCTTGACAATCTAAAATAAACGTTCAACCATTTGGGATTAGTCGATGATCAGAAAAAAAAAACTAGTAACGTTAATGCTTTATGTTACTATTGTATAATGTAGGCTTACCCGGCTGGTGTCAACATTATAACTAAATACAACTATTACACTAACGACTCGGAACACAAAGTTTTTTATAAGTAAAAACAACGTTTTACCTTACAACCTGAACCGGTTTTCACCTTTAAAAGGCTTCTCCAGAGGTTCTCTACCTCTGAAGAAGCCTTTTAAAGGTGAAAACCAGTTCAGGTTGTAAGGTAAAACTTTGTTTTTACTTACAAAAAAATTTGTGTTCCGAGTCGTTAATGTAATAGTTGTATTTAGTTAAGTAACGGACACGTCATGGACAACGAAATCCAAGAGCATTATTACGTTGAAATAAAACCGGACTGTAAGGCCGTGGTCAGTTGCTGACAATGTGTGACATAGTCAGCTTGGTTTCAATCCCAGTCCCTGGGGATCTTCTTCAGAGCGGCAAAGCAACAGAGAACACATGTACGGCAGCTCTTTGCCAAACAATACCCAAGTATTTTTACTGGGTTGTTTAAGCAACAACCCACCAGGTTTATTAACTAAGCTTTATGCAACTACCGGTTTTATTCCAACTTTATGTTAGATTAATAAATACCTGTGTAATTCACTTTACACTACTACATACTAGTGAACAATTGAAATAAACTCTTCTAGAAGTGAAAGATATCGTTTAACTTTAATGAAACCGATGACCTAAATATACTAATTAAAACTGAATCGTAATTTTGAAATAAACTGTAGAGATTTTTTGCATAACGTTTCCCTTTACTTTGTATAAAGTAAACAGTGGCGGGTGGTGTTATGGTTGCAGCATTGCACAACCACCAATATAGAATAACTAAACTATAAAATAATATACAAAAGCATTAGTTAGCTAAAAGTGTCACAAATTTTAACGGAGAGCGTATTAGATTCTACACAGCAATGTTCACATACAATTCAAATGTGGTGTGCAGGCTGGTGGTTGTAGGCTGCTTGCAACTTGAACAGTAAATGGCAGAGCTCATTACACAAAGATATGGGAGGATGTGCGCTACTCTTCACAACTGCCCTATTTTCCCAATGTTAGCTTGGTGGTTACAAAGTATCTGCAACGCTCCGCTAGTAGCGCAACTTTGTGTCTTGAAACAGCACAGTTCTAATCTTGAATTTTGTAAGTTGTGTCAGGTTTAGTGTTTATGTTGGTTCAAGATAAACGTTATCTGTTGTTTGAGGTTATAAAATTATAATAATAATTTTGTATAACTGTGATTATGATAGTTTAATGTCTTTTAACCCCTCCCCCATCCACTCAGTCAACTACTGCAACCATCAAAATTTGGAACCACCAGCTCCCACTGAAAGTAAATAACATAAATATACTGTGTTATGAGTTTAATTTTGCTCAGGCAATGCGTACGTTTTGTTTTACATTACTTAACTGAATTGCAATCATAGAATTATTCCTTATTGTTTTTACGTTCATATTAAATTTCATTTTTTCTCAATACAGAAGCAACTATAGTAAACGTTTTTCCTATAAAAATTCATTTTTTATACTAGAAGTATTAGACTAGCATAAGTTTAGTTACTGTGATAGACTGTACACAGACAGAAATCACATCACAATGCTGTTACTGTGTCAACGCAAGATAATGGCGACAATAAATAGCACCTGCCTTCTGATAATATCATATAAGCACGACATGTATAGATACAGGTATAATGCTCAATAAACATTACAAAATCCAGAAATGGTTCTAGTAAATCATCATGACTTGCACGTATACACATATACTATAGTCCTCATTTGTATTCCGTACATGATTATAAAAAATGGGGCTTTTACAAGGAAAACAACGTTGGTTACACAAAAACACTTGTCCCATGGTCAGTGTCATGCTGATGACCAAATTAAACACTACCATTTTTGGCACTCGTGACACAACACATTATAATTCGTTTAACACTGGAAACAAAATATGAGGAGTGTGTGTGTGTGTGTGTGTGTGTGTGTGTGTGTGTGTGTGTGTGTGTGTGTGTGTGTGTGTGTGTGTGTGTGTGTGTGTGTGTGTGTGTGTGTGTGTGTGTGTGTGTGTGTGTGTGTGTGTGTTCCTTTTTACTAAACACTCATTAAAAACCAAAAATATCCCAAAATAACACAGTAATTGAATGATTTCAAGGCATGTAAATTTACTACAACATACCAAAATAATTCACCCTTTGGCAAGTAAAAAATTATTTTATCCAATACACATTTATGGACTCATTTCTACTTTATTTCTGTACTACGTGTGTTAGACAAAACAATTTTAAATTGCAGAATAGATTAATTATCCTTATGAAACTGTGACATAGTGTTAGAAAATACTTTTGAATAAGAATTAGAATACAGTAAAATGGACAGATTAAACTTATAAAGCAATCTAATAGTAACAAATATAAATAATATTCACATTAATATATGATCAGTTTTTCTTGTATATATATGTATTTTTTTTTATTATTATTAATAATAATAATACAACTTTTTGTACAAGAATATACTTTTTTATTATTTTGTGAATATCACAATGTTTCAATAGTATTTAACTATCACCATCAGATCACAAATTAATAAATTTAAAAATTTAGGACAATTGATTTTTAAAACGTTTATATTTATTAATTTGTATATCTTATGATGATAGTTAAATACTATTGAAACATTGTAACATTCACAAAATTATATTATAATGTTGTGATGCTATTCAATTTGTTTCTTCTGCAAGTAGTATAATTTCGTATTTTATTTTTAACACGTGACGCATGTTTCACTGAAAAATATCAGTATCATCAGAGGTTTGTAAGTAAATAATAACAATCAAAATAATTCTGTTATTATAAAAATTAAAGAATAATCGAATCTGTATCGATTTTAATGTAAAATAACTGATAATAGAATTTGATCGATTAGTTAACGATTGTTTTAATGTTTATTTTCTTCGGCAGCTGTTTTCTCGGTTATAGGCCTATTTGAAATATTTATTGTTTATATTTTATTTATTTTTATTTTTTAGTAAATTTATAATTTTAAATAGATTGTCTTGTTTTGTTTTTATTTGGGTCTGTTCTTTAATTAATACATTACTGTTATTGTGTCTTTAAATATTAAGATTATCTCAAATATTCATTTTTCGACCTTTTTGAATGTTTTTAATTAATTTTATATTTTCAATGTTTGGAAATTGGTGGTTATTATTATTTAGACAATATGTGGCTAAATTAGATTTATAAATATTTGGTTTTAAATATGCATTGCGGTGTTGAAGGAATCTATCTAGTAGTTTTTTCTTTGTCTGGCCCACATAAAACTTATTGGAATCTGGACATTCTATTTTATATATTCCATTTTTATTGTGAATATTGGATTCAGTTTTAGGTTTTATTTTATTAAAAATTATATTATCTGTGTCATAACATATTTTTAAATTAGTATCTTTAAAAATGTTATTTAGGTTTTGAGTTATATTTCCGTAATATGTGAAGGTTGTATATTTTATATTATTATTGTTACGACGTCACAGAACAATCTACGTGTTTATCGAACGTTCCAGAGAGATCCAGAATGTAAGCGTGTGGTGTACGTGCTACTAGACGCATTTTGCGAGAATCTTCTCGACTGTGCCGGGCTTCGCTCGGGCGCTCGGCCTGTGTCAAGGCCGCAGTTAATTACATAGTTCACACGAGAGATAAGACGCAGTTTGGAAGCTTCTGGTGTGTGAGCGGGACTATAAATACATGGCGGTAGCGGCCTTAGTTTTCAGTTTTAGTGCGAGATATTTACAGAGCGGTTAGAGAGTTATAGTAGCGAGATTACTGTGTACATTCAAGTAGTTATATTAGTGAAGTGTTGCGTTTTATAATCGGGCGGTATAATTACAATTTATTGTAATACAATTGTGTTAATATTAGTGACACTTTATTTCGTGTGAACAATTTTGATTTGATTTGTTGTAGTAGACTGTGTTGGTATTTACGAACTGTTTTACTGCAAAAATTAAAGGTGTGATTAGTGACTTAATTGGTGTCTTGTACTTATTTTGTTTCCACTGTACCTATGACGATCAAGTAGACCGTCGTAACATTATTAATAGGTGAATTTTTAAATGTAGTGTTCTTGGGAATTTTATTAGTGATTTTATGTTTAATTTTATTTTCTAATTTATTAATAGTTTTTATTTTGTATCCATTTTTAACTGCTATTTGTTGGATTACATTTCTTTCTTTGTAACTTAATGGGATCCTAAGCATTTTGCAAATCATACAATTAAATACTGCCATTTTATGTTGGGGAGGATGGTTAGAATTATTTGGTATTACCAGTGGCGAAGCGTCAGGGGGGAGACAGTGTCTCCCCAAATAATTTGTTCATAAAGTAATTAACTTTTATTTATGAATTAAGTTGCATAAGATACTCAGAAAGGGTATAAAACTAATTTAAAATGTTAAGTATTACGCGACATGATGCGACCGCGTGATCTTGGAACCTTGCTGTGCGATACAACTGTACCCAGAGTATCAGGGTAGACGTTACTTGGAATATCTTTTCAAAAAGGTTGGAGGTGAGGAGGGCTTTGATCGACAACAACGGGAAGGGGCCTGCGCGCGCAGCATAATCATTATGTCCAGTACATCACGTCAAAAGACACGTCTCCCCTGACTGAATAGTACAGAATTTTCGCCTGGCCGCCAGTGTTTGTTTCATTATGCGCGCGTAGTGAATATTTGTTTTTGTTGAGTTTACAAATTATTTTTAATTTTGTATATAGTGTTATAGACTAAGAAGTGTGTGATCATTTACGTAGGTACTAATTATTTATTAATAAACATTTTTAAGTGTCGTCCTTCAAGTGCAGTTAGTACCAGTTCTGTCGCAGAAGTATTTGATATGAACTCTGACAACTTTGATTCACTAGAATTTTTGTTAAAATACGAAATCAGTACGTTACCTTTAGAGCAAAAGGTATTGCTAAAGTCAAAAATATCTCGGCCGCCTTTAGATTTGTCGCAGAAGGATGGAAAAATCGTCAGAAAATTTCAGAAAGTTTGGTAGAGTAAATATAGATGGCTCTCTGATTGTAAGCGAAACAAAACTCTGCACTGCTATTATTGTTTGATATTTAATGGAGAGGAACCATGGAGCAAAGTTGGAGTAGGCACTATAAAAATTTGTGAATCTAAAGCCGCTACACATGCTGGCAGCAAAACTCATATAAAAAATTCTGAGATGTTTCACATGCTAGGACGTAACAGCATAGAACATTGCTTATCCGAATCAGCTAGAATTCAAGCAGTGCAGCACAATGAAAATGTGGCTCAAAATCGAAGGATAGTAGGCCGTTTGATAGATGCTGTTTGTTAATTAGGGAGGCAAGAGTTAGCTTTTACGGGCCATAAGGAAAATGAGCAGTCTCTTAATAAGGGCAATTGTTTAGAAACTTTAAATTTACTGGCAATGGAAGAGTCTTTCATGAAGGAACATATAGAAACCAGCACTGTGTTTGAAGGCACATCTGAAATTCAGAATGATTTAATCGAGTCTGTTTCCATCGCTATTAATGAAACAATTCGTGATGAAATAAAAAGGTTGATTTTGTTTACGTTCAAGCTGACGAAACAACCGACGTATCTGTTAAAGCACAACTGAGTATAATTGTGCGATATGTTCGTGGTTTGAAAACTGAGGAACGCTTTTTAGGCTTTTTTGATGTGTCTTCTAACGAAAGCGCAGAAGGGTTGGCTAATAAAATCATTTCAGTTTTGCAAGAGTATAACATTGAAAATAAATTAGTAAGCCAAACATATGACGGTGCTTCTGTGATGGCTGGTCGTCACGGTGGAGTACAAACCCTTGTTTGTCAACAGTGTCCACAGGCAATATTTGTTCATTGCTATGCTCACCTACTTAATTTGGTCTTGTTACACAGTGCAAAAAATATTAAAGTTAAATTGTTTATTTGTAATTTAACTGCATTTCATAGTTTCTTCAGTAGATCTGCCGCTAGATCTGATTTACTCCGAGAACACGGGTTTAAACGTCCTCACCCAACATCAACCCTTTGGAATTACCGTTCGCAGGCAGTTTCAACAATCAAAGAACTATATCGTGCGGTTTCTCACATTATCGAGTGTGATGATTGGGATCCTGAGTCTGTGAGTGCTGCAATTGGTCTCCTAAATATTTTAAAGTCGAGATCTTTCATGTTTTACTTGTGCCGTATATGATCGAATTTTTGTATTTACTCAACATCTGTTTAAATGTGCTCCAGGCAAAATCTAGCACTGATGTAAATCTCTGCACTAATGAAATTAGGATAGTGAAAGAAAATATCGCAGCACTGCATGCAAATAAAGTGCTGCAAAACTGTATGGACGAATGTACGCGCATGAATGCTGACCATAATGTATTGCTGGAATCTGTAAGTGAAGTGCATAAACGCGTTGCTTATGAAATTCTTGATTCAGTAACAGTGCAACTAGACACCCAATTCGGCGAATTTGAAAATATATTTTTTGTAGAACTTCTAAATGAAAAAAAGTTTGTTGAATTTCTGAGGAATTTTCCTCAACTCCAGTTTGACAAGCTGAAATGTTTGTTCCCAAAATTCATTGACTGGGTAACATTGCGCAATTAATTATTGAACATCTACAACTGTGATGATAAAATGCTTCGGTGTGTTAAACTGCCAGAATATATTGTGGACAATCAACTCAACAGTGTGTATGAACAAACATTAAAGTTACTGAAATTAGTACTGAGTATTCCAGTTACATCGGCATCGACTAAGCGTTCAATGAGTGAGTACACTGAAGAGGATCAAAACGTACCTTCGTAATGCCATGAAAAATAAAAGATTATCACAATTGGCTACTTTGTCCATTGAAAAAGAATTGACATCTATGTGCACAAAGGACCCAACTTTCAAGGAAAGGGTAATAAATATTTTTGCAAACTTCAAGATGCGGTATGTGGAACTCATTTACAAGAAAATATGAACGATTGTGTAATCCCTACAGTATCCAGATTTGTCATCATTCAAAAAATGTGACTAAAATTTATATTTTTTGAACAATATTTTCTAATTAAGATTCATAAAGGACACAAATAACAATAATATAGGTTTTTCTTTATATTTAGGCCTAATTATACGTACTGTATAATGAAATGAGAGTCACTTAGCTATTATCTGATAAAGGTAGAGGTATCTCTACTTACCATAGTTTTAGTGGTTCATTAAAAATGTCAACAATCTTAGTAGGAGGGTTCTGTTGACTGGTACTCTTATGTCTAGCCAAATTATTTTGTCACGCTTCGCCACTGTATTACTAAATCAGTTTGAGAAGGTTTCCTGTATACTGAGTATTCAAAATCTTTATAGAATATTGAAACTTTCAACTTGTGAAACTTGCTTGTCTTTTCTTCTCGTACGCGTTTCGGCATGGTGTTCGTCTTCGTCAGCTTTGAGACAGACTGCCATTACCTTGTAACGGTTTTTATTTTGAAAGGTACAGTGGGGGTGGTGTGTGGAGGAAGGGGATTAGCGGGGATCCAAATTATTGTTAGTTTTATGTATAATTGTGTCAAAAAGTGCGTGTGATTTATACTGTAATTGGTCGTTAAGTATGTTGTTTGGTGTTTGTATATTTCATATTGTTCTGCTGTGTTAAGTTTTCGACCTTTGAGTAAGTCGTGTAATATTTCAAGATTAGTATCTATGCTGGTGTAGCTGTGGTTTTTTGTGTGTATGTGTGTGGCATACGCGGAATGTATATTGTTGTTGGATAAAGCTTTTAGGTGTTCAGAGTAACGAGATGAAAAAGATTTTCCCGTCTGGCCTATGATTGATACTAATCTTGAAATATTACACTACTTACCCAAAGGTCGAAAACTTAACACAGCAGAACAATATGAAATATACAAACACCACACAACATAACCAAACAACATACTTAACGACCAATTACAGTATAAATCACACACACTTTTTGACACAATTATACATAAAACTAACAATAATTTGGATCCCCGCGCCAATCCCCTTCCTCCACACACCACCCCCACTATACCTTTCAAAATAAAAACCGTTACAAGTTAATGGCAGTCTGTCTCAAAGCTGACGAAGGCGAACACCATGCCGAAACGCGTACGAGAAGAAAAGACAAGTAAGTTTCACAAGTTGAAAGTTTCAATATTCTATAAAGTTTAGTGCTGTGAAAAAAGATGATGAACAATCAAAACAACTATTCAAAATCTGTTTCATTTTTCTTTATTGTTAAGTCTAAATAATTAAATTTATTATTATATTCTTCTAATGTGGATTTTATTTTGGATTGTAATTATAATGTACAATGTAATTACATTCCAAAATAAAATTATTCACAATACAAAAATTTGTTTTAATAAACTATCATTTAATTACGTATAACATTTTTGAACTGTTGTTGATGTTACATTATTTAAATCTATATTCATTTATATAGTAACAAACTAGAAAAATGGTTTTCCTGAAAGTTAATGTACGTTTAGTTCTTAAAAGTTGTTTTAATTCGACAACAAATTTTTAATTTCTGAATGGAGAGAGGTCAACAAATTATACCAAATACTAAACATTGTAAATATTATTTATCTAACTGTTAATCACTTTTATTGAACGAAGCAAGTAAGAACTTCAAGTCACTCCTGGCCAAAAAAAAAACTGAATAACCTGCACACAAATCTTGTGCCATATAGACAGGTTTCATCCGGTACAAAAACAATTACTACTTAGAAAAAAACTGTTAACTACATTGAAATTAATGCTGCTAACAAAACAGGTTTGATAGAAAATATTAGCAGTAGTTTATACTATAAAGCCTCCACATTTCTTCTACTTTTGTGCTTCAGGCATTTTCTGAATAACAACAACAGACATAAACGCAAACTGTATCATTTGTGAGACTTTGAAATTTTGACAAAAACCAAAACTGAAATCATAACAACAGATCTTACGCAGGAATCAGGATTACACAAGTGTTCAAAATAAAAAATCCTGTGTATGGCATACACACAGTGTAATGTATAATAAGTGCTCTCATTATACACATTCAGATTCTATGCACCAATACGAGAAAATAAGTTCGTATAAATATAAATCCAGAAACGTCTCATTTTCCGTCTAGCCAAAACTTTGCGTTTTTTAAGGAAAACTTTATACCTCAAGAATGGACTGAGATATCTTAATGAAATTTGGTACGCATGTTTACATTAATGTTCTTTAATAAAAGAAAAATGGTGGTTATCTTGTGATCTCAAATTTCAAACTCTGACGGCCACTTAAATTTCTTGATCACCAATAGCTCTGTGAATTTTATTTTATCAAATTATGGTTTATTAAGTAAAGTATTAATCAATTTATTGTCAAACAGACTGTCAACTTGTTTGTTCAAATCTGGTAACAGATAACCAAGTTATGGCAGAAACCAGCACCCATAAATTCTGACAACTGGATTTTTTGTGCCAGACTTCAGTACCTCCTATATAGGAAAAATTTACTAAATTTATTAAATAAACGATATTAATCAAGTTTTTCATTTAGTAAAGAACGTTCATGTAAACATGTGTACCAAATTTCATTAAGATATCTCAATCCGATCTAGAGGCATAAAGTTTTACTTAAAAAACAAAACGGCGGAAAACTGGACCCATGTTTATAGGAACTTCTTTTCTTATATTGGTGCACAGAATCTGAAAACATACAATGAGCACACCTTTTAGGTTACATCCTGTACTTATCTTTATAATCATTACAATGATGGAAACAAAATCAACGTTGCTCCAAAACAGAAACTCAGTTTTTATGTGGTTGGTATTTGACTTAAGCCAATAAACAAAAACTGAAACAACAATGGAAAGGACTGGAATATCAAAATTAGGACAAGGATTACTTATTGAAAGAAGAGAATATAGAGCCTTTACGAAATTTAAATATTACTCACGGAACACTGAAACTATGAGTTACAAAGCATACTGTGTGCTTCTGCAGGGGAGGGGGGTACATGAAAAAGTAATAAATTATCAGCAAAATATTCTTCTATAAACATAAAAAGATCAGAAGAAATTATTTTGGAGGTGACTGTGATACAATTTCAAGAAACATTTGAATTTAGAATTACCAAAAAAATACACAATAAATGTGTGCATGTTTATTTAAAATATTCTGGTGTTGTGGTTACATACACTTTACAACAAAAACACAGACAAGCGCGTATGCAGCAATATGAATACCAATAAACTAAAAAATAAAAATGAACACTCTGTATGTAGTTAAACGTGTATAAATCTACTGCATGTAAAAAAAATACAAGAGCTTTCATAAACACGACGATATCTGGTTACAACAGTGCACACACACACACACACACACACACACACACACACACACACACACACACACACACATTCTACACTAGAATCAAAGCAACAACAGCTGCAAACATGTCAGGCAGAATATGTCATATTATCATCAATACATAAAACAATAATTATATTATTAACTTATCAAATGATTGAGATACCAAAAGAATAATTTCTATCGCACCTACAAGAGTATGTTATATGAATTACAGTCAGAAATAAGATAAAATTTTCCTAAGCGTAGCGTAGATATAAAAACAAATCAATAATATCACATGTAAACAATGAAACAGACCAAAGTAACTTTGGCAATTGTTGTCAATCTGATATATCTATTATCTTGATCTATTATTTTGATAATACTTATTTAAATGTAAAAACAGATCAAGAATATTGTACAAATCCTTTACACAAAAATATTCTTCTGTAACACCAAAACCATCATCATCATTATCATTGGCTCAACAGCCCTTTGTGGGCGCTGGTTTTCTTCAGAAGATTTCACCATTCTTCTCTATTCATAGAGAATTCTTCCAGTTTCTAGTTCCAGAGTACTGATGTCCTGTCCCACCCCGTCCCTCCGTCTGTTTTTGCCTTCCAACTTTCGTTTTACCTTCTGGCTCTGCATTAAATATCTTCTTAATAACTCTGCGTTCACAAGCACGTGTAATGTGTCCAGTCCATTCTCATCTTTTTAATTTAATAAAGGTGACCACGTCAGGTTCACCATACAAATTATAGAGCTCTAAATTATATCTTTTCCTCCAGGCTCCCCCTCTTCCACTGGCCCAAAAATTTGCCTGGGGATCCTCCTTTCAAATATATTTAGCTGCCTCTCATGTGATCTAGATAGCATCCATGTCTCTGATGCATAAGTCAAACGCCAAAACCAGTATTCTCTAAAACCCGTGATGCAATCAGAATAGAAACCCAAGCAATTTTTATAGTCATACAAAGCTTCAAGAGTTAACTTTCACTATCAAAACATTTTGTAACAGACACTTGAAGTTACAAGCTGTACATTGAGTCTTCTCATTCATGAATTAACTTCTATTTATAAACTACCAAAAATTAATTAGCTTTTAATGTCAGTCGATTTATCAGAACTGTATATTTTAGTGTCACTTACTCTTTTAACCTTGTGATTCAACTGTAACTTTGAACTCTCGTTGCACACATAATTATCAAAAGAATTATGCGTGCATTTTTGTACAACATATTAGTTAAACATGAACCAATCATTACTGTTTAAAAAACTTATTATGGTAATGGTTCCTATGAATAAATAAGGTAACTCACATCCAACCATAATTCAAATTAAACCACCCCCAGCATCATTTTAGAAGTGTTGTACATATTTCCGAACTAATCCACCATAAAAAATTTAATCATCAATTATAATCTCAAATATTTTAACCTGCTATTAACTGAAAAAATGATTGTCAATCTTACTAAACTGACTTTAAACCTGTCTATAAGGCTGTCAACTTACAAGAAGATGCAATGGATTAATATGAAGTATATATAATTATAGTTCCTCATAAATATACATTACAGTGTTCCTTAATGTTACCTAAACAATATTTATACATGAATAAATATTATTAAGACAAAAGTTGCAGTAGTTTACCACTATATCCGTCTGGCTGTGTTCTTTGAAAGTTGCAAGTAAATTAAATTAATTCTACATTATAGGGTACCGGTGTATAGATGGAAAAGTCATGTGGAGGTAAGTCGAGATACAAAATTAAAGTTCTACAAAGTTATGGCAGTCCTACTGTCCTATTGGTGTGAATTATGGACAACAACCAAGAAACAAGACAGTAAAATACAGGCCTCGGAAACGGCGTTCTTAAGAGGAGTTAAAAGGTGTTCTAAACTTGACCACATAAGGAATGAGGCCATAAGAGAAGAGTTACAAGTTTTTAACTTGAATGAAAAAATTTTTAAAATTACAAACAATGGTGGAAAGAGCACTTAGAAAGAATGTCAGATCCCAGACTGGCCAAACAAGTCTGGAAATACAAACCTATAGGACACGGGTGTATGGGTAGACTCAGGAAGAGACGGCTGGAGGATTTTTGAAGGCAGAACAGGCAGCACCTTGCCTACGCTGTGTTGTGAAGATGATGAAAACAAAAGTTTTTATTTGCAGAAGGAATACAAAGAGAAAGCCAAACATTTTGTTTAAAAGTCAAGCCTTTCATAAGATGAGCAAATTTATGTACCAAGACAGAACAGTCACTGTGGATGACCAAGATGTAACAGAAAAATTGAGAATATCCATCTCTTAGTAGGGGTCAGTCTTCAAACTAGGAACAAGTTTTTAACAATTTTCATATGACTATTGCCCTATGCGGTTGTACGGTTTGGACAGTCTGTGTTAGGCAGAGAAGACAACTGGAGAGCTCTAAAATGTAGTGCTACCAAAATATATTAAACACAAAGTGGATCGATAAAATTACAAGGGAAGAGAGGTGCTGGATAGAACAGGTAATGAGAGGTGTTCATGGAAGAGCTACAGTGCTTCGTTAAAAATGTATAGTTAATGGACGGGTTGAGCTTATGGAACACTGTGTCACAAAGAACTGCTGAGTATAGGGGAAGTAGATGAAGACCAGTGTAGTATATTAGTAATGCTGCCATTAAATGTGGACTGTATGAAATGAAGAAGAATGCCCGAGAGACTCCAAAACATTCAGACTGACAACACAAGAAGTATTATTACCTTGTGCGCGCGCGCGCGTGTTTGTGTGTGTGTGTGTGTGTGTGTGTGGTAACAAAAACTCATTACCAACTAAAATTACAAAAAACATGACATTTTTGACAAACCAGATATAATTTTTGACAAAATTATATTATACTAACTATACTAATGGAATAACAAATCAACAAAGTTCCACAGTACGTTAATCTATTAACGTCACAACAAATTCCTAGAAGAAATGGGGACCTTCAGTGAATGACACTTTGAGTGCTCATACGGTCATTTTATCTACCAAACACCATTTTGCCTGTGTCTATTCTTATCTTTATTCGGTTTCGATTGAATGTTTGAACTAAACTGTTTGTGATAAACTTACATGTTTCTTCACAAACAATCTAACCTATCATTATTTTATTTTACTGATTTATTGTTATCAAATGTATGGAATTATACTATCTACAACAAATTTACACTAACACATTATTTGTTACAAGAACTTAACACATCCAGACACAATAAAATTTTGAAATACAGATTGAAAGAAATATAAACTAAAGTGTTTTGTTATTATTTCAGAAATAACTTACAATAACTATCACATACTTGTATTTGTACTGTGAAACACGTGTGTTTATGAGACTGTAAAACATAAGAGTTCCTACAGATAATAATAAACACTTTGAATTGTGTATTAAAGACTTCATAGTGCTAGTGTACTTTGACCTGATGAGCACTTACACATGAAACGTCAAATATTTAAATGCATTTGCGTTTAAATTATGTAAAAAAGACACTCTATGTTTAAGTACGCAACAAATGTTTGTTATATTATATTGTGATATTATTCAATATAGTTTCTTCTGCAAGTAGTGTATTGGGGTTTTGTTGTTTCAATACCTTACGCATGTTTCACTGAAAAAAATTAGCTCACCAAGGTATGTGAGTAAATCACTTATAGAAAATTAGAGAAGGTTAGAGATAAAGAGATTTTCCTTCAAGATACAAAGCTTAGAGAAGGAAAAATAAGAACACTGTTTTAAATATTACTGCAGTCATCAAGTTCTAATAAACAGCAAATTGCCTAAGCAAGAGAGGAAATCCAGGTTTTTTTAAATCACATTCTAGTCCTTCATGTACGTTCCAAATAAACTACCAAAGTCTAATTGAAAAGTCCAAATAACCAGAATTAACTGTACCATTTTTTTGTGTGTATGCCAAAGAAAATCCTTAGGCCACAGGTGTATAAAGCAGAAAGAGAGGTCGACCTAGGATAAGATGGTTAGATGATCTGCTGGAACATCTCAGAAAAACGGTCATGAGGGTTTACGCTGAAGTGACAAAGGATAGGAGACACTGAAGAAGATTACTGATAGAGGCCATGGCTTACGTTGGACTATAGTTCTGAAGATTTTTTTCTTTTTTACATATTAAATAATTAGGATTATAAAAAATTAAGTGCCTAGTTGATGTCATTTAGATTGTTACATTTCTTATCAACAATGACCATAATTACTAGAATATTTCTTCTAATTTAATCAGTCCATTAACTGCACCAGATGAACACAGACGTGTTATTATTTTACTATTAATAATTTACACAGGAACATTCAGTTGATAATTTCATTTTATTTTTTAACTAAAAAAGTTTTCATCATAAATAATAAAACAGATCTGTCGTCGCATATACTTGTATGTTTTAAGAACTACATTAGTTTTGCTACTCCGTAAAACTGCCAAGCACAATTGTGACACAAAAGCAGACAGATGTAATTAAGGGATACTAAGTTACAGGTTGATGGCAGAAATGCTTATACAAGTCAAGAAAGACATTATCAGTCAAGCACCTGCAAAAATTGGTTTGACAGGATATACGGATTTTAACAGAGTACCATCAACAGAATGATCTGGTGGCTTCAGAATGATGCCATGCAACAATCTCTGGATTTTGCTGTAGTGACAGTAATACAGCAGATATGATATCTGCTCATATCGGATGAATGAAAGACCAGATGTTCAAAAAAACATCTGGTGTTTCATTCAACCAGTGAATAATTCTTGTATATATATTGTAACATAACAAGATTATGCCCTATAATAAATATAAATTAATCATCAAAATTCGTTGTAAATTATGCCTTAAACACAATCTTTCTTATAGATAATACGCAGAAAAGTATAAAAACAAATTAACAAATAAAGGAATGAAAATAAGATGCAACTATTTAAAAATAAATAATAATTTCAAGGAGTAAAAAGTAATAAAAAAAGGAAATATTATATTAAGTGCATACAATGCCAATAGGAAATGAAAACCTATTAAGTAATTATTTTAATGACAATGACAAGACTATCAGACAACATGACTATGACTACTACATCCAGGAGGGAAGATCAAATAATAAAAAATGTAAATAAATGTTAATGTAAATAGAAATATAGTGTATAAGTGTTAATAAGTTAGGAATTAAGTAAGAACACATTTGTTATGGTATGAGCCTATCAAACTATATATAAAGGTCTGCGAACCTCAAACAGATTACATTATTTTATGTAATCTCACTACGGACTATAAGTGATATAAAAAAAAACAATTAAAATAATATTAAACAATAATTACCAAATACCTAATACAAGAAAGGTGAAAATAATGAAAATAACGGTGATTAATGTTACAAAGCAGTGTATAGTGAAAGTGCATAGGAAATAGACCTGGTTATAATATAAACAGTAACACATGTAATTTATATAAAATAACTATGTAACTAATCTAATAAGATTAAGCAATGTATACAATACTTATAACTAGTGGATTATATCCCTAGAAACTAATTATGTACATCAGGGACAAGTAAAAATAAGATTAGAATAAATCATGTTAATTATAAGGTATAAAAACAACCCTGTGACCCATAAATCATATCGTGAAGCCAAGAGCTTTACCAAGTAAATCGAGAGATTAAAAGAAGAAAGTACTGTTGAATTTGAAATAAGCCAGAACAGATATAATTCGAAGCTGAACATTTCTACCAAAAAATAATGTCACACAGTAAATTAATGAAGGAAAGTTCCGGAAATAATGAGAAGTATACTGGGCTTAATATAAAACATGGAAACTTTAGGCCAGAAGAATTATAACAAGAAAATAATCTGTAAAACTAAACAGCAATCTGGTGAGATGGTTCTATTAAGCTAAGACATACATTTGTTCAATCATTATTAAATTTAAACCAACTAGAACAGTGAACTGATATAACAAAAACACTATAAACATTATGATTATTAATTTTATTTTCTCATTGTACTATTTTAGTTTGTTCTGATTAGATTAAGTTGTTTCTTTTGTACAATCCAAAGAACCCATGACACAACACACATACCCAACATCACATTAATGAAACTGATTTATAATTTTTATATTTTCTATAATATGTATGACACGTTGTTACGTATGACTTTGACTGTACATTGACTTTAATTTTTTATTGACCCTGAGAAAGAGTTCTTATGTTATTGAATCTAAAGGAGCTACCGAATGAAGAGAAAGGCGTTGCATGTCAATAAATTTTAATGCATGTAAAAAAAAAGTAAAGAGTAATAAAATAAAGCTAAGAATTAAGACAAGAGTTAATTTTTTATTTCACTTTACATAAATTGGCACCAACAACTTGGAGCTACAGGATATAATTACATATAAGGGTAAGATTTATATTTAGATTTATATTATACTTGTCTTGATTGTTCATCATCTTTTTTCACAGCACTACACTTTATATAATAATGAAACTTTCAACTTGTGAAACTTACTTGTCTTTTCTTCTCTAACGCGTTTCGGCATGGTGTTCGCCTTCGTCAGCTTTGAGACAGACTGCCATTAATTTTTAACGGTTTTTACTTGGAAGGTATATGGGGGTGGTGTGTTGAGGAAGGGGATTGGCGCGGGGATCCAAATTATTGTTAGTTTTTTGTATAATTGTGTCAAAAAGTGTATGTGATTTATACTGTAATTGGTCATTAAGTATGTTGTTTGGTTGTGTTGTGTGGTGTTTGTATATTTCATATTGTTCTGCTGTGTTAAGTTTTCAACCTTTGGGTAAGTAGTGTAATATTTCAAGATTAGTATCTATGTTGGTGTAGCTGTATCTATGTTGTATGTGTGTTTCGGGTGACAAGAGATCATCACACTTACCAAAATAATAACTGAGCAAAATTACTTTACATACAATAACAAGATATACACACAAACAGACGGTCTCCCGATGGGATCCCCCATATCTGGAATACTGACAGAAATATATATACACAACATAGAACAGAACCACATAATAAACAACAACAAATACACCAACAAAATCATTTACTGGCACAGGTATGTAGATGATATATTACTTTTATTCAAAGGCAACACAAGACAGGTTGAAAACTTCCACAAATACATAAACACAATACACCACAACTAAAATTTACACTGGAAATTGAACAAAACAATAGTATAAATTTTCTGGACCTAACAATTAACAAAACTAACAATACACACACGTACAAAATATACAGAAAACCAACCACAACCGACATGGTTATACACAACACATCAAACCACCCAACAAAACATAAACATGCGACCTTCAACCATATGCTCCATAGACTAACTAAAATACCATTAAGTAAACAAGATTATACTGATGAACTCAACACAATCAAATACATAGCAATGAAAAACGGATACAACCCTAATTTAATAAACAAACTACACAAACACATCATAAACAAAAACAACAAAATACCAACAACACACAACACAATAAATATATCACACTCACATACCATAACTCCAACACACACAAACTCGCCAACACATTCAGAAAACACAAGTACACAATAGCATACAGAACAAACAATACCATAAAAAAACACATCAATGATACAAACACGGACATAGAGAAATACAACAAAACAGGTGTTTACAAATTAAATTGTAATAACTGCAATAGTTTCTACATAGGCCAGACGGGAAGATCTTTTTCATCCCGTTACTCTGAACACCTAAAAGCTTTATCCAACAACAATATACACTCCGCGTTTGCCACACACATACACACAAAAAACCACAGCTACACCAACATAGATACTAATCTTGAAATATTACACTACTTACCCAAAGGTCGAAAACTTAACACAGCAGAACAATATGAAATATACAAACACCACACAACACAACCAAACAACATACGTAACGATCAATTACAGTATAAATCACATACACTTTTTGACACAATTATACAAAAAACTAACAATAATTTGGATCCCCGCGCCAATCCCCTTCCTCAACACACCACCACCACTATACCTTCCAAGTAAAAACCGTTACAAATTAATGGCAGTCTGTCTCAAAGCTGACGAAGGCGAACACCACGCCGAAACGCGTTTGAGAAGAAAAGACAAGTAAGTTTCACAAGTTAAAAGTTTCATTATTATATAAAGTATATTATATTATACTAGAAACAACACACTACAATATAAATCACTTAACACATACTTTATATGAGTGCAATTTGGCCCCAACCATAACAAACAGTTCTGATCCAACCTAAACTGCTACTTATTATTTACATTCTTGGATTTCGTTGTCCATGACGTGTCCGTTACTTAACTAAATATCACTATAATATTGACGACTCGGAACACAAAGTTTTTTATAAGTAAAAACGTAAAGTTTTACCTTACAGCCTAAACCGGCTTTCACCTATAGAAGGCTTCATCAGAGGCTGTCGTTAGTAGCGCTGCTCGTCTTGTTGTTGGCGACGAGAAAGTGTTTCGAACATACTACACGTACACACAAAAGGCCGAAAACTAGACACTCTAGAACAATTAGAAATATACAAACACACAAAAACAAATAAAAACGACATCCTAAACGAACAGACACAATTCAAATCACACGCATTATTCGAACACATCTCACCACACACACACAGCTTCAATCTTTCGAAACACTTTCTCGTCGCCAACAACAAGACGAGCAGCGCTACTAACGACAGCCTCTGATGAAGCCTTCTATAGGTGAAAGCCGGTTTAGGCTGTAAGGTAAAACTTTACGTTTTTACTTATAAAAAACTTTGTGTTCCGAGTCGTCAATATTATAGTGATATTTATTATTTACATCTAAGATTTATTCATCAGTAATTCTTAGTCTGATTTTAAAATATTGTTCACCCTTTCATCTTGTGCCCTAAAATAAGTTTTTTCAAGTTCTTTGTTACAAGATAATTAAAATTATGTTAATCCTTTGAGTTTTGTTAATATTTTAAATGCTGTATATGTTGTTAGCATCTTATACTATAAAAATTCCAAGTTAGAGAGACATGATTTATTTTGATATGAAATGTATAAGCCAATCTTTAAATTCTACTTTTTAATTAATTTTTAAACAATTGAGGTGTCCTTCTCATAAAAAAATTGTTTCTTTTCCTTTTACTTCCATGTCCCATAAGGAAATGGAACATTAATTTATTAATGGTGATGGCAAAAAAACCAGACATTTTGGCAGTGCCATCGACTGCCATCATCAGTGAAAATCGAGTGGGCTAACGTGAGGTGGTACACGTTAGTGACCACAGTACTGTCGTTAAGGCTGAAGAAAGAAGTAGTTTCTATGGAAATATTTAATTTCAAAAATGATTTTAAATACAAATTTCAGAACATGGAAGTTATGTATGGTTCTCCATACCAATATTATTAACAGTAAACATTATTGGAGAATTTTTCAGTGAAGGTTTGTGAGGATCGGTCAAAAATATAACACAAATTTTAACTTATTTGTGTCGATGTTTTGACAATGTTTATTGTCATCATCAGGACCTGTGTATGAATACAAAAGAAATATCAAACACAACAAAACAATTGTGTGTGTGTGTGTGTGTGTGTGTGTGTGTGTGTGTGTGTGTGTGTGTGTGTGTGTGTGTGTGTGTGTGTGTGTGTGTGTGTGTGTGTGTGTGTGTGTGTGTGTGTGTGTGTGTTATTGGAGAAGTAAACTTAGTCCAGGATCAAAAGAAGTAGTCTTAATCACAGCGTGCAGTGGAGTCACCACTGAAAACAAACTATTTTTCAAGATTTTGAAATCCAACATACATTTCATTTTATTAAAATAAAACATTTATTCGCCCATTCTACAGCATGGCCATCCTCTTTTCAGTCTAGCCACTGAGGATGCCATGTCTCAGAAACATTAATATCAAAATAAAACAATGTGTTGAAGCTAGAAACAGTGTTTTAATAGGCAGGGGATATTTTTACTACTTAACACAAAGACAACATTAAAATCATCATTAGTGAAATTTAAAGTTAATCTTTGTTAAATCCATTAACTAACTGATAAGGTGTATTGTTAAGGTTGCATTACAAAAAAAAAACATACAACAATGTCAAACATTGTTTGTACAGTCAGTTAAAGTTTCAGAGATAATGAAACTTGTCACACACACACCCGTGCACACACACACACACACACACACACACACACGCATGCACATACACACGATAACAAGCATTTAATACAATCTGTCAACACAAGGTAACTTAACCACCTACCAACTGACACTTTGCTTCATTAAATTACACGTTGTTTAAATAATTACCCGCTTTGTTTCAGCTTTTTCTACTCAATAACTCATGTGCATGTGCATGCACATACCACAAGCACGTGTGCGTACACACACACACACACACACACACACACAATATACATATATACATTCAAACACTTCTTGCTACAGTCTACCAGAAATATATAAATCTAATTGCCCACACAAGCAATAAACACGGGACATGAATTCCCAGACATAACCAATACGACACTAATAAAACACATCCACACAAAAGGACCATAATGAACACTTGGGAAAATTTACAAATATACAAACATAAAACACAAAACAAACTAATACCTGAACAAATACAAATCAATACAAAACATGACACAATTTTCAAAGCACTCAACAAAGAAAATACACAAAATACTAATATATACACCTCAATCACACACAATAATACCAGTTTAAAGCACCAGAGACCAACAGGAAACCAAAGCAACAACCAGCCAACACACAAATACCTCACAAGGCACAAAATCAGGAAGGCTGAAGATGGGAACACAAGGCTTCCCGAAACATGTTCCAAATAGGGAGAAAACATCTTGAGGTAAAGTCATTATAAAATATATAATATATATTCACTTAGAAACCTCTGATGATACTGATATTTTTCAGTGAAACGTGCGTCAGGTGTTAAAAAGAATATACAAAATTATACTACTTACAGAAGAAACAAATTGAAAACATCACAAATTAAAACACACACACACACACACACACACACACACACACACACACACACACACACACACACACACACACACACACAAAACAAGAGCATGTGTTCCAAAACATGAACCGCCAACATTAAAAGCAAAATAAATTATATCAATTCTGGAGTCTATTTTGGACAAGCATCATATGTAACTGTCACCACCAGGAGACTTAATATTTTCACCACTACAACCCCCATCTACCATATAAAATCAATCTTGTAACTCCTTTTTCTGGGCCCCCCAATAAATCCTTTGTGGCCCCCCCTACTACCCTTACATATTTCATGCTTTTGTTCCCTCTTGAATACTAACACCTCTTTATAGCTATGGCAACTATTAAAATTACAAAATTACTTAAACAAAATAACTGTTCCTTCTTGTATGAAGTATACTCAACTATTAAATATACCTTTTCTTACAACTGACAGTTTGATTTGTTATTCAGTATCAACTGAATTGTGTCTTTGATCAATGTAAAAAAATATTGATCATCAGATGTCACTAGTAAATAATTACAATTTTGACATTTATTGAGTTTATATGCACCTTAAAAATGTACACATTTTATTACATTTAAATTCATGAGGGTAGTGAAACTTTTTATTAATTTTTATATCATACACTTTATTAATTAATCTCTTATTAAAAAAAAATCACCTTTAAAACTTTCTGTCATCTGCTTATAGCTTTATAATTTGGAACAATGTTCGTATAGGACTAATATTGACACTAGAATTAAAGAAAAATATTCTGATATAAAGACACTTTGTTTACAAAAATAGCATTTTTTTGTATTTAAAAGCATTACTTGAAATGCTGTTCTTAACTGGCCTCGGTACATTCTTAACTGAAAACACTGCTCTATTGTGCAGTTAACCAGATAATTTACGCTCTCAAAGTACAAAATAATGTAAAAAAATAAGTGTATATTTGTTTTTCGTGTTAAATACATATGGGGAAATTTGGTTTCACTAAAGTTGAATGGTTTACACCTATTCATAAAAAATTAATGAGAAATTTTTGCACAGACCCTCCTTAGTCCACAAGCCACCCTGAACTGTGGGCCCTGCAGGCCCGGAAGTTACATCACTGTATAAAATTACGCTTTGCGAAACACAACTTTAGCAGATTTAATAAGTTTTCTTCAATTTAACAATAAAATGTGTAGGACACAAGCTCACACAAGACATATCTGGACCACACGACTAATTAGAATGAGAGCTATCAGACATAAAAGTAACATAAAAATAAATTTCACCTAAAAATCACCTAAAAACAATGAAGTGTAGTTTCCTTATCATCACTGTGATACTTCATACCGTTCCATTCCTCATCACTTCCAAAGAAGTGATATGTACAAAGAATATTCATACTTTCCCGCATTATTCTTATACATATATTTTTTGAATATTTCAGTATTTCAATAGTTTCAGCTATTGCCATCATAATATTACAAATTAATTTCTGTATTCCTGTAAGAAAAGTGTTGTTTACTATTATTAATAATAAATTATCTTTAAAAATGTGGCTTTACTGTAGAATACTGAGCATTTCATGGACAGCACATATAACTAATGTTGGAAGTTCTTAGAAAGATGAAGAAAGAAAGGGACGTTATTAACACAGTGAAGATAAGAAAGCTTCAGTATGGGACATCTCATGAGAAATGAACAGAGACTTTACTTATTGCAATCCATACTACAGGGAAAAGTACTAACCGAGAATCTCATGGCTGAGAAATTTAAGGACCTGGTTTGGCACGAATACAACTGACTTATTCCGTTCAGCAGTACAGAAAGTTAAAATTGTCTGTATGATATCCAACATCCGAAATGGATAGGAACTATCAGAAGAAGAAGAAATTAAATACACACATATATGCTCAGATTTTTCTTGTACGTATATTTTTTTATATTATTATTAATAATAACAAAACTTTTTACACGAATATATTTTTATTATTTTTTCAATTTCAATGTTTCGATAGTATTCAACTACCATCATCACATAAAATTCATAAATTAAATTTGTTTACAATTTTTCAAAAATATTTTAAATTTATTAATTTTATATATGATGATGACAGTTGAATATATTGAAACATTTTAATTCACAAAATAATTTAAAAAATTTAATTCGAACAAAATTTTAAATTTATTAATGTTATATCTGGTGATGACAGTTGAATACTATTGAAACATTGTAATTCACAAAATAATAAAGATATAACTTATTCCTGTAAAACGTTTTGTTATTATTAATAATTATATAACAAATATAATATAATACGTATAAATATATTTATCACAATGTGTGTATATAATATGTACACACATTCATCTGCTCAAATACCGGTGGCATAGATATGAGGATAGGTCAGGGAGCTACAACCCCCACTAGGTAGGTCACAAATAGATTTTATACAAAAGCCCTGCATGCAGGCAATACAGGCTTGCTAGCAATCATAATATATCATACACAGTGGGTTATAACTTGTATATTTCCTACTACTGCTAACAACTCTTGCCAGAATTAACCTGTGACCACGGAAAAATCTTGGTCATGGAAAAATTCCATAATCTTCCTACGGAAAATTCCTGGCTACACTACTGACATGCAGGCAGCGGGAATCCCCCCCCCCCCCCATATATTTTAGAATAATATCCAAATTACATTACACAAAATCAAAATAAATTAAACCAATTATATTTATAAATTATCAATTCGTATAAAAATTAAATTAATCACGTAAATCAAACATACAGGTTACATCTCGCTTTTATCACTGTCGTTTGTAAAATTCTGTGCTGTGTCTACTCGACAAATTTAGACGTTATTTTTTACAACTGCCAGCCTTAGTCTGAGTATTTTTTTCCGTTCGATGATAAAATACACACATACAAACATAGTCGCAGGTTTGCCGCCAAACATGTGAAGGGTGTGCATGAATATTTTACATATGAGAGCTGTTCGGTATTAATTAAAAAATAAAATAAATTAAAATTCAAAAAGTTAACTTCGAAATTATATCGACGTTAAAAATTAATAAATAAATAGTAATGGTTCACCTTGGCCAAAGGATCAGGTGCGACCACGTTCTTGTCATCGCCGTCAGTCCTCACGTTGATACCGCTCCAGCCCTGGTGGCCGATCGGGCTAGTCACCGTCGGTGGCGGAGCCGCGGCAGAGACGACTTTCGGTTTGTTCAACACCATGTCCGCGGTAACACTACTCACGCACAAGTCGTGCATCTTTTTATCATCACTATGAAGTATAATACCACTACGTCACTCTTTGTGATAACACATTAAACTCGAGATATACTTTACAACAACAAAAATTATCCACTTTCAAATCCGCGTATCTTTAGCAGCAGCAGCAACAACGATGAGCAGCCGCCGCGATTCGATTCTCGAACACTTAATCTATGGTGTGACCGACGACTGATAAAACGCCGCGCGTTGTCGTTCCGCTTGTACCTGATGCTGACGTCTCAAGGTCGTCGTCACTACGATTCTTCCTTATCGCTCTCCGTCTCTCCGCGTGTTCTACATACTACGCTGCCTGCCGTCCGTCCGTCTACCCGCCCACAAGACAGGAACTACATTATCCTCTTTGCTCCCATTAACGAACGAGAACCAAGTGGTGAGTGTCAGACGTCCGGCGCTTGCCGTTCTGTTTCGTCGTCGTCTCAGAACTCGTTTGTGACCGACTCTGCAGTGTGCCGCGTAATTCGTTTTAACTGAAAACAACCTGAGAAGAGTTTTATACAAAAACCCCCACACACCGTATACGACTGTTTTTCCTTATCCATACGTATTAGTATTAAATTTTATGCAACCTGACGCAATTTCCACAGAATCGATCAATTTCCGCGAATCATATCCAGTCTCTGATGAATACTGTGAAATTCTTGTTTGTTTATACAAGCACACATCTGAACCAGTGGCGTAACCAGGAGATGCTCCTTGGATGAATGAGACTAGTTTCTGGGGGGGGGACACTACCTTCTTGGGGAGGGGGGCTAGCTTGAAGGTTGGATTCGCCATTTTCCTCAGAAAAAAGGAGATATTCAAGCTTCTTCCCATCAAGGCCGGATTAGAAGCGCGCTGGTGCCTTATGCTGCCATCAGAGTGCTCCCCCCCCCGTTCAAAATTCAACATTTTATCCATTATTTACACTGATAAATGACATACAAAATTTCCAAAGTTAACATTTATTTTATTAAACTTTCAAACAACAAATATTCAGTTAAATAGTGATTACGATGAGGATAGTAGTAGGCCAACTTAAGCTTAGAAAATACTGATCAACCCATTTCTTTCTTGATTTTGCCTTAATGAAGTGTTGTAAAATTTCTTCTAAATCGAGCGACTCAAGTATCTCGCTTTCAATATTCAACCTTGCTAACGAAGATAATCTCTCATCTCCCACAGTTGAACTCAACATATCTTTAATGCGTTTTAATACAGAAAATGACCTTTGAGATTCCCAGTTAGCTATTGGAATCGTTAAAACAGACGATGAGGAATGTATATATTCGGAAATACACCAATCATTTTGCAATCCATGATCCAGTTTAATACTTTGAGCGGACAAACTGTAGAATCATGCAATATATTATCTTCATTCGAACGATTTGAAAAAAAAACCTGTTTCTTGCAATTTTACTCGTGACACAAAGTGCTTCAATTCTGTTAGAAGATCGTTCGAGTAAACTTCTATACGATTTTTCGCTTGGTTTTCCAAACTGGACACTCTCCATGGTTAATAACTGCGAAAAAAAAAATGCATAATGTGATCATAAGCTTTGCTTCGCTTAGTCAATTCAGCTGACGCTCTGGTGCCCGGTGCTGCAGCATACACTAGCGTTATGGATAATCCGCCACTGGATGAATACTGTGAAATTCTTGTCTGTTTATTTATACACGCACATATTCTGAACCAGTGACGTAACTAAGAGATCCTCCTTTGGTAAAAGAGACTAGTTTGTGGGGGTGGGGGACTACCTTCTGGGAGGGGGGGTCATGAGACTATAAAAAAAGTCTTTATAGCTTGAAGGATGGACTCCCTGTTCTCCTCAGGAAAAATGAGATATTCAAGCTTCTTCCCATACCAGAAGGGCGTATTTACGGGGGGGAACGGATCGCATCCCCCCCCTCCGCCAGATGGTCGAAAAAACTTGACGAATTTTGTTATTCTCTTATCACATGTTTTTATATTATATTATCACGCTTTTTGCGACCACTTTAAAGACAGTAATATTGATTAGTCTTAACTTGTTTCTTTTTCTTTTGTATGAGGCCGACTCGACCGGACCCCCCCCCCCCCCAGACCAAATTCTAGACACGCCACTGTCTGAACTAATCGTTTATACAATCATTTATAAGCCTTATTTTAACACAAGCAACTGGCGTTGAAATAGGCTTACGTAAAGTGATATGGAATTTTACTGAAATTTTAAACAGCTCTGGGGGATTGATTCCCCCCACCCCCGTAGTTACTCCACTGTCTGAACTTAAAACTCGTTAGAGACATTTTCCGTTACAGGCCAACATCACTCCAATTCCTCTCTATTACAAACATCAAATCGTACATATAACTGCACGGTAGACCCAAACAACCGTGCAGTACAAGAGGAAGTGGAGACAAACGCGAACAGAATTTGGTACTTTCCCAGTGTAGAGTTCCAAACTACATTTTCGATGTTTTGAATGTGCGATTGTATCGATATACCACGATATGAAGAAGAAGAAGTATACTACTTGTAAATATTATTCTATTTCTTAATGTAAAGCAAAAAGACGTAATGTTTTCATCTGTGAGGTTAGATAATAATGGTTTTTGGTTTTTACCTTACTGTTTAAAAAAATTAAAGCCATGGTTAGGAAAAATATGACGTTTAATGTGTAAAGACTGTATTTCTAAACATCAGATGAAATAAAATTCTTAACTGGAATGACTGCTCTATTGTGCTGTTAACCATATAATTTATGCTCTGAAAGCACATCATTAGGTTTTACTTAAGTTTACACCCATTTGTAAAAAGTTTAGAATAATGTTTGTGCAGGCAACCTGCAATGCTGGCCCAGCAGTTATGCCACTGTATAAAATTATACTTCACTTAAACACAACTTTCAGATTTAGTAAGAGTTTTCTTTATGTTTTTGATGACAATGCTTTAAAGAAAGTAACAATATATCTTTTATTCGACTATTTGTCTCTCTGCCCGGTTACCGATGAAACAAATTTCGTTGTTCTGCTAGTACCCTTTTCCAAGTACAAACGGTCTCAGGTTATCAAAGGAATATCCTGGAGTCCAGCTAGACCAACATACTTACCTGAGTACGTTACTATTTGGTGACGATAAAATATTAATACAAGAGAGTGAAGATAAATTACAACTGGCAGTGCACCGACTGAATCAAATATGTCCAGAATATAATCTTAAAATTTCGTTGCATAAAACGAAAGTTATGGCTTTCCAAGGCAAGTATATCCCGTTAGCTCGAAAATAATTGTCAACAATAAGCCAATCGAACAAGTATCAAATTTTACATACTTGGGCTGCGACACAAGCTATAATTATGACAATGACATGGAAAATAAAATAACTAAGTTCCAGGCAATATGTGGCACAATAAATAGATCATTAAATAAGAAAACACGAAAAGACACGAGGATAAAAAAACGATGGCTGTACCTGTACTTATGTATGGGAGTGAAAGTTGGATAAATACCAAAAAAGGAGACAGCAAAATACAGGCAGCAGAAACGAGATTTTTGAGACGGGTCAAAGGCTGCACAAGAAGAGATTTAGTAAGAAACGAAGACGTGCGAAATGAACTAAACATGTATGCAATAAATGAAAAAATAACTGAATATAAAGGAAGATGGAAACAACACGTAAATAGAATGGGAAATGGGAGAATACCCAAAAAATACTTAACTACAACCCAAGAGGGAAAAGAGATATAGGGAGACCACGAAAACGGTTGTCGTAAGTTTGTGAGGACGGATCAGGCAAATGCTTGTCTTGTCTTGTCTAGCGCAAACAACCACCGATGGATTTCTAGTAAACTATCTCAAGTACTTATTTCTTTAAAAGACGTCTGTGACGGATTCTTGACGTTAGGTCTACTAGTGAGACGGACTTGTACCATCACTCCAGTCTACTTTTTTATTACAAAGACGAACTAAACACGATAAGATATCTAGCAGAATCCAACGGATACAACAGAACAATAGTCAATAACCTCTTACACAAAACACAAAACAAACAACAGACAAAGACAGAAAACAACACATTCATAACACTAACATACATCAATAACCATACTGAAAAAAATAGCCCACAAATTCAAAAAAGCATGATACAGAATCGCATACTAAACTACAAACAAAACAGAACACACAGTATCGAAACACACACACACACACACACACACACACACACACACACACACACACACACACACACACACACACACACACACACGCAGCACAAAACAAATTCGATCTACCTGGTGTTTACAAACTGAACTGCTCAGATTGCAACAAATTCTACATAGGCCTGACAGGTGCACAAAGGCACTACACTCCACTACAGAATCCATCTTTGCAAACCGCCTCATTGAAGCAAACCACCTCACTGAACCAAACCACACATACAAAAACATCGACAATAACATGGACATTCTACACGTAAACACAAAAGGCCGATAACTAGACACTCTTGAACAATTGGAAATATACAAACACACGAAAACACATAAAAACGACATCCTAAACGAACAGACACAATTCAAATCACACGCATTATTCGAACATATCACACCCCACACACGCAACAACGATCTTTTAAAAGTGGATACCGTCGCCAAGAACAAGACGCTGCTCCCAGCGGCAGCCTCCGACGAAGCTTTTTTAAAGCGAAAACTGGTTCAGGTTCTAAGGTAAAACTTTTACGTTTTTACCCATAAAAAACGTTGTGTTCCGAGTCGGTAGTGAAATAATTATATTTCAAAATCGACGTTTCGGCTAAACAACAAATCGAAAACTGTCTTCAGGCAAAAACAAAACTAAAACATCGCAAATAAAAGATAAACAATACTCTGTTCGACAACCGACAGAGAGTCAAAACACACTACCACTGTAATATATGGGTAAACAATAATTTTTTTTTTTTTTTTTGCGTAGAGCCTCTGTGGGCTACGTTTGGTCCGACTGGTTTCTCCTCCTCTCCCACATCTCTTTCATTCTTGATCGAGTCTCTCCCTCCTTTCGTCAGTCCAGATGGCACCTCTCCTCTTCTTGGGGTTTTCCTGAAAACCTTGGGCATTTTTCAATTTCTTTTTGAGTGGTCAGCATTCTTCAATGTCTTCTTGAGTAATCTGCAGTTCTTCTATGTCTTTTTCTGTTTCTTTGAACCACGTATTGGACATTTTGTGCTTTTCGAAATAGTAAAAAAGCTTCCCTGTTAGTCTGTCAGGAATCATTCTTTGAACGTGGCCGTAGAAAGTAATTCTTCTTTTTCTAATTACGTCTGTGATTTTCCCAACACGTATATACAGCTCATTATTGTGGCGTCTTCTGTACTGTTCTCCATATTATATTGATTCCAAGATCATCTTTTATTTTATTTTATTTATTTTTTTTTGTTACCCATATATTATGTAAATACTTTAGTGCGCTTTGACTCTTTGTGGTGCAGGGACAGAGTACTGTTTGTATTTTATTGCGATTTTTTTTTTTTTTTTACCCATATATTATGTAAATACTTTAGTGCGCTTTGACTCTTTGTGGTGCAGGGACAGAGTACTGTTTGTATTTTATTGCGATTTTTTTTTTTTTGCCTGAAGACAGTTTTCGATTTGTTGTTTAGCCGAAACGTCGTTTTTTAATTAAAAAATAGCAGCGATGGAAGAATTCCGCCTTACTAGTAGGGCCAATGTCTCAAGTACAAGCACAACGAATATTTATACTTTTTATTGATACTTTTATTTGTCTCCGATGAGGCAACGTTAAACATACGTGAACACGTTAAACACTTGTGAAACTGCACTAAACAATAAAACAAAATAATGTTATAATTACTAATTTTGTTTTTGTGATAAATTATTTATAAACTACTAAAAATTAAGCGAGCTTTTATTATATTACTTTAAAAAATTGTCATCACGTTATCTGTCTCCATGATTCCAATTTAGTCGCGCTTACTTGCGAAACTGCTCACTGTCATGCTCTGCCTTTCAGTGCCTCCAACATTATCAAGTCCACGTCTACCATATGGACACGTTTTACGAAAATCGGTTAACGCGTTCAAAAGTTTTCGTGAGAGATACCCCGATGTTCATTAATTATAACAGACATTCGTAAGTCATAACAGACACACGGATAAATGCCAAACGGTCGATTCCATCGGAAATGAATTAATAGAAAAACTAATGCTCAAACTCGATAACAGATAACTCAAATAATCAAGCTGAACAACTTGTTACTCTGAAGGCATCAGAAAAGATTCAAGGAAACTTAACAACATATAAAAGAAGTAAACCCAAGGAAAGCGACAGTACACACGAACAACAGAATAACAATAGCAAATATAACGTCAATTAATAATCCCACCAACCATAACTACCTTATAGAAGAAACACGGAAAGCCACAACAACGCTAAAACGCAATAACTGGAGAATAAACTTCAAATGGGTCAAGGCTCAGGTAATAGTTTATGGTAACGAACTGGCAAAAGCAGCAGCACGGAATAATGAATGAACTGGCAATGTCTTTTGACAAATTCCCCAAAAGTGCAGTGATTCAAGAATTAACTAAAGAAACTACACGTAAGTGTGAAAACGAATGGAAGGAAACAAAGAAAGTACAGTAACTAAAATGGTCTTCCCTAATATCAAAGCTGAATGGTCATACAAACAAAACTGAAAATGACTCCCACCTTCACACCAATGGTGACTGGACATGGAAAAACGAAACCTCCGCTTCAAGATAATAAACGACCCAGTGTGCCAGTGCAATGCAGGAGAAGAAACAATGGATCACATCGTATATGAGTATGAGATGTTAAAAAATCGGTATGGAAACCATACACGACTTCCATATTATAATTAATTATAAAATTATTTTTCATATGTAGGCCTACACTCGGAACGAAACCAAATATATCAGCATGCTTTTGGTAAAAACACTGAGAAAAATAATCAAAATACGAATTGTACCTAGTTGTTAATATTTTAAAAATAAATAATTAATTTGATTAAATTATCTTTTATTTAAACGACGCGAATGAAAGCGAACACCGCCCAGCGTTTGTTATCTGTGAATTTTGAAAACGAAAAATTATTTTGTTCATGTATCCGTGGTGACATAGCGTGGAACGATATCAGTTGTTAATATTTTAGTGAAACGTTTAAGTTTTCGGTCGATTAAATTTATAACATAAAAACTACCCCCTCCCTCTTCAACTACCCTTCTCATTTATAATATTTCATCTATTTTTCTACAGTGGATTATTATGACCTTCTTTTCAGGATACTTCGTTTAACAAAATTAAGTACTTTACTCTTGTTAAAACATAAATCGTTGCAGGTAAACTACCTCTTCCCCTTAACCGATCTTCACCAAAATCAATAGGCCTTGAGTCCCCTAAAACTCGGGCAAATATGTAAAAAATTATTTGATTGTGTGAATTTGCGGCAATAGAAAAAATTCTACACACAGACACTTTTCGGAAAATTACTTTTTTCATGTTTTGAGGGCAGTACAATCAGAATCAGCCCTTATCTCGAACACGGGGTTTTTCGCAATCACCATACTTCCATTTCCTTACGGAACACGGAAGTAAAAATCAGAGACAAAATCTAATCACGTGTAAAAAAAAAAAATGGCCGCCTACAAAAGTAGATCTTATAAAGAAACATCTGAAAGAATTCAAAACATTTATCACTGCAACAGAAATCTAATAAGTTACTTTATTGTAAATAATCAAATATTGACATATAAGCGTTGTAAGCTATGTAATGTAATACGTTTTTATTATTACTTGATGCAAATGTATATAAACATACTGTAATTCAAATAAGGAAAACTTGGCATGTAGTATTACACAATTGTAATGGGCATACTGCAAAAAAATGGTCGAGTCAAAACTGAATACTCGCTGCGCTCGTTCAGTCAATATTACGTAATGTGTATAGAGAGGATTATTATCTTTTGTATACATTCTGTGTGTGTGTGTGTGTGTGTGTGTGTGTGCGTGCGCAGTGGATTTTGATCCTCTGTTTAAATCAGCTGCCGGTATCTTTCTACGCAGTTGTAACAGTAACTGTAATTAATTAATGTTACAGTACCATTACATGCACACACACACACACACACACACAGGCTTGACGATAACACGCACGATACATGTACTAATTAGTACTTGTACAATTCTCGCCTTGAACAGAAGATTCTGAAGGTTACAACCGAATGCTGCCGACGTATTTTCAATTGTGTTCGCTTAACTGGCCAAATCGCGCGGTAGATCCTTGGTATTTGATATCCCTTGATAAAACTTTCTGTCGGCAGAACATATTTCTTTTTTAACGTACGTTGCCAGGACGTTTTAGTGTTATGTGGATAGTTCTGTGCACAACAATTCTATACGCATACCGTGTGTGTATGTGTGTGTGTGGGGGGGGGTCTACTTCAAGTTGTCTTTTCTAATGCTGTGACGACGTCTACGGAGTGACAACGCCCGATAAGCATCCTGTTCTAATGGTTTTCTTTAAAATCAAGTCTTGTAGCCTACAATTCTTTTTTTATCTTAACCTATTAAAACAACAGCCTTTGATTTTGTGTGTTTTCCGTAATCCGCAGTTTTTGTTTGCTCGACAGACCCACCATCCCGTACGTGTCGGACCAGTGTAAATATACAAGACACCATTAGCGTGGCGTCCATGTAACCGCTGTTGCCGGCGGCAACAGTACTGGAAATAAGAGAAAATAATATATTAATTATGCCACAGAATAAATACTTTAGTTATTGAATAATTTGAAATCCGAACAATATTAGAAGGGAAACTTGAAGAAAAGCGTAACATTGCTTTCGAACTGCTGGGCACTTGCACCGTCTTGTGTTGACGACTCGGTCATCGGCTGTTTTACTGCGTACGGTCATTTACCTCCTAGTAGTTATTACTGTACAAACTGGGGAGGGGGGGACAGATTCGTTCACCCAATGTGTTGCCGCTGTACAAACCGGCAAAGCGATCAGTTAACAGCTGTGTTCATTTTCGGAACTGACGTGCAGCAGATACTACGTACTTGTTTGTGTTTTGTTCGTTTAGTCATGTGTTTCTCTGTTTGTCTTTATTTTTAATTCGATTATTTGTGTTCTAATTTATTCTGTGTAAGTATATAATGAGAGTCGGATCCCGTTGAACCGCGACCCTCTTCTTCTCCCAGCGAATGGTAGAAAGTGCTCTAAAAACAACACTCGGTACAAGAAAAAATTCGACTTAATATTTAGGTTTAAGTTTTAGGCCTATCACAACCACGTTATGTACCTATCACAAGTGTTATGTACCCACGTCACGACACTGCAAGACACACACACATATACACACATCGCTAAGCCTCTTGTTATTCATTCAATTCGTGAACCGTTTCTTAATTCTCTGCATACGGATTCTTACTACTATATTGATATTACGACCAGGAAACGCTCGAGGCGAGACTTTGAACGTTTAGAAAGCACAGTAACTGTTTGCATCAGATCGGACAGAAACAAAAACAAACAGTCACGATGATCTTGCACGTTACGCACACAACAAAACCGCGTCACGTTCCAATCTTGCCCGCTGGGGACACGCGATTTAATACTAACGACACGATACAATAAAAGTGACGAAACGATCATTACGGTTCGAGCGACTGCAGAGATACTGGTATATGTCGAGTAATGTTGTATATGTTTCATTAAATATTGGTATGGAGAACCATACACGACTTCCATGTTCTATGATTTATATTTAAAATTTTCGAAATGAAATATTTCCATGGAAACTACTTCTTTCTTCAGCCTTAACCACCGTATTGTGATCACTAACGTATACCACCTCACGTTAGCGCACTCGATTTTCACTGATGATGGCACTGCCGAAACGTCTGGTTTTGCAGAAAACACTGGACCACGGCCAAACAGCCCGGGAAGAAATTTTAACAACAAACTACTTCTTTGTTCCCGATAACGTAGTACACATATAAAAAATTACCCTCTCCCCCTTCAACTACACTTTTCATTTATTAGATATTTCAACTACCTTTCTACAGTGAATTATTATGACCTTCTTTTCAGAATACTTTATTTATCAAAATTAAGTACTTTACTCTTCTTAAAACATAACACGTTGCAGGTAAACTACCCCTTTCCCTTAACCGATTTTCACCAAAATCTATAGGCCTCGAGTCCTCTACAACTCAGGCTCATAATGCAAAAAATTATTTCATTCTGTTTGACTTTGCGGCAGTTATCGTTCGCCATAGAAAAATACTATACACAGACACTTTTCAGAAAATGACTTTTCTTCATGTTTTGAGGGTAGTAAAACCAGAATCAGCCCGTATCTTGAACACGATGTTTCCCCATCACCATACTTCCATTTCCTTATAGAACATGGAAGTAAAAAATGAAAAAAAAAAACAAAAGGCAAAGGTAGACTTGTTTTCATGGGACGGCGGGTTTTATAGATATAATTATTTTTCAATAAGTTCCATTCAGAATCATCATCACACGGGTGCACCTTTCTAGGGGTGTCCTGGCACGTTCTGGGGGGGGGGGGGGGGGAGTTAGATTTTTGCGAATAAAACTTTAAAAATTTAAAGAATTATAATTGAAAGAATCATTATAACTTCTATTTATTTGTTGTAATCAAGAAGGTAAAAAGTGTGGAAACACAAAGGTGACATTAATAGATGCCTACCTACATAATTCAACAAAACCACGAAACAATAAAGTTGACACATCACTATTAAAATGTGAATAGAACAAACGATATAAATATAAATGAACGATATCTGAAGAAGACATTGAAGAATGCTTGCCACTCAAACAAAAAATTAAAAAATGCCCAAGGGATTCAGGAAAACCCAAGAAGAGTACAGGTGCCATCTGGACTGAGGGAGAGACATCGATCAAGAATGAAGGAGATGTGGGAGAGGATGAATAGAGAGGAGAAGAAGGGATGAACCAGTTGAACCAAACGGGCTCATACGAAAACAACGATATCAGAAAACTGGCACAAATTTCCTCCCACGTTTTGCAGACGGTGATACCCTTACATATTCTGTACATTTTTTTTTCGAGTTAGCGATTAAATATCTGCAGCACATGGGATTAAACCGGCCCACTCGTTTTCCTCCAGAAATTAATTAAACAAAGATTTTCGTAAAATTGTCATTTAAAGCCTTCAAAAACCGACTCTGTGATGTGCTGAAATAAGTGGCTGGTCGTAAATTTTGTTTAAGTTTTTAAATTGTTTTCATGTTTTTTTTTTTATTTAAAAAAAAAGCTTGAGACTCTTGCGATCTGTTAAAGGCTGCACACGAAGGGATAGACTTTACAATAAAAACATAAGTAAACAGTAGGGTCGTTTTTAATATCCAAGGTCGTGTTGCAGAGAACAAAGAGATATGGATTGCTCATCTGAATAGGATGCCAGACGGCAGGTCGCGTAAGGAAATTGTAAATACAAGCCTGTTGGACCTAAGAAGCGTTCGTGTAGTGTATATATTCGATGAGTCCTGATAGAAGAAGAAGAAGACTGTTTTATGCTCTATATGACGGTGGTTGGCGTGAGGACCCTTGGCCTACCTGCTGCCTCTCCCCCATTGTAATACTTCCGCCCGGGCTCGACAGCAGCTAATTGACGCGTGAGTCACCTCACTGTGCGTCCAGTATTAAACAATTTTGTTTTGCCTCGCCCAATACTGGTAAAATTTTGTTATATTTGAAATCAGCGAAATAATACGATGAAAATGACACCAAACACGACTAAGGAATATTAAAAATTGGGCGTTATAAAGCACTATGCACTGAAGATGTGTATGAAAGTAGCTGTTGAGCTTTTACCTTGAAACACCTTAAAATTTAATATTTTTTAGTCGTGTTTTGGTGTCATTTTCATCGTATTATTTCGCTGATTTCAAATATAACAAAATTTTACCAGTACTGGGCGAGGCAAAAAAAAAAAATAATTTCATACTGGACCCACAGTGAGGTGACTCACACGGCAATTAGCTGCTGTCGAGCCCGGGCGGAAGTATTACAATGGGGGAGAGGCAGCAGGTAGGCCAAGGGTCCACACGCCAACCACCGTCATACAGAGTATAATTAACTTAACGAGTAGAAACATGTTAACTTAAGCAGTTGTGTTTATGACATTTGTCAAGTGCGAGTCTGTGAGAGTTAAAATGTTTCTACGTGTCAAGTTAATTTAATAGCAAAAGTGAAAAAGTAGAATCAAGACGTGGCAACAACGTTCAGTTTTAATAGTTTTGCATTCCAATCAATTTTACTCTAAAGTTGCGATAATTTTTTCCTAAAGTTAACCTTTCTTTTGGTAATAACTGTGCTTTATTGATACGTGCTTAGTGGCATGACCATATTACAGAATGAGGAAATATTTATCGATAATGACAGTATCAGAATACTGTGGTGGACAACTAAAAATAGTGTTAAAACGATTAATTGCCAGGCTGTTACGCTGCGTCTTATGTTTTGAGAACCATACGCTTCGGCCTCACCAGCGGAGGCCATCTTCAATGATAAAATGTATTTGGCAGATGTTCACCATAAATACTCACAGTACTGAAGCAAGCCAAGTCATTACTTGGGTATTTAAGGGGAACATCTGCCAAATACATTTTTTATCATTGAAGATGGCCTCCGCTGGTGAGGCCGAAGCGTATGGTTCTCAAAACATAAGATCACCGCCTGATAGCTCGACAATTAAGCGTTTTAATAGCATTGACGCCGGCCGTGAAAGCGTTAGAATTCAAAAATAGCGTTGTTATTGAAAGTTCTGACCAGACCAGTATATATGATGAAAATATTTTTCTTTAAGTGGTTTTCTAATCTTTTGACATTTTTAAATTAATAGTGTAAATTGTCAGGGCGCGAAAAGGTAAACATAAGTTCTGGCCGTACACTTTAGCGGAAGAGAGAGAAAAGCTTAAACATTTTTTTGAAGTCATTAAGATTTTAAAAACAGTCTAACGCAGTGGTCCCTTGCCGGCAATTCGCTGCGAGAAATTCGAAAATTCCACCACAGGCTAGCAAAACTTAAAAATAAAAAATAAAAATTTATCTAGTCTAAAGTGCAAATAAAGAGCAGCGTAAACAAACAGCGCTTACACGAGAGAAAGCGACCGACTGATAAAAATAAGCAGAGACTGAACGCAAGAGACTACATCGACTGCCAATTAGCTTTGACCTACAGCACTAGTCGGCAACAGTGCGCCCATCGATAAAGTTTGACGCGCCCGCGAACCAATTTGTAATTTTATTTTCTTTCGAACGAAGGAACGCACCCGCATTGTACCTGCTTCGAAGTATTGTATTATAACACAGTACCAGCCATTTACCGAACCGCGCTACATCTTCCCTAAATACGACTGTCGAGCTTGTCGCCCAGAGCCTGTAAACACCTTTCTCCCCAAAGGTGAAACTTGATTTTCTCAAGTTTTACATATCTATGCACTTTATGAAAATAAATAGTGTTATAGTGGTAAGTTCTTTAATTTATTTTTATTAATCATTTTTACTGTTTAACCATTTTTTCGTTCAAAGTTTTGTTACTTTTAACGTGCCCGTGTATGATGACAAATTGTTGATGACCTACTCCTCACGTGAAAAATTTTCACAAATTTATATGAAAAATACTGCTAAGCTTTTTTTCAATCGGTGTTCCACGTCGGTAAATATATGCGCAAGGGTATTATAAAGCGACAGTTAATGTTTCTAACGTCCGGCTATTGAACTCCGCACCTTTCTCTATTTTACATTGACGGGGTGGGGAGGAGTACGCCCATCGAACTGGTCCTCAGTTATATATGTGCCCCCATAAATTCAAAGGTTGCCTATGACTGTTCTAGAGGGTTAAAACAGTAATAAAGAGGTTTGCTTTATGCAACTCTGACCAGGGGTGCCGATCCCCCCCAACCCCTATGACGCTCCCCCCTAATTTTATAAAAAGATCCCCCTTTTTCTGACAAGACCTTTTCTCTCTTTTACAGTAAAATTTCTCACCTAATCGAGCAAAGGCCGAGGCTTTCTAACTCAAAACTATTACAAAATATTACCTTTTACCGAAACGATATATTGAATGTAGGTAGTTATAAACTAAAAAAAATAAGGATTTCTAATAATAAATCACAAATTAATATTTTCACTAAAACATGATTTGTACCAGTACTCGATGACTTTATTAAAAAGATACTTAGTTTTGCAACTTAAACGACTCACAATTCTCTTATATGTTCCTCAGCTTCCTTATCGACGTTCGGCATCCTCAGTGCTTGCCATAAGCCGCCAAACGGTGACACCTTGAACTCGATCTGTAGCCTGTTTGAAGCATTGACTGGAAGACTAAATCTTTTTTTCCGTGCACACCGCGCCTACAGCCCGCTCGAAAAAGTCAACTGGGTAGATTTATTATGCGTCTGATACGTGTCCGTTATAAGTTTTTTTACAATTTTGTAAAATTGGGGAAGATTTTTCATGCAATAGTAAAAAAAATCCTCCCCGAAAATTGTCTAAATGTCGCCAATGGCGACACGATCCCCCCCCCCTGTAGGCACCCCTGACTCTGCCAGTCAGAAGCTATGCGTTTTAGCATTCTGCGTAGGTACCAGCAAACCATGTACTCGTAGGTTAACTTGTTATAAGTTTGAGTATTTGCAAGTATAGCCTAATATAAAAAAGAAAGTTAGATAATGAAATCGTAGCTACGAAATCTTAAATAAATGCTAAGATTACTGAAATTATGGCCAACTCATAGTGCACCGAAGCATTTTTTACAGTGGTTGCCGTGGGGGCAGAACGGTCAGTCGGCTGTTAAAACAGCGTGTAGAACTGGAAACGAAGTGATATTAATGACCTTGATCAAATCAAGTCATCGATGTTATTTTGACTGTAATACACGTGACAAAAGATGAGAGATAAGAGAAGGCATGTGAAACAGTTTCTGGTGGCAACAATAATCTTGGTTACGCAATCATTTGGATTGGGTGATTTTATTTCGGCTTGCGTTGCTTGCTCTAAGAATTCGTCTCTGAATATTCTTCTTATTATTCTTCTTCTATTCAAGGATTAGGTTAAAAATATAATCCTGTTCTGACACCCATCTCATCCTCGGACGACCCACGTCTCTTCTACCAATGGCTTTATAGTTCAGTGCCGCTTTCACCAATCGATCCTCTGTCATCCTCTGCAGATGATCTATTATACATTGTCTTCTATAAATTGAAATAATTTAATTTACGTCCTTTACTTCGAGTTCTGCTCTGATATCCTTATTCCTTTATTCTATCTTGCAATTTATAATTTGAAGTATTCTTTGGGCACTACAAGTATTATAAAGTTTTACATGAACGGGTTACTGGCCTGTTGCACAATCCCCTACCAGGAGGACCAGAGACTCTTCTGTCAAGGTTACCATATCTTAGCCGAAAGGGCCCTGTTTTGGGGCGCAGGAGATTCGCCTTCACCCTTCTCTTTTTGAGATAGGATTGGTGGCTTTGTATCAGTTATTCTGATACTGAACGTTTCTTAGCACTTCCAGCGGTCACCTATCGGCATCAGTGAGCCGATAGATCTAAGATCTAAGATCCTAAGCCACTCAAAATTAATAAATTAGAATTGAAAAAAGAAGACACCCTAGCCTTGGATTACTCTAATAACGTCGGGGTCAGAAAATAACAAGAGGCAGTCCAGAGAGACTAGATCATCGGGACTGCCAAAACCATATCCACAAGATGTGGACTCCTGATTGACTCTGAATATTCCTTCCGTAAATTCCATCAGTAACAATTTAATCCACATCGACCTTGGTACACGAAGGCGAAACGCGAGATTGCACAAAAAAAAAAACCAAAAAAACTATCAGGAGTGGTTTAAAAGACCTGCACGTGATTTACACTGGTTAATGACTCGGTGAACTTTAATGGACTGAAAAGACATAACGAGATATTTAGTCAGCAGATTTAATTAACGTACCTTTATAGCATCATTAAATCATTACAACCGCCTTTAGGCGACTATAATTCTCTTGTTTCCTTTTGTCCCACTGAATTGGTCATTGTTATTGTATAAACGTTGTCATCACAGTCGCTCGTCATTGATTTGAATAGATCGTTACACAGTACTATATTGCGTCCTAATGAAGTGAACAGACCACGTGACCGTTGCAAATTCTCTTATCAACCAGTATGTCACGATACACGAGATGTGTTTCAGCTGCTTAATCCTCCTACTCTCACGATTGTAAGGCATGCGTGCAGTATGCACTGTGAATGTCTAGTTATAGACCAGGCAGGGGTGCCCACAGGGGGGGGGGATCATAGCGCAAGTTGCCCATTGAGAATTTTTGGGGGGGATTTTTCGGCTGTATTTTAAAGATTTTTGGGGGGGATTTTTTTAAGAAAAACATTTTAAATCCAACATTGATGGAAATTTTTACCGTGTTTGTGCAACAAACTAAGCTATTAGTAAAAAACTAAAGCAACTGCATACCTTTATGATTGTTTTAACGAACTGGCAGCATAAATGTCTCTACCAGTACAACCAGTAGTAAATTTTGTTTTGGAATTTGGAAAACTGACCCTGGCAGCCTGCAGCAACATCCTGTCAATGAGTCAGAGGATACGTGAATAATAAATCGTGAATGTAAAAATGTGTGCGTGTGCTAAGCTTGTAGACCGGCTGGAAGTGGGAGGGGCTTTTCAATTGGGGGAGTGCTGAGACTTTTGGGGGGGATTTGCGCATTGGGCCTTGGGGGGATGAGCACCCCTGAGACCAGGGATCTCCAAACTACGGCCCGCGGCAACCCCGGCCGACGTAACGTGTTGTTTTTAAATAGATCGTCAAAATTCTTCAAATATTATAACATTTTAGTAAATAACTAAACAAGAAATAAGTATAAAATGAAAGTAAAGGACTAACTTGTCAGAAGAACACTTGAAATCCATTCTAGTGATAGGAGCATCAAAATTTGACCCAAAATGTACAGACATTATATGTCAGAAGCAACTCCACACATCCCATAAGTACATAAGAAAGCCAAAAAATAATACACAAGAAATATCTTTGAATGTGACATTCTCCTTACTTTTATTTACATTACTTTGAATAATTTTTTTTTTTTAATTTGAAAAAGTCTGCTTAATTCTTTTTTAAATGCTTATTTTCGTGACTTGCTTGATTACTTCGTAAACTTAAAAAAAATAAGTTTACTGTGTGTGTGTGTGTGTGTGTGTGTGTGTGTGTGTGTGTGTGTGTGTGTGTGTGTGTGTGTGTGTGTGTGTGTGTGTGTGTGTGTGTGTGTGTGTGTGTGTGTGTGTGTGTGTGTGTGTGTGTGTGTGTGTGTGTGTGTGTGTGTGTGTGTGTGTGTGTGTGTGTGTGTGTGTGTGTGTGTGTGTGTGTGTGTGTGTGTGTGTGTGTGTGTGTGTGTGTGTGTGTGTGTGTGTGTGTGTGTGTGTGTGTGTGTGTGTGTGTGTGTGTTGGCCCGCCTGTCTTCCAAAATTTTTCAATTCGCCCCTCAAGTGAAAAAGTTTGGAGACTCTTGTTATAGACCAAGAGCTCGCGACGAAAATGCTTACGGTATTTCAGTACGCTTGATACTTTGTATAAAAATTCAACTTGCCTTAGTAGAAACGGAATGGGGAGTCTGGCGACTTGCTACCAGTTCCCTTGCCGCCCTCAAAGCCTCAAAGGGCTAAAAAATTAATTCCAACTTTGTCGTGTTTACTTCCTAAACTGCTACTTGTCATGTTCCGGACGAGGCCTTTCAGTGTTTCTACCATTTTCTCAAGTCCTAAACCACGACCAAAGTGGTGGAAACACTGAAAGGCCTCGTCCGGAACATGACGAGTAGCAGTTTAGCAAGTAAACACGACAAAGTTGGACTTACGGAGACTGCTAATTCAAATAACAAGATAAAAAACTAATGAACAAAAGCGTTACAGCAGTACGTCTGACTTTTTGATATACTATTGAATTTGATAATAATAATAGGCCTACATTAAAAAATACAATTGCCAGGCACCTTTTTCGGTTCCAATCTGCTGACAGACGATATTAAAGTGCTAAAATAAATGTACATATTGTCAATATGGCATATTGTCACTATAAGCATACTACATAACTGTACAAGAAAACCTAAATCGTAAAACTAATTTAAGAACAGCTACAGTGCCTGTATACTAAATTTTAAGAAAAATTAACTATACTTTTTTCCAAAAATTAACCAGACATTATTCACGAGGATAAATAAAAAACGTTTATATGTCAATTCGAGGCTGTTTAATAGAAACACGTTTTATCTGCACAGACGTGACTTCGTCGCCATGGCAATGGAACGTATTTGTTTATATTGTCTGTTTAAGTACTAGTGACGCGTCTGTCAAAAATATTTGCAGTTTGCTCTTTTCTAAGCGTTTTGACTGGGTTGAAAAATGGCATCTATGATAGAAAATCTGTCCAAAGATAATCTACGTGCCGTTATTCAGTTTTTGGTCGCTGAGGGGCGTCAGCTAATGGAAATTTATACGAGAATGAAAGCTGTATATGGTGACTATAGTAATTCTCATACGGCAGCGGTTGAATGAGTGCAATAAATGTCGACAAGGAAGAGAATCCACTACAGATTTGGCCCGTCCCGGACCTGAACGTGTTGCAGCATCAGATGAAAATGTGAGACAGGTGGAAACTGCTTTACTCGCAAATAGGCGCATCGAAATTAGAGATTAAAGAACTTTCTCAAATGTTGAGCATCAGCGTGGGAACTGTTCACTCCATCATTCATAGTCTTGGCTATCACAAAGTTGCTGCTCAATGGATTCCACGACTGCTTACTGATGAGCAGAAAAATTTGCGTTCGGCCTTATCATTACAGCATTTGATGCGCTATCAACAAGGTAATGCTTTCTACACCAAATTGTTGCCGGTGATGAGTCTTGGTGTTATCACTACGAACTAGAATCCAAACGTCAGAGTATGCAGTGGAAGCATACACAATCTCCGAAGGCGAAAAAATGTCGGTCCTTCGGCAGGAAAAGTAATGGTGACCGTATTTTTTGATTATCAGGGTGTGCTGCTCTTAGATTTTAAAGAACCTGGTGTCATCATCAACGCTGGGCGATAAGCAGACAGCTTAAAACGCTTTCGGGTCAGCATCAAGAATAAACATCCCAGGAAGCTCACAAATGGTATCATTCTTCTGCATGATAATGCTCGACCCCACGTAGCCCAGACAATTCAAAATCTGCTTGGTCGTATGAAGTGGGAAGTCTTACAACATCCACCTTACAGTTCCGACTTGTCCCCGTGCGATTATCATGTTTTTGACCCATTAAAACAATTACTAAAAGGACGGCTGTTAAAATCGGACGCTGAGGTAGAGTGCTGTTAGCCAATGGTTCTGCAAACAGCCGCAAGAATTTTACCCGCAAGGAATCTACAGATTACTGCAACAGTGGGACTCATGCCTTAATGTTACTGGAGACTTCTTTAAAATCGTTGATAAAAAACGTTGCTTTACAACCTCTAAGCGTGTTTCTATTGAACAATCCTCGTACCTTATGAATATTCTTTTTGCTTTATTTCACTACTCAATACATAAAGTAATCTGTACAGTGTTTATTCATTTATCTCATATTGTTTCACTTCTTGTCCGTTTAACTCGAAATTCTGTTGTGACGAAATTCGGTTTAACACGAAACCACTGGTCCCCGTCATTACGCGTTAAACGTTTTCTGCTACATGTCTTAATTGTTAAACGGGTTTACTGATTGCATAAGTGACTTGCTTTACAACAGGTAATAAATATACAAGTCATGGTTATCAACGTGAGTTTCGATGCTGAAAATAAATTCTTCAAAACTCCGTATCAGTTATCACGAGATATAAACTGTTTTAATTATTAACAGAACAATGAAAACCAATGAAGCGTGACTGAGCGAATTCCAAAACTTAAATCGTACAGTCTACAATTTATTTGAAAATGAACAAGAAAATATCGGTATGGAGAAACACACATGACTTCCATGTTCTAAGATTTATATTTAAAATCATTTTCCAAATGAAATATTTCCATAGAACCTACTTCTTTCTTCAGCCTTAACCACAGGACTGTGGTCACTAACGTATACCACCTCACGTTAGCGTACTCGATTTTTAACGATGATGGCAGTCGGTGGCACTACCGAAACGTCTGGTTTTGCAGAAAACATTGGACCACGACCAAACAGCTTGGGAAGGAATATTAACAACAAACTACTTCCTTGTTGCCGATAACGAAGGACACATAAAAAATTATTCCCTCCCCGTTCAACTATCATTTTCATTTATAGAAAATTACCCCCACCCCCTACAACTACCCTTTTCATTTATAGATATTTCATCTACCTTTCTATAGTTGATTATTATGACCTTCTTTTCATGATACTTTATTTATAAAAAATAAGTACTTTACTCTTGTTAAAACTAAAACGTTGCAGGTAAACTACCTCTTCCCAATTAACCGATCTTCACCAAAATCAATAGGCCTTGAATCCTCTACAATTCAGGGAAGTATGCAAAATATTATTTGATTCTGCTTGAATTTGCGGCAGTATCGTTCGTCATAGACAAAATTCTACACACAGACACTTTTCGAAAATGACATTTCTTCATGTTTTGAGGGTAGTACAAACAGAATCAGCCCTTATCTCGAACATAATTTTTTTCGCCATCACCATACTTCCATTTCCTTATGGAACATGGAAGTAAAAAATGTTGATAATAAATGAAAATGTTGATGGTAATACAGTTTATTCATTACAGATTGTTGATGACCAATTACTTTGGCTCAAGATTTTGAAGACACAGAGTATATTTACATGACTAGAAAATTGTTACAGGAATATCAAATATGGGGACTAAACGTAAATATGAATAAAACAAAATACATGGCAATAGGTGACCTTCATCAAGACCTGATATTGGAGGAATACACGGGGAAGATTTCATATACAGAGGAATACAAGTATTTAGGGGCAGTGGGAAGCAAGACAAATAAATACAATCCAGAATTAATTTGGGAAAGATGGCTATATCTACATTAAATGGAATCCTGTGGGATAAACTAATTACAGCAGAAACTAAAACCAAAATATTTAAAACCGTTGTTACAAGTATCATGACTTACGGCAAACAAGTTTGGACTACTAATAAACAAACAAGAACAAAATTAATGACAGCAGAGATGGAGTTTTGGAGACGTTCGGCAAGAGTATCCAGACGTGAGAAAATTAGAAATGAAGTCATTAATGACAGAATGAATGTAAAAAAACTCAATCGTTGATTTTACCCAAACAAATAAATTACAATGGTATGGACACACGAAAAGAATGGCACAGGAAAGATTGCCAAGGAGAGTTATGGAATGCACCCCACCTGGAAGAAGGAAAAGAGGAAGACTACCTATCACCTGGATAGAAGAAATTCAGACTATATTGAGAGAAAGAGAAAGTGAAGATCTTTGGATGGACAACCAGTAGTGGAAGCTGAGAATTCAATCACTTCTGTAAAACTTGATTCCGGAAAATGTGTGAACACTGTACAGCCGGAATAATAATAACAAGAATTGACGAACGCCTGTCCTGCAGGTATACGAATCTCGGATAAAGGATCACTTAGCACATTACTATACGCACATGACCAAATAATAATTATAAGGAAGAGTGAAAATGAGTTACATCTATTTATACCTAACATACAATCTGCGAGAAATACAACTTTAAGATTTCAAATACAAAGACAAAAGTGATGGCCTTCCTAGGGAAGAACCCTGTAAGAATAAAAATAGTAACTGATAATTGATAACTGATAAATCGTGCAATCTTTCCTGGCTCGTGTTGCTTCTCAGACAATTTTTGTATGTTTTTAAGTTTTGAACATGAACGCGCTCCGCACTGACAGTTGCGACAGTAATTGTAAGAAACAACATGAATGCTGTACAAACTTCCGGAAAACTGGACGCAAGAAAGTGATTTTTCACTATAAGATGAGAAGCGAGTTCGCTGACTGTTGTCATTTTTGAGATCACATCACGCAAAGGGGTGAAAATATCTAATGTTCAAGTTTGCATTGCAAACAAAGAGAGATGAACTGTTCATCTGGATAGCACGCCAGATGGCAGGTTGCCTAAGGAAGTTTGGCAATACCAGTCTATTGGACAAAGAAGAGTATAGGAAAACCTATGGGAGTGTTTTCTTACGGTCCGAACAGGCGATTCGCCTACTCCCTGATAGAAGAAAAAGGAGAAGATAATATTCTATAAACTATAATACTGTCTATACATAGTTTTAATTCGTTCACGTGACCAACCTGTAGGTTACAAACCGGATGGCACGCACGTGCACCCACAACCGGCCAGGCACGACCCGAGCGGTTCAGCTATAAGTATACGGTCCAAATCAAAACCATAAAAGTTTTAATTTAGCTTATAATCCAAATTAAACCATACTTTTTGTAACCTTCGTGAAATTGCGAGAAAAATGAGTCCAAACAACACATAATTGCGATAAATATGAGTATTTTACAACTTAAATAACATTTAAAAGATATACTAATTTCTAGCCAAAATTAATATTAAATTAGAATCAGTTGTACATATAAAATATATCACAACCACGTCGTGTTTGGTGTCATTTTCATTGAAATTCTATGGAGATTACAAATATGCTAAGCTCGTTTGTTAAAAAATTCATATAATAAAAGTCGCAGTTATGTAGTGGACGCCCCAGTAGATGCCATGCGACTTGGAACGCCGTATAAGCTTCACAGTTATAAAAGCGGCTCATGACGCAGAAAGGTTGGCCACTACTCAACAGATTTGGGATTAACGATTTAAACAAAATTAACGATCAAATTAATCGTTAAAAATTAGTTAACTTTTTTAATTAATCGTTATATTATAAAACGGTCGACTTTAATCATTAATCGTTCTTTTTTGTTTGTTAACAATTAACAAATTAACGAGTTAATTTTTCTGTTGTCCAAGAGGAAGACTAGCCCAAATCGTTTTTGAAGTCGATGTTGGATAAAGTTTGTTCCAGGAAATCCTAATCCGTCGACAACAGACAATGGACTGGGTTTACCGTTAGGTCTCCTGTCTGCTGTTTAATTATGCGCGTGACTCTATCCCAGACAAGTAGACAACAACGCTTCTCTGTGTTAACTTCCGTTGTGACCGAGTCCCCTACCACACCGTGGCAGCACTGCGGAAGTGAAGCTGGCGAATTCCGCCAACTGCCGGGTAAGTAAACGCGTGAATTCACATTGTCCACATTTGGACGATACGTTTTGACGGGCATTTGTGGCCAACAGGCCCGACTCCAGGCACGGGCCACCGCCCAGGGCTGCAGATTCCGGGATGTTAAGTTTTGAAATTGAGGGAAAAAATAAAATTATTCACTTAACTTCATCACAATATGTCAGTAAGAATTACTTTATACATAAAAGTCAGCGAAGTTTAACGAAGAGTCGAAAACTCGTAAACTAGAGAACGTAAACCTGACTTTTTCGAAGCTCAAACTTATTAAAACTCAGGCGAGTATGTCCGAGACTCGCCTGAGTGGTCTGGCGACTACATCTACAGAACATCAGTTAGCTGAATCACTTGATTACAACGAAGTCATAAACGAGTTTACCAGTGCAAAAGTAGACAAGTATTTTCTAACTAAGGTATATATATGATACATTACTTTTGTTATATTCCAATCATAATGAATTTTATTTAGTACTATAATTTTAAGTCATCACATAGGCATACATTTTTATTGTCTCACGGTTCCCTGTACTGTCTCTACAATTTTTATTGTAGCCGTTCGCCGCATCGTAAACGCGAAAGTGTTCTAGTTATTTGATAAACACAGCAATGTAAACATTCCTATTCGTCATTTGAAGGCAATCGCCGTATCTTTAGAGGTCTAGTGTGCGTGAATGTGTTCAGAGTTAAAATAGGGAGAGGGCGGCACTCATAAATACTGCACAGGGCGGAAGAAGCGCAGGGGCCGGCCCTGGTAGCCAAAAACGTATGATCCATTTTAAGAGTTACCAGGCGTCAAATTGTAGCCCGTACAGTCCATGCACACGCGCGCTCGCACACACACCATTAAGTGTGACCGGCCGATAAATGACTCCTTATCACTCGTTAACGGTTTAACGAGAGACAGCCTGTTTCACGAACCTGCGTTAAAATTGACACGCCTTAAAATCGTTTATTAATGGAGAGACGTTTGGTCCGTGAAGTAACTAACGGCCATCAAAACAGCGATAAACTTAAAATTTTGTTCGGTGTCGTTTTGATGTCTGTTCCTTACATCGTCATATTTTTAAACTTTTCCGTAGACGCTCTAAAAATTCGGGTACAGGTAGCCAACGTAAAAAATGCTCGCCCGTTTTCCCGCGGAACTGTTCGACCTCGAACAAATTACCAACATCATCAAGCCGATGTAGCCCTAACAATTATACAGACGTTATTCAAATCAAAAAATATTCTTGTAATTGACACATTCTTGTTTATTTATAGTTTACGAGGAACTGTCTTATTGCACGTACATGATAAGGAAATGTTTATCATGTCGTTTTAGTGCGACCTTGTATGACTGATACCGTACGATTTACAACGTTAATACTGCTACGACAGTCTCACGGATCGTCGTAAAACAGAATACAGACCACAATGAAGTCACTAATTACCACCTTTAAACAGTCACAAATAACAATTTGTAATCAACAAGTTACTCTCTTACAACAATTCAAAGTAAATTATTCCACACGCAATAATAACGTCAACTATTAAGAGTTCCGCACTATACTATTATCAAATAGGGAGTGCGGCTGGGCGAGGGTCAGGCCCACTCACAAACACGCAGCCCGCACACACACAAGCGCAGGGGATTAGGACCGGCCGGATTCTCGCCCCATTAGTCACCTAGTCCCCATTAGGTCCTAATCCCCTGCGCTTGTGTATGTGCGGCTGCGTGTTTGTGAGTGAGCCTGACCCTCGCCCAGCCGCACTCCCTATTTGATAATAGTATAATTATAACACGTTAATCACCTTTTACAATCACTTGATCCGCACTCTACAATCACGGCTGGTGTGTGTAACTAACTCACTAAGCCGGCCGCTATTGCTTATATAAGTCCCGAAGATGTTCCAGAACAATTTTCAATTCTTTTGGCGGGTGCCTGCATAATTTGTGTAGTTACAAGTGCTCGAACAGTCTAGAGCAGTGGTTCCCAAAGTGGGGTCCTCGGACACTTTTAAGAAAAAATATAATATACCGTAATTTTCTCCGATTTTTTTATATTACACATTTTACAATATTTATATTATATTCTCCAATGGAATAAAATCTAAATTTTACAATCTTAAAACAAATAAGGTAGAAGATTCCAGTAATTTTATTTTATTCAAACTAATTGTAATTGTAAAAGTAATTTCAAACTAACAGCTTTAATAATGTCTTTAAATGATGTCGTGTAGCAGATCTGTTTGTCAGCCGAACTGACTAGAGCGCCGCATCAACACAGAACTGATCGCGCTGTTTTCGTCAACGTAAAACCACTGTATCTCGCGTATAAGCACTGTATCTAAGCAAAACGTTTTTCCGTGTAGTTGGTTTTACGCCTAAGTAGTTGGATTTCGACACGTGTGGGGCTGGAAAGATAGAGTCGAGGTTGGCAAAATTAAGAAATAAACTTGATCTCGAGAGTGACTTAATATTGAAATTATCACACATTAAAACCTAATATCGCAGAGCTAATTGTTCAAAAGCAGCTTCATTGTTCACACTAACTATATTTGATACCATTAATATTATAATTTTGCAAGTCAAAAGAATTTTGATTTTAATAAATTTTAATTAAAAGTTTTAAGAGTTTTACTGTTTGTTTTATTTCAGAACTCAGACGGGGTCCGTGAACTTTTTGAGGGGGGTCCGCAAACTGAAAAGTTTGGGAACCACTGGTCAAGAGGGTACTTCACGGTCTTGACACAGACACTGGACTTGCTCGGCTACACAGTAACTGTCACGTAACTACACCTGCCGACTGCACGAAAGCGTTACATAATTCCGTAACAATTAACACTTTCAAGTGACAGTGCCTAGCATTCCTTTCGTGTGTGTAATACACTCGTGATTCTGGTCGTTCCGTATTATTGGTTGTAGAGTTTGAAGAAATTATTGGTTCTAGCTAGCGCCAATTAGAAAAGATACAACCAATCCGTTTCCGTCTCGACATGTTGGCTGTAAGTTCTGAAGCCTGTGTGGACTTTATGGAATTCAGCTGTGGGGCTGTTCAAAGAAAACAAACTTTCAGAACAAAGTACTCAGAAGCACAGTGAATGCCCCTTGGTATATAAGAAACGACAACCTACATAGAGACTTCAATGTAGAATATGTGAGCGAAATAATCACAAAATATGCAGACAAACATGATCAGAAGATTTATATCCACGAAAACCCAATAACGCGACACTTGGTGGAAGAAGAAGAACGACACGTCTTGAGGCGACTCAAAAGACAGAAGTCAAATGATTTGGTATCGCCAATAGAAAGCAATTAATATGTATCGATCCATAAAACTTTACGTGAGAGAAAGAGAGAATAGTCTTGGTATTAGCCAATGGGCTTCACCCCATCACCCGCGAAGGAAACATGAAGGAGAAGCTGCTGGATGAGCAGGCCCGCCTCTAAGCAGGGGCGAACCGTGCCACCACCGTCCAGGGCGGCAGATTCCGGGATGTTAAGTTTTGAAATTGAGGGAAAAAATAAAATTATTCACTTAATTTCATCACAATATGTAAGATCAGTAAGAATTACTTTATGTATAAAGTCAGCGGAGTTTAACGAAAAGGCGAAAACTCGTGAACGAGAGAACGTAAACCTGACAATGAGTGCAAACATTCCTGGTCGTCATTTGAAAGCAATCGGCGTATCTTTAGAGTAGGTCTAGTGTGCGTGAATGCGTTCAGAGTTAAAATAGGGAGGGGGCGGCACTCATAAATACTGCTCAGGGCGGCAGAACCGCTGGGGCCGGCCCTGTGGATGAGCTTGCTCAGTTGTAGCATTAAGGGAGGTGTTTTTAATGGGTTAGAGTCCCACACTACTACGAACTACGGGTTCCTAGTATCTATAGAGATTTTCACGTACCCTCGAAAAAAAAAATGTTGGCTGTGTCCAGAAAAAAAATTCGAACTAAAAAAAAGGGTAGTCAGCATCTCCTTGAAAACAAGAAAGGCACAAAAGAAAAAAACGTCTAAATGTTAATGTTAAGTAACAACTGTCAACAGAGTGTAGGACACGAGGCAAACTCACACATCGTATTTGATAACTGAACCTAAAAAACACTAACAAGAAATCCTCACATGTACGTTACATAATACTTTAAGTTATATCAAAATCACTCGTTACTCGTACAACTAATCTGCAATTATTAAAGAGCTAGTAGTGATACACATACAACGACGTTTTATTCCATGTTCCGTAAGGAAATGGAAGTATAGTGATGGCGAAAAAATCGTGTTCGAGATAAGGGCTGATTCTGATTGTGAAGAAACGCGAAGTTTCTGATTGTAAGAGCTCAAAACGTGAAGAAAAGTCATTTTCCGTAAAGTGTCTGTGTGTAAAATTTGTTCTATGGCGAACGATAACTACCGCAAATTCAAACAGAATCAAATAATTTTTTCCATGTGTGTCTGAGTTGTAGAGGACTCAAGGGCTATTGGTTTTGGTGAAGATCGTTTCCCAGGCCACTCTTCCCACACTTCTTTATGGGTCTGAAAGTTGGACTTTAACGAAAGGCCAGGCCAGTCGCATCCAAGCGGCTGAAATGACATTTCTCAGGCACGTGGCAGGGTATACTCTCCATGATCACAGAAGAAACACAGATATACGGCAGAAACTGAATATTATGAGTACACTCGACAGAATCGCCCAGTATCGGCTGAATTGGTGGGAACATCTTTCCCGAATGGATGATTGCCGCATCACCAAACAACTATGGTATTATAAGCCGAGGGGACGGAGGGGTGTGGGACGTCCGAGGAAGCGCTGGAGTGAACCAGCTGTAATCTTTACCTATTTGAGACCGGAACGAACCATCCTTGGTTTAATCCTTGAAGATTATGATGATGATGATGATGATGATGATCGTTTAAGGAAGAGGGTTAGTTTACCTGCAACGTTTTACGTTTTAACAAGAGTAAAGTAGTTAATTTTGATAAAGTATCATGAAAAGAAGGTCATAATAATCCACTGTAGAAAGGTAGATGAAACATCTATAAATGAAAAGGGTAGTTAAAAGGGGAGGGGGTAATTTTTTCACGTTTGGTATTGATTTAATGATTTTGACGAAATTAAATAAAAATGCACTTAATCTTTTTCAAAGAATGGTAATTGTTAAAAATAAAATAATTTTGTTGCCAGGCAATAAAATTAGAATTCTTGTATTTTAATTTAAATCATCTATGCGGGAAGATCCGCAACCACGGCCCAGCAGGCCACAAAATAATTTGTGGCCACATAATTACATTATTATATAAATATGTAATTAATGCGTGATTATCTGCATAGTTCAGTTTCTTTATAAGAATAAAGTACCTAATTTTTTTAGATAAAGTGACTTGAAAATAACATATTAAACGACTACCACATAATAACAAAATGTCTATAAATAGTGAAAATATTTTGAGGGTGAGGGATATTTTTTTTAGAAATTACCGAACTGAATTCAAGTAAATGATTTTAAATGTAAAACTTAGAACATGGAAGTCATGTATGGTTCTCCATACCGATATTTTTGGATTTCGAATATCTGTAAATGTACTCAAATAACATTAACAACTGACGCTCATAATACAATTTTCTGACGCAAATAATACTGAATTCCAACAGGCGCCGCCAGAACATAATCCGAAGTTAACAAGTATACATATATTTAATATGCAAAAAACAAAAAAAAATTATGAGCTCAAAGGTCTCTGCCGCATGAAAATCTTGCGGACAAAATATTTCTTACATCTGTGGACATCCATGACCTCTGCCACTGGTTATCTCGACCAGGTCACAGAAACATGTCACTAACAATCATACATGATAGGCCACTGTATTAACATTTATCTAACAATATAATGATTAGATGGGTGCATGTTATAAAGAAAACACTATACTATATAACGTTCTTGTGTGTGTGTGTGTGTGTGTGTGTGTGTGTGTGTGTGTGTGTGTGCGTGCGTGCGCGCGCGTGAAATATTGGATTCTACTTCATAATTGTGAAGTAAAAAGTACCCTGTAAACATAAACATAAAACAAATCAAGTTCCTGTAACTACTAGTGAATTTTATCACTCTAATATATGCTTAGTATCTGTTTTAACTTATGGAAGTGAAACTTGGACGATGACGAGAAATGATGCGCGAAGAATACAAACAAGTAAAATGGTTCTTGAGAAAAACCCAAAGGTTGCACGAGATGAAATACGAAATGAAGATATAAGAACCGAGTTAAATGTATATTCTATGGCCAGCAGAATAAGAGAAGGACAAATGAAATGGAGGCAGCATATCGAGAGAATGGAAGATATGACACTACCTAAACAAGTAATAAGATATAGGAAACACTACCTCAAGGAAAACGATATATATAGGTACTGTAGACTAAGGAAGATATAGCTTCAGTGATGGCGGAACAGCCTGTAAGACTATACCTTGACGTGGACGAGAAGAAGATATTTGCTTAGTATAAGTAATTCTTTATTATATTATACGCTGCTTGTAAATAGTTCAGCAACATAAGAGAACTCTACGGTGCTTTAATTGTACATGCTGATGCTATGACAATTTACTCATACGCAAGCCTCCATGTGTACATTAAATTGTTCCAATACATAAACGCTTAGTCCATATTTTCATTGGATTTTCAACTTTGTAATTTGAACTTCACTATGGTCCACATTTAAAAAATACAAAGTTTGATCAAAAAGTGAATGCAGTTCTTGTTTATTTTAAAAATTATGCCTTCATTCATCGACACTTATACTGCCCCCTTCAAAGTAGTCTCAGTTGAATGTAACACGATTATGCCAGCCGTAACACGATTATGCCAGCCGTTTTGCAGTCTTCAAAACATTTTAAGCATGCACTTTTTAGTACAGCCTTGAGCTCGCTTGGCGATGTTCGTTTTACGTCTTCAACGGTCGCGAAACGTTGTCCTTTCGTGGAAATTATCGCTATTGGGAGGAGGAAAGATCGCGTTGGGATACATCTGGTGAATACGGCAGTTATCGTGACATTATGTTTTCTTTTGTCTAGCATGGCACAATCTTAACAAGCAATGACGTCCGTCCAGGCGCATTATCGGGCTGCAGTTTTCATAAATTATTCTTCCGTAAATCTAGCCGTTTTCTACGAATAGCTTCATGCAAATGGCGACAGTCTTTGAAGCTTGTACACTGCTTGTTCACGCACAACAGTCTCACCAGACGCCTTCTGAACACGTTTACCAGGACAGAGCAATTTATCTCACAGTTTACACAAAATTAATCCATGTTCTTCAATCTTGCATTGTAGAATGACAAAAAAATCCCCTAATACACTTAAGGACAACTTACTCAATTAGCTGTGAAGTCTAAACTAAGCATCAGATATGGCTAAAATTTTAAACGACTGTCACTCACATGTGTACCAACATCACATAAAAACAGTTTTTCAATCGGATCCTTATAGGCACTTATAGCGGTCAAAATTGCAAAATTATACGCAACTTTTTGATCATACCTCGTACGAGGCAGATTGCATCGAATAAGTATCTACTCATTTTTTCTTTATTTGCATTTATAACGTTGATAGAGCTTTAAGTCTTTATAAAGAAACTGATGCAATTTTGGTTTAGGATAATGTTTGACTGTTGTTAATTAAACGAACTTTTGCTTTCGATATCTTATTTTCAAACTTTGTAGTAAATACGGTTAACTACTTCCTTTTTATAGTTCGAATGTTGTTTTTTTGAAAAACTACCGGTACTCACTAAAAACCTTCCGAATGTATTATACTGATCGAGAAAAAATTTTGAATCTTGAAGCAAATAAATGACACAGAATGACTAAAAAAATGCAAAACTTCAAGTCGTCTCTTATTACTAAAATCTGTACTTACAACGTGTGTGACGCTTGGCTTTTGAGAGTTGCAATTGCATCAGGTATGAGCTTTGCTTGTAATGTTATAAAGTTGAACAATGACACAGTAAAATTATTTAACGTCTCATGCAAACTGTATTTTTAGTTACATCATTTCTTGTCTGAATGGTTTAGAGATGATAAAATAAAAAAAGGAAAATACGTTTTTCAGAAGTGTAAATACTGTACGATGATTGAGTGTCGTTCAATGACCGCTAAAGTGTACCGCCAGAACTTATGTTTACCTTTTCACGCCCTACAATTTACATTATTAATTAAAAATGTGAAAAGATTAGAAAACCACTTCAAGAAAAATATTTTCGTCACATACTGGTCTGGTCAGAATTCTCAATAACAACGCTATTTTTGAGTTGTAAGGCTTTCATGGCTGGCGCCAATACTACTAAAACAATTGACTGCCAGGTTATTAGGCCGTGGCCTTATGTTTTGACAGCCATACGTTTCGCCCTCACCAACGGAGGGCATCTTCAGTGGTAAAAAATTGTATTTGTTCACCACAAATAGGCCTACCCAAGTACTAAAGCAAACGTCAGTTATTACTTATGGTTATGGTTATTACGTTATTACGTCACTTATTACGTATGGTTCTCAAAACATAACTCTACGGCCTAGTAGCCCGACAATTAATCATTTTAACACTGTTCTTAGTTGTCCACCACAGTATTCTGATACTATCGTTATCACTAAATATTACTTCCATTCTGTAATGTGGTCATGCAACTAAGTATGTGTCAATAAGACACAGGTGTTACCAAAACAAATGTTAACTTATCACAAGTTCCTCCTCCTCCTCCCTCTACCTCTCCTTCTTCTTCTTTTTCTCCTTCTCCCTCTCCCTCTCATCCTCCTCCTCATTCTTCTTCGCCTACTTTTGCTCCTTCTTCTTCTCCTTTTCCTTCTCCTCCTCCTTCTTCTATCAGGGACTAGGCGAATCGCCTGTTCCGGTCCCAAAGACACTTCACCAACAGTTCCTTCCCAACAGGCTTGTATCGCCGAACTTACTCAGCCAACCTGTCATCTGGCATCCTATTCAGCTGAGCAGTCCAACTCTTTTTGTTTTCTGCAATACAATCTTGGATATTAAAAATGTTCAACTCTTTCCGAATGTCTTTATTATAGTATATTCCTTCGTGTGCAGCCTTTAACAGATCGCAACAATCTCATCCCCGATGCCTGTATTCTACTCAGATGTTTTTCTTTTCTGGTGCCCAAGTTTCAGAACCGTACAATAACACTTGGCACAGCCATTGCCTCACAAAACTTTAGTTCAGTTCAGTTTCTTTCATTGTTTTTATTGACAGCGCTATTAAGAAAAGTGACAGCAAAATTAATGTATATATTTGCAATTCTTTTCACATTGCACTGAACAGTGTCCTATGTATCTAAACTGACTTTATTATTATTTATCGGGATTCATATCTTTTGTCGACAAGAGGAAATCTAAGAGTCGATTCAATAAAAGAAGAATTGAACAACTGTAACTGAAATAGTTTGGTCGTCTTGTTGGACTAGTGAATGTATACAAGAAGTCAAAACACACGAGGTAAAATACTGGAAAGATATATGAAAATAGGAATGACAAAATAGTATTTCATTTTTAAAAATGTAGTATGTAAATAGACACAAGCTTAAGATGAACTACCAAAACTTAAGAAAGCATGGAATAAATTTGTACATATATCTAAATTATGTCTCGTAGAATGAATTATATCTTAGATCTGAGGTTACAACAAAGAAATGATATTGAGAGAGTGAGAGTGAGAGAGAGAGAGAGAGGAGAGAGAGAGGAGGAGGAGAGAGAGAGAGGAGAGAGAGAGGGAGAGGAGAGAGAGGAGAGGAGGGAGAGAGATAGAGAGAGAGAGAGAGAGAGGAAGAGAGAGAGAGAGAGAGAGAGGAGAGAGAGAGAGGGAAGAGAGAGGAGAGAGGAGAGGAGAGTGGAGGAGAGGAGAGGGAGAGAGGGGGAGAGGGGGAGGGAGGGAGAGGGAGAGGGGAGAGGGAGTAGAGAGAGAGAGAGGGAGAGAGAGAGAGAGGGAGAGAGAGAGAGAGAGAGAGAGAGAGGAGAGGGAGAGAGGAGAGGAGAGAGAGAGAGAGGAGAGAGAGAGAGAGAGAGAGAGAGAGAGAGAGAGAGAGAGAGAGAGAGGGGGGGAGCAACAGACAGACATTGTATTCTTGTTCAAAGGCATTCACGACTGGTCGGTGTCATTTGAGTTTAAACTAAATGCTGGGCTGTTTGGCCATGGTCCAAGGTTTTCAATTAAACCAAACGTTTCAGCAGCACCACTGGCTGCCATCTTCAGTGGATGAAACGAGTCAAACCTAATGCGGGTGCCGTACGTTAGGACCACAGTACTGTGGTTAAGGCTACCACTGAAAATGGCTGCCAGTGGTGCTGCTGAAATGTTTGCTTTAATTGAAAACCTTGGACCATGGTCAAACAGCCCGGCAGTTAGTTTAAACTCAAGAGAGACAGACAGACAGAGAATACAATTGTTTCTTTTATTCTATACTTTTTTGTACAAATTTTTGTTAATGAACAAAAATTTTAACTGGGAAAAACAAGTCTGCTGATGCTAAACAGAAAGCCAGAAACTGAAAATAAACAAGGAACTAACATAAATACTTCCCAAATAAAATAATGTAAAAGTGTGCATATGCGTGCATGTGTATATGAATTTACTTATAGATGTTCTAATATTATTATTTGTACTATGTTGCAACTTAAAAACCCGACATCTTCCTCATGTTAATATTTCCTCTCAACTGGAAATAACCAGGAAAATTCCTTACAATTTTGTTTTAAACATTTTTCCTAGAAAATAATTCCAGTTACTTCCGTTCCATAATTTTTCCACCTCTGTTATACTGCCTGTTGTTTAATATTTATAAAACATGAATATGTATGCCCCAAATAAAGTTGACCGGCTTGTGTTCAAATAAATCTGTTCTTAAAAATTCTCTTTTAAAATATTTGCCACAAAATAAAACCACGACAATTTCAGTAAAAAAGACCAAAACCATGCCCTTTAAAGGTAAATATCCAGTGAGGACTAAGACAGTTATAAACAACTGCACTTTACAACAAGTGAGCCGTTTCAAATATCTCGGCTGTGCAGTAAGCTGTGAATCTGATTATGATATAAAACAGAAGATAAATAAATGCATGTATCAATAAAACACAGTTGTTACCAAAACAAATGTTAACTTTAGGAAAAAAAATTATCGCAAGTTTAGATTAAACTTGTAGAGTCTATTTCGGTGATGTGCTGTCTTTAACAGATCGCAAGAATCTCATCTCCGATGCCTGTCGATGGCATCGCCGAAACATCTGGTTTTGCAGAAAACATTGGACTACGGCCAAACAGCCTGGGAAGGAATTTTAACAACAAACTACTACCTTGTTGCCGATAACGTAGTAGTACACATATAAAAATTATCCCCTCCTCCTTCAACTATAATTTTCATTTATAGAAAATTACCCCCACACCGTTCAACTAGCCTTTTCATTTATAGATATTTCATCTACGTTTCTACAGTGGATTATTAAGATATTCTTATCAGGATACTTTATTTATCAAAATTAAGTACTTTACTCTTGTTACAACAAAAAATGTTACAGGTAAACTACCCCTTTCCCCGTAACCGATCTTCACCAAAATCAATAGGCCTTGAGTCTTCTACAAATCAGGCACATATGTAAAAAATTATTTGATTCTGTTTGAATTTACGACAGTTATCGTTCGTCATGAAAAAATTTCTCTTGTTCCAACATAAAATGTTGCAGGTAAACTACCCCTTTCCCTTAACCGATCTTCACCAAAAACAATAGGTCTTGAGAACTCTACAATTGAGGGCTGTATGCGAAACATTATATGATTCTGTTTGAAGTTGCGGCTGATATCGTTTGCCATAAAAAAATTACCCTTGTTAAAACATAAAATGTTGCAGGTAAACTACCCCTTTCCCTTAACCGATCTTCACAAAAAAATAGGCCTTGAGAACTCTACAATTCAGGGCTGTATGCGCAACATTATTTGATTCTGTTTGAATATGCAGCAGTTATCATTCGTCTTAAAAATAAAATTACTAAAACATAAAACGTTGCTGGTAAACTACCCTTTTCTCATAACTGATCTTCACCAAAATCAACACACATTGAGCACTCTATAATTCAGGAAGATGTGCAAAAAAGTATTTGAGTCTGTTTGAAATTACGGCAGTTATCGTTCGTCATAGAAAAAATTACCCTTGTTAAAACATAAAACGTTGCAGGTAAACTACCCCTTTCCCTTAACCGACCTTCACCAAAATCAACAGGCCCTCAGTCCTCTACAATTCAGGGATGCATGCAAAACATTATTTGATTCTGTTTGAATTTGTGGCTGTTATCGTTTGCCATAGAAAATACCCTTGTTAAAACAAAACGTTGCAGGTAAACTACCCCTTTCCCTTAACCGATCTTCACCAAAAACACTAGGTCTTGAGAACTCTATAATTCAGGACTGTATGCGAAACATTGTTTGATTCTGTTTGAATTGCGGCTGTTATAGTTTGCCATATTAGTATGGAGAACCATACATGACTTCCATTTTATAAGTTTTATATTTAAAATCATATTCGAAATGAAATATTTCCATAGAAACTACTTCTTTCTATTGCTTCAGCCTTAACCACAGTACTGTGGTCACTAACGTATACCACCTCACGTTTTCGCACTTGATTTTCACTGATGATGGCAGTCGATGGCACTGTCAAAACGTCTGGTTTTGCAGAAAACATTGGACTACGGCTAAAAAGCCCGGGAAGGAATTTTAACAAAAAACTACTTCTTTGTTGCCGATAACGTAGTACACATAAAAAATTCTCCCCTCCCCTTCAACTATAATTTCCATTAATAGAAAATTACCCCCACCCCGTACACCTAACCTCTTCATTTATAGATATTTCATCTACGTTTCTACAGTGGATTATTTTGAGCTTCTTATCAGGATACTTTATTTATCAAAATTAAGTACTTTACTCTTGTTAAAACATAAAATGTTGCAGGTGAACTACCCCTTTGTCTTAACCGATCTTCACCAAAATCAATAAGCCTTCAGTCTTGTACAATTCAGGGATGCATGCAAAAAAATATTTGATTCTGTTTGAATGTGCGGCAGTTATCTTTTGTCATGAAAACATTTCTCTTGTTACAACATAAAATGTTGCAGGTAAACTACCCCTTTCCCTTAACCGATCTTCACTAAAATCAACAGGCCTTTAGATCTTTACAATTCAGGAACGTATGCAAAAAATTATTTTATTCTCTTTGAATTTACAGCAGTTATCATTCGTCATAACAACATTACACTTGTTCAAACACAAAACGTTGCTGGTAAACTACCCCTTTCCCTTAACCGATCTTCAACAAAATGAACAGACCTTGAGATCTTAATAATTCAAAAAGTTATGCAAAAAAAGTAGTTGATTCTGTTTGAATTTACGGCAGTTATCTTTCGTCATAGAAAAAATTACCCTTGTTAAAACATAAAATGTTGCAGGTAAACTACCCCTTCCACTTAACCGATCTTCACCAACGCCAATAGGTCTTGAGAACTCTACAATTCAGGGCTGTATGCGTAACATTATTTGATTCTGTTTGAATTTGGAGCTGTTATCGTTTGCCATAGAAAATACCCTTGATAAAAAAAACGTTGCTGGTAAACTACCCCTTTCCCTTAACCGATCTTCACCAAAAACAATAGGTCTTGAGAACTCTACAATTCAGGGTTGTATGCAAAATATTATTTGATTCTCTTTGAATTTACGGCAGTTATCGTTTGTCATAGAAAAAATTAAAAAATTACCCTTGTTAAAACTTAAAGCGTTGCAGGTAAACTACCCCTTTCCCTTAACCGAACTTCCCCAAAATCAACAGATCTTGAAAGCTCTACAATTCAGGGCTGAATGCAAAACACTATTAGATTCTGTTTGAATTTTCGGCTGTTACCGTTTTCCATAGAAAAAATTACCCTTGATTAAAAAAAAACGTTGCTGGTAAACTACCCCTTTCCCTTAACCGATCTTCAACAAAAACAATAGATCTTGAGAACTCTACAATTCAGGGCTGTATGCAAAACATTATTTGATTCTATTTGAATTTGCGGCTGTTATCGTTTGCCATAGAAAATACCCTTGTTAAAACATAAAAGGTTGCCGGTAAACTACCCATTTCCCTTAACCGATCTTCACCAAAAACAATAGGTCGTGAGAACTCTACAATTCAAGGTTGTATGCAAAACATCATTTGATTCTGTTTGAATTTGCAGCAGTTATCGTTTGACATAGAAAATACCCTTGTTACAACCTAAAACGTTGCAGGTAAACTACCCCTTTCCCTTAACCGATCTTCAACAAAATCAACAGGCCTTCAGTCCTCTATAATTCAGGGAAGCATGCAAAACATTATTTGATTCTGTTTGAATTTGTGGCTGTTATCGTTTGCGATAGAAAATACCCTTGTTAAAACATAAAACGTTGCAGGTAAACTACCCCTTTCCCTTAACCGATCTTCACCAAAAACAATAGGTCTTGAGTACTCTACAAACCAGGGCTATATGCAAAAAAATTATTTGATTCTGTTTCAATTTGCGGCTGTTATCGTTTGCCATAGAAAAAAAGCTACAGACAGGCAGACACATAGACAGATAGACAGACAGACACACAGATAGACAGACAGACAGACACACACACAGACACTTTTCGAAAAATGACATTTTTCATGTTTTGAATGTAGTACAATCAGAATCTGCAATAATCTCGACCACGATTTTTTTTCCATCACCATACTTCCATTTCCTTATGGAACATGGAAGTAAATATCGGTATGGAGAACCATACATGACTTCCATGTTCTAAGATTTATATTTGAAATCATTTTCGACATGAAATATTACCATAGAAACTACTTCTTTCCACATATTGCTTCAGCCTTAACCACAGTACTGTGGTCACTAAAGTATACCACCACACGTTATCGCACTCGATTTTCACTGATGATCCCAGTCGACGGCACTGCCAAAACATCTGGTTTTGCAGAAAACATTGGACTACGGCCAAACAGCCTGGGAAGGAATTTTAACAACAAACTACTACCTTGTTGCCGATAACGTAGTAGTACACATATAAAAATTATCCCCTCCTCCTTCAACTATAATTTTCATTTATAGAAAATTACCCCCACACCGTTCAACTAGCCTTTTCATTTATAGATATTTCATCTACGTTTCTACAGTGGATTATTAAGATATTCTTATCAGGATACTTTATTTATCAAAATTAAGTACTTTACTCTTGTTACAACAAAAAATGTTACAGGTAAACTGCCCTTTCCCCGTAACCGAACTTCACCAAAATCAATAGGCCTTGAGTCTTCTACAAATCAGGCACATATGTAAAAAATTATTTGATTCTGTTTGAATTTACGACAGTTATCGTTCGTCATGAAAAAATTTCTCTTGTTCCAACATAAAATGTTGCAGGTAAACTACCCCTTTCCCTTAACCGATCTTCACCAAAAACAATAGGTCTTGAGAACTCTACAATTGAGGGCTGTATGCGAAACATTATATGATTCTGTTTGAAGTTGCGGCTGATATCGTTTGCCATAAAAAAATTACCCTTGTTAAAACATAAAATGTTGCAGGTAAACTACCCCTTTCCCTTAACCGATCTTCACAAAAAAATAGGCCTTGAGAACTCTACAATTCAGGGCTGTATGCGCAACATTATTTGATTCTGTTTGAATATGCAGCAGTTATCATTCGTCATAAAAATAAAATTACTAAAACATAAAACGTTGCTGGTAAACTACCCTTTTCTCATAACTGATCTTCACCAAAATCAACACACATTGAGCACTCTATAATTCAGGAAGATGTGCAAAAAAGTATTTGAGTCTGTTTGAAATTACGGCAGTTATCGTTCGTCATAGAAAAAATTACCCTTGTTAAAACATAAAACGTTGCAGGTAAACTACCCCTTTCCCTTAACCGACCTTCACCAAAATCAACAGGCCCTCAGTCCTCTACAATTCAGGGATGCATGCAAAACATTATTTGATTCTGTTTGAATTTGTGGCTGTTATCGTTTGCCATAGAAAATACCCTTGTTAAAACAAAACGTTGCAGGTAAACTACCCCTTTCCCTTAACCGATCTTCACCAAAAACACTAGGTCTTGAGAACTCTATAATTCAGGACTGTATGCGAAACATTGTTTGATTCTGTTTGAATTGCGGCTGTTATAGTTTGCCATATTAGTATGGAGAACCATACATGACTTCCATTTTATGTTTTATATTTAAAATCATATTTGAAATGAAATATTTCCATAGAAACTACTTCTTTCTATTGCTTCAGCCTTAACCACAGTACTGTGGTCACTAACGTATACCACCTCACGTTTTCGCACTTGATTTTCACTGATGATGGCAGTCGATGGCACTGTCAAAACGTCTGGTTTTGCAGAAAACATTGGACTATGGCTAAAAAACCCGGGAAGGAATTTTAACAAAAAACTACTTCTTTGTTGCCGATAACGTAGTACACATAAAAAATTCTCCCCTCCCCTTCAACTATAATTTCCATTAATAGAAAATTACCCCCACCCCGTTCACCTAACCTCTTCATTTATAGATATTTCATCTACGTTTCTACAGTGGATTATTTTGAGCTTCTTATCAGGATACTTTATTTATCAAAATTAAGTACTTTACTCTTGTTAAAACATAAAACGTTGCAGGTGAACTACCCCTTTGTCTTAACCGATCTTCACCAAAATCAATAAGCCTTCAGTCCTGTACAATTCAGGGATGCATGCAAAAAAATATTTGATTCTGTTTGAATGTGCGGCAGTTATCTTTCGTCATGAAAACATTTCTCTTGTTACAACATAAAATGTTGCAGGTAAACTACCCCTTTCCCTTAACCGATCTTCACCAAATTCAACAGGCCTTGAGTTCTCTACAATTCAGGCACGCATGCAAAACATTATTTGATTCTGTTTGAATGTGCGGCAGTTATCCTTCATCATAGAAACAATTACTCTTGTTAAAACATGGAAAGTGGCAGGTAAACTACCCCTTTCCCTTAACCGATCTTCACTAAAATCAACAGGCCTTTAGATCTATACAATTCAGGAACGTATGCAAAAAATTATTTGATTCTCTTTGAATTTACAGCAGTTATCGTTCGTCATAACAACATTACCCTTGTTCAAACACAAAACGTTGCTGGTAAACTACCCCTTTCCCTTAACCGATCTTCAACAAAATGAACAGACATTAAGATCTCTATAATTCAAAAAGTTATGCAAAAAAAGTAGTTGATTCTGTTTGAATTTACGGCAGTTATCGTTCGTCATAGAAAAAATTACCCTTGTTAAAACATAAAATGTTGCAGGTAAACTACCCCTTTCCCTTAACCGATCTTCACCAAAAACAATAGGTCTTGAGAACTCTACAATTCAGGGTTGTATGCTAAATATTATTTGATTCTCTTTGAATTTACGGCAGTTATCGTTCGTCATAGAAAAAATTAAAAAATTACCCTTGTTAAAACTTAAAACGTTGCAGGTAAACTACCCCTTTCCCTTAACCGAACTTCCCCAAAATCAACAGATCTTGAGAGCTCTACAATTCAGGGCTGAATGCAAAACACTATTAGATTCTGTTTGAATTTTCGGCTGTTACCGTTTTCCATAGAAAAAATTACCCTTGATTAAAAAAAAACGTTGCCGGTAAACTACCCCTTTCCCTTAACCGATCTTCACCAAAAACAATAGATCTTGAGAACTCTACAATTCAGGGTTGTATGCAAAACATCATTTGATTCTGTTTGAATTTGCGGCAGTTATCGTTTGACATAGAAAATACCCTTGTTACAACCTAAAACGTTGCAGGTAAACTACCCCTTTCCCTTAACCGATCTTCACCAAAATCAACAGGCCTTCAGTCCTCTATAATTCAGGGATGCATGCAAAACATTATTTGATTCTGTTTGAATTTGTGGCCGTTATCGTTTGCGATAGAAAATACCCTTGTTAAAACATAAAACGTTGCAGGTAAACTACCCCTTTCCCTTAACCGACCTTCACCAAAAACAATAGGTCTTGAGTACTCTACAAACCAGGGCTATATGCAAAAAATTATTTGATTCTGTTTCAATTTGCGGCTGTTATCGTTTGCCATAGAAAAAAAGCTACAGACAGGCAGACACATAGATAGATAGACACACAGATAGACAGACAGACAGACAGACACACACACAGACACTTTTCGAAAAATGACATTTTTCATGTTTTGAGTGTAGTACAATCAGAATCTGCAATAATCTCGACCACGATTTTTTTGCCATCACCATACTTCCATTTCCTTATGGAACATGGAAGTAAATATCGGTATGGAGAACCATACAGGACTTCCATGTTCTAAGATTTATATTTGAAATCATTTTCGACATGAAATATTACCATAGAAACTACTTCTCTCTACTTACTGCTTCAGCCTAAACCACAGTACTGTGGTCACTAATGTATACCACCTCACGTTATCACACTCGATTTTCACTGACGATGGAAGTCGATGGCATTGCCGAAACGTCTGGTTTTGTAGAAAACATTGGACTACGGACAAACAGACCGGGAAGGAATTTTAACAAAAAAACTACTTCTTTGTTGCCGATAACGTTATACACATACGAGGTTTGTTCAAATAAAGACAGGACTTTTGAAATAGCGCTCCGATCAGTGTACGGATCGTGTTCCGACATGTGGTGCCGCCTAGCGGCCACCTTCGGTAACTTAACCCCGATTGTTGCGTCGTTCTACTCGTATTAGTTGGCGGCATAAACTGCCTTAGTAAACACGTGCATTCACCGTTCTGCGAAGTAAAGATGAAAGATTTTATGGAGCAGCGCGTTTGTGTGAAATTTTGCTGCAAGACCGACAAAACGTTTACTGAAACGTGGGCTTTGCTTCAGCAAACCTATAAGGAAGACTGTATGAGAAGTTCGCAGTGTCACGAGTGGTTTAAACGTTTTAAATCGGGCTGAACATCGATTGAGGAAGAGTCAAGATCGGGACGACCTTCGACGTCAACAAACTATGAAAACATCGATGCTGTTCGTTCCGTGATTCGTGCAAATCGTCGTTTGACTGTGCGAGATGTTGCTGAGGAATTCGGCATCAGCATCGGGTCGTGCCACGAAATTTTGACCGTAAAACTTGGCATGCATCGCGTCTCTGCAAAACTCGTGCCACGTCTGTTGAACGACGACCAGAAGGAGAACCGTGTCAAGATCAGCCAAGAGCTGCTTGATCGTGCCAGTACCGACAAAAACTTCATAAAAACCATCATAACAGGAGACGAAACATGGGTTTATGGCTACGACATCGAAACCAAGGCGCAATCGTCACAATGGACTGGAAAAATATCGCCCCGACCGAAAAAAGCACGCATGAGTCGGTCAAACTTGAAGTTGATGTTGATTATTTTTTTTGATTATCAAGGAGTAGTCCACCACGAATTCGTGCCACAGGGTCAGACTGTTAACAAGGAGTTCTACGTACAAGTTTTAAGGCGTTTGAGGGAAGATGTGCGCCGGAAGAGGCCTGAGCTGTGGAAAAACAAGAGCTGGGTGTTGCATCACGACAACGCGCCAAGCCACTCGTCTCTGCTAGTCAGCCAATTTTTGGCCGGTAACGAAATAGCCGTCCTTCCTCACCCTCCGTACTCTCCAGACTTGGCCCCCGCGGACTTTTTCCTGTTTCCAAAATTGAAAACCACCCTGAAAGGACGTCGTTTTCAAAGTGTTGACGAGATTCACCAGAATTCGCAGAGACAACTACGCACCATCTCACAAAACGAGTTCCAGGGAGCATTCCAACAGTGGCAGAAACGATGGGAGCGGTGTGTTGCAAGCAGAGGGGAGTACTTTGAAGGGGACAAACATTTGTAATGTTGTAATTACAGTAATAAAGTTTGTATGACAAAAGTCCGGTCTTTTTTTGAACAAACCTCGTATATATAAAAAATATGCATAAAATTAATGGCTTGTATAAGTTAATGTTTGATCTCCATTAAGTAGTGCTCAAGTTTCCAAAGTTTTAATATTATGATGTTCGTAATTAAAACATCAGAGCAGGTTTAGTGTGTATGAGGGTACACCGTGGACAAAAATTTTCAACATTCCCTATTGAGCGTTGCTCAGAGTAAAGCTGCGAATCTACAGTGTACGTTTCACAGAACAAACACGCGGATAACGAGCGCTCCGAAGTCACTCATGGACCCTCAGCATCTTGCAGAGGGTTCATTCCCTAAAGACGAAGTCTGTCTACGAACCGTTCCTCTGTAAACACGTGCAGTTACACTGCCCACCGATCCACAGGAAGCAAAACGCTATCCACACTGGACATTTTTTCGGCTTGCACGCGTTATGTTGGTGTGGGTTTCGGCACTTTCCATTTAAAAAGCGTGCAAATGTAAGAAAATAAACATGAGTGAGCCCAGAAATAACGCGAATTTTGTGTGTGTGTGTCTTTTTATTGCAGTAATCATAATAATAAAATGGAAACGTAAACATTACATAACTGAGATATGCTTGCCTGCCACGAACGAGTTATTTTCTCTCATACATGATTTACATTAAATGAAAAAATTATAATTTTATTGCCTGGCAACAAAATTATTTTATTTTTAACAATTACCATTGTTTGAAAAAGTTTAAATGAATTTTCAAGTACTGTACTGTTGTTACAACGTAAAAGGTTGCAGGTAAACTACCCCTTTCCCTTAACCGATCTTCACCTAAATCAACAGACATTGAGTTCTCTATAGCTCAGGAAGGTATGCAAAACATTATTTCATTCTGATTGAATTTACGGCAGTTATCGTTCGTCATAGAAAAAATTACCCATGTTAAAACATAAAACGTTGCAGGTAAACTACCCCTTTTCCTAACCCGATCTTCAACAAAAACAATAGGTCTTGAGAAGTCTACAATTCAGGGCTGTATGCAAAAAATTATTTGATTCTGTTTGAATTTGCGGCAGTTATCGTTTGCCATAGAAAAAAAGTCTACACACACACACACACAGAAACTTTTCGAAAAACGACTTTTTTTCATGTTTTGAGTGTAGTACAATCAGAATCTGCAATAATCTCGAACACGATTTTTTTTGCCATCACCATACTTCCATTTCCTTAAGGAATATGGAAGTAAAATATCGGTATGGAGAACCATACATGACTTCCATGTTCTAAGATTTATATTTAAAATCATTTTCGAAATGAAATATTACCATAGAAACTACTTCTTTCTACTTACTGCTTCAGCCTTAACCACAGTACTGTGGTCACTAACGTATACCACCTCACGTTATCGCACTCGATTTTCACTGATGATGGAAGTCGATGGCACTGCCGAAATGTCTGGTTTTGTAGAAAACATTGGACTACGGCCAAATATCCCGGGAAGGAATTTTAACAAAAACTACTTCTTTGTTGCCGATAACGTTGTACACATATATATAAAAAATATGCATAAAATTAATGGCTTGTATAAGTTAATGATTGATCTCCATTAAGTAGTGCTCAAGTTTCCACAGTTTTAATATTATGATGTCCGTAATTAAAACATCAGAGCAGGTTTAGTGTGTATGAGGGTACACCGTGGACAAAAATTTTCATCATTTCCTATTGAGCGTTGCTTAGAGTCAAGCTGCGAATCTACAGTGTACGTTTCACAGAACAAACACGCGGAAAAGATGGAGCGCTCCGAAGTCACTCGTGGACCCTCAGCATCTTGCAGAGGGTTCATTCCCTAAAGACGGAAAGTCTGTCTATGAATCGTTCCTCTGTAAACACGTGCAGTTACACTGCCCAGCGATCCACAGGAAGCAAATCGCTATCCACACTGGACATTTTTTCGGTTTGCACGCATTATGTTGGTATGGGTTTCGGCACTTTCCATTTAAAAAGCGTGCAAATGTAAGAAAATAAACATGAATGAGGCCAGAAATAACGCGAGTTGTGTTTGTGTGTGTGTTCCCTGCCTTTTATTGCGGTAGTCATAATAATAAAATGGAAACGTAAACATTACATAACTGAGATATGCTTGCCTGCCACGAACGATATATTTTCTCTCATACATGATTTACATTAAAATGAAAAAATTATAATTTTATTGCCTGGCAACAAAATTATTTTATTTTTAACAATTAGGCCTACCATTGTTTGAAAAAGTTTAAATGAATTTTCAAGTACTTTACTGTTGTTAAAACGTAAAAGGTTGCAGGTAAACTACCCCTTCCCCTTAACCGATCTTCAACAAAATCAAAAGTCCTTGAGATCTCTACAATTCAGGGACGTACGCAAAACATTATTTGATTATGTTTGAATTTGCGGCTGTTATCGTTTGCCATAGAAAATTACCCTTGATAAAAAAACGTTGCAGGTAAACTACCCCTTCCCCTTAACCGATCTTCACCAAAAACAATAGGTCTTGAGTACTCTACAAATCAGGAATGTATGCAAAAAATTATTTGATTCTGTTTGAAGTTGCGGCTGTTATCGTTTGCCATAGAAAATACCCTTGTTAAAACATAAAACGTTGCAGGTAAATTACCCCTTTCCCTTAACCGATCTTCACCAAAAACAATAGGTCTTGAGAACTCTACAATTCAGGGCTGTATGCGAAACATTATTTGATTCTGTTTGAATTTGCGGCTGTTATCGTTTGCCAAAAAAAAATATGGAGAACCATACATGACTTCCATATTCTAAGATTTATATTTAAAATCATTTTCAGCCAAACAGCCAGGCTGTGTCTTACCTGCCTTTTTATTGCTGTATTAAATGAAAAATATTATATTACATTAAAATGAAAAAATTATAATTTTATTGCCTGGCAACAAAATTATTTTATTTTTAACAATTACCATTGTTTCAAAAAGTTTAAATAAATTTTCAAGTACTTTACTCTTGTTAAAACGTAAAAGGTTGCAGGTAAGCTACCCCTTCCCCTTAACCGATCTTCACCAAAAACAATAGGTCTTGAGTACTCTACAAATCAGGGCTGTATGCAAAACATTATTTGATTCTGTTTGAATTTGCGGCTGTTATCGTTTGCCATAGCAAATACCCTTGTTAAAAAAACGTTGCAGGTAAACTACCCCTTTACCTCAACCGATCTTCACCAAAAACAACAGGTCTTGAGAACTCTACAATTTAGGGCTGTATGCAAATAATCTTTTGATTCTGTTTGAATTTGCGGCTGTTATCGTTTGCCATAGGAAATACCCTTGTTAAAACATAAAACGTTACAGGTAAACTACCCCTTTCCCTTAACCGATCTTCACCAAAATCAGCAGATCTTGAGAACTCTACAATTCAGGGCTGTATGCGAAACATTATTTGATTCTGTTTGAATTTGCGGCTGTTATCGTTTGCCAAACAAACAAAATTACCCTTGCTAAAAAAAAACCGTTGCAGGTAAACTACCCCTTTCCCTCAACCGATCTTCACCAAAAACAATAGGTCGCGAGTACTCTGCAAATCAGGGCTGTATGCAAAAAATTATTTGATTCTGTTTGAATTTGCGGCAGTTATCGTTTGCCATAGAAAAAAAATCTACAGACACATAGACAGACAGACAGACAGACACACACACAGACACTTTTCGGAAAACGACTTTTTTTCATGTTTTGAGTGTAGTAGAATCAGAATCTGCAATAATCTCGAACACGATTTTTTTTGCCATCACCATACTTCCATTCCTTAAGGAATATGGAAGTAAAAAAATTACCTATGATAAAAAAAAAACCGTTGCAGGTACACTACCCCTTTCCCTCAACCGATCTTCACCAAAAACAATAGGTCGTGAGTACTCTACAAATCAGGACTGTACGCAAAAAATTATTTGATTCTGTTTGAATTTGCGGCAGTTATCGTTTGCCATAGAAAAAAATCTACAGACAGACACACGGACACACACACAGACACTTTTCGAAAAACGAAAAGTAAAAATGAAGGCAAATGTGTCAATTTCAAAACACATTCGTTGAGTGTATTGTTATAACAGCGCAAAGAAGAAACATACAATTTTATATAGAAGATTATTTATTTCAATTCTCTTTTATTTTCTAGGGAGAACAGTGGAACAAACATTTACTCTGTATCAAATGTTTTACACTCAAAACGTTGACCTATTATTTGCTGGCATGGGTTTTACAAGCATGGGCCAACTATCAAGAAAATTTCACCACAGGGTGCACACAAAAGAATCGTGTGTTTCAAAATAGTTATGATTATGCAAACTGTAATCCTTATCTTCTGCTGCACTACACCTGTGAACTATTTCTATTGTGTGTGTGTGGTAGGAGGCGTGAGTTTATTATTTATCATCCTCTTTATAATTTCTATTCTGTACATCAATTACTATAATTAAATGAGCATTTTTACTTCCATGTTCCTTAAGGAAATGGAAGTATGGTGATGGCAAAAAAAATCGTGTTCGAGACTATTGCAGATTCTGATTGTACTACACTCAAAACATGAAAAAAAGTCATTTTTCGAAAAGTGTCTGTGCGTGTCTGTGTGTCTATCTGTCTATGGATTTTTTTTTCTATGGCAAACGATAACAACCGCAAATTCACACAGAATCAAATACTTTTTTGCATACAGCCCTGATTTGTAGAGTACTCACGACCTATTGTTTTTGGTGAAGATCGGTTGAGGGAAAGGGGTAGTTTACCTGCAACGGTTTTTTTTATCAAGGGTAATTTTTTTGTTTGGCAAACGATAGCCGCAAATTCAAACAGAATTAAATAATGTTTCGCATACAGCCCTGAATTGTAGAGTTCTCAAGACCTATTGATTTTGGTGAAGATCGGTTAAGGTAAAGGGGTAGTTTACCTGCAACGTTTTATGTTTTAACAAGGGTTTTTTCTATGGCAAACGATAACAGCCGCAAATTCAAACAGAATCAAAAGATTATTTGCATACAGCCCTAAATTGTAGAGTTCTCAAGTCCTATTGTTTTTGGTGAAGATCGGTTAAGGGAAAGGGGTAGTTTACCTGCAACTTTTTTTTAACAAGGGTATTTTCTATGGCAAACGATAACAGCCGCAAATTGAAACAGAATCAAATAATTGTTTGCGTACAATCCTGATTTGTAGAGATCTCAAGGACTTTCGATTTTGGTGAAGATCGGTTAAGGGGAAGGGGTAGTTTACCAGCAACCTTTTACGTTTTAACAACAGTAAAGTACTTGAAAATTCATTTAAACTTTTTGAAACAATGGTAATTGTTAAAAATAAACCCATACCAACATAACGCGTGCAAGCCGAAAAAATGTCCAGTGTGGATAGCGATTTGCTTCCTGTGGATCGCTGGGCAGTGTAATTGCACGTGTTTACAGAGGAACGATTCATAGACAGACTTTTCGTGTTTAGGGAATGAACCCTCTACAAGATGCTGAGGGTCCATGAGTGACTTCGGAGCGCTCCTTCTTTTTCGCGTGTTTGTTGTGAAACATACACTGTAGATTCGCAGCTTTACTCTAAGCAACGCTCAATAGGAAATGTTGAAAATTTTTGTCCACGGTGTACCCTCATACACACTAAACCTGCTCTGATGTTTTAATTACGGACATCATAATATTAAAACTTTGGAAATATAAGCACTACTTAGTGGAGATCAAACAATAACTTATACAAGCCACTAATTTTATGCAATTTTTTATATATATTGTACAACGTTATCGGCAAGAAAGAAGTAGTTTTTGTTAAAATTCCTTCCTGGGATGTTTGGCCGTAGTCCAATGTTTTCTACAAAACCAGACGTTTCGGCAATGCCATCGACTTCCATCATCAGTGAAAATCGAGTGCGATAACGTGAGGTGGTATACGTTAGTGACCACAGTACTGTGGTTAAGGCTGAAGCAGTAAGTAGAAAGAAGTAGTTTCTATGGTAATATTTCATTTCGAAAATGATTTTAAATATAAATCTTAGAACATGGAAGTCATGTATGGTTCTCCATACCGATATTTTACTTCCATATTCCTTAAGGAAATGGAAGTATGGTGATGGCAAAAAAAATCGTGTTCGAGATTATTGCAGATTCTGATTATACTACACTCAAAACATGAAAAAAGTCGTTTTTCGGTGTGTGTGTGTGTGTGTGTGTGTGTGTGTGGATTTTTTTTCTATGGCAAACGATAACTGCCGCAAATTCAAACAGAATCAAATAATTTTTTGCGTACAGCCCTGATTTGTAGAGTACTCACGAACTATTGTTTTTGGTGAAGATCGGTTAAGGGAAAGGGGTAGTTTACCTGCAACGTTTTAGTTTTAACAAGGGTATTTTCTATGGCAAACGATAACAGCCGCAAATTCAAACAGAATCAAATCATCTTTTGCATACAGCCCTGAATTGTAGAGTTCTCATGACCTATTGTTTTTGGTGAAGATCGGTTAAGGGAAAGGGGTAGTTTACCTGCAACGTTTTATGTTTTAACAAGGGTATTTTCTGTGGCAAACGATAACAGCCGCAACTTCAAACACAATCAAATAATTTTTTGCATGCAACTCTGAATTGTAGAGTTTTCAAGACCTATTGTTTTTGGTGAAGATCGGTTAAGGGAAAGGGGTAGTTTACCTGCAACGTTGTATGTATTAACAAGGGTAATTTTACTTCCATATTCCTTAAGGAATGGAAGTATGGTGATGGCAAAAAAAATCGTGTTCGAGATTATTGCAGATTCTGATTCTACTACACTCAAAACATGAAAAAAAGTCGTTTTCCGAAAAGTGTCTGTGTGTGTGTCTGTATGTGTGTCTGTGTGTCTGTCTGTCTGTCTATCTGTAGATTTTTTTTCTATGGCAAACGATAACTGCCGCAAATTCAAACAGAATCAAATAATTTTTTGCATACCGCCCTGATTTGCAGAGTACTCGCGACCTATTGTTTTTGGTGAAGATCGGTTGAGGGAAAGGGGTAGTTTACCTGCAACGGTTTTTTTTTAGCAAGGGTAATTTTGTTTGTTTGGCAAACGATAACAGCCGCAAATTCAAACAGAATCAAATAATGTTTCGCATACAGCCCTGAATTGTAGAGTTCTCAAGATCTGCTGATTTTGGTGAAGATCGGTTAAGGGAAAGGGGTAGTTTACCAGTAACGTTTTATGTTTTAACAAGGGTATTTCCTATGGCAAACGATAACAGCCGCAAATTCAAACAGAATCAAAAGATTATTTGCATACAGCCCTAAATTGTAGAGTTCTCAAGACCTATTGTTTTTGGTGAAGTTCGGTTGAGGGAAAGGGGTAGTTTACCTGCAACGTTTTTTTAACAAGGGTATTTGCTATGGCAAACGATAACAGCCGCAAATTCAAACAGAATCAAATAATGTTTTGCATACAGCCCTGATTTGTAGAGTACTCAAGACCTATTGTTTTTGGTGAAGATCGGTTAAGGGAAAGGGGTAGTTTACCTGTAACGTTTTATGTTCTAACAAGGGTATTTCCTATGGCAAACGATAACAGCCGCAAATTCAAACAGAATCAAAAGATTATTTGCATACAGCCCTAAATTTTAGAGTTCTCAAGACCTATTGTTTTTGGTGAAGATCGGTTGAGGGAAAGGGGTAGTTTACCTGCAACGTTTTTTTAACAAGGGTATTTTTTCTATGGCAAACGATAACAGCCGCAAATTCAAACAGAATCAAATAATGTTTTGCATACAGCCCTGATTTGTAGAGTACTCAAGACCTATTGTTTTCGGTGAAGATCGGTTAAGGAGAAGGGGTAGTTTACCTGCAACGTTTTTTTATAAAGCGTATTTTCTATGGCAAACGATAACAGCCGCAAATGCAGACAGAATCAAATAATGTTTTGCATACGTCCCTGAATTGTAGAGGTCTCGATGACTTTCGATTTTGGTGAAGATCGGTTAAGGGGAAGGGGTAGTTTTCCTGCAACGTTTTACGTTTTAACAAGAGTAAAGTACTTGAAAATTTATTTAAACTTTTTGAAACAATGGTAATTGTTAAAAATAAAATAATTTTGTTGCCAGGCAATAAAATTATAATTTTTTACTTCCATATTCCTTAAGGAATGGAAGTATGGTGATGGCAAAAAAAATCGTGTTCGAGATTATTGCAGATTCTGATTCTACTACACTCAAAACATGAAAAAAAGTCGTTTTCCGAAAAGTGTCTGTGTGTGTGTCTGTCTGTCTGTCTGTCTGTCTGTCTGTCTGTCTGTCTGTCTGTGTGTGTGTGTGTCTGTCTGTGTGTCTGTAGATTTTTTTTCTATGGCAAACGTTAACTGCCGCAAATTCAAACAGAATCAAATAATTTTTTGCATACAGCCCTGATTTGCAGAGTACTCGCGACCTTTTGTTTTTGGTGAAGATCGGTTGAGGGAAAGGGGTAGTTTACCTGCAACGGTTTTTTTTTTAGCAAGGGTAATTTTGTTTGTTTGGCAAACGATAACAGCCGCAAATTCAAACAGAATCAAATAATGTTTCGCATACAGCCCTGAATTGTAGAGTTCTCAAGATCTGTTGTTTTGGTGAAGATCGGTTAAGGGAAAGGGGTAGTTTACCTGTAACGTTTTATGTTTTAACAAGGGTATTTCCTATGGCAAACGATAACAGCCGCAAATTCAAACAGAATCAAAAGATTATTTGCATACAGCCCTAAATTGTAGAGTTCTCAAAACCTATTGTTTTTGGTGAAAATCGGTTGAGGGAAAGGGGTAGTTTACCGGCAACGTTTTTTTAACAACGGTATTTTTTTCTATGGCAAACGATAACTGCCGCAAATTCAAACAGAATCAAATAACTTTTTGCATACAGCCCTGATTTGTAGAGTACTCACGACCTATTGTTTTTGGTGAAGATCGGTTAAGGGAAAGGGGTAGTTTACCTGCAACGGTTTTTTTTGTCAAGGGAATTTTTTTTTTTTTTGCCAAACGATAACAGCCGCAAATTCAAACAGAATCAAATAATGTTTCGCATACAGCCCTGAATTGTAGAGTTCTCAAGATCTGTTGATTTTGGTGAAGATCGGTTAAGGGAAAGGGGTAGTTTACCTGCAACGTTTTTTTAACAAGGGTATTTTCTATGGCAAACGATAACAGCCGCAAATTCAAACAGAATCAAATAATGTTTTGCATACAGTCCTGATTTGTAGAGTACTCAAGACCTATTGTTTTTGGTGAAGATCGGTTAAGGGGAAGGGGTAGTTTACCTGCAACGTTTTTTTATCAAGCGTATTTTCTATGGCAAACGATAACAGCCGCAAATTCAAACAGAATCAAATAATTTTTTGCATACGTCCCTGAATTGTAGAGGTCTCAATGACTTTCGATTTTGGTGAAGATCGGTTAAGGGGAAGGGGTAGTTTACCTGCAACCTTTTACGTTTTAACAAGAGTAAAGTACTTGAAAATTTATTTAAACTTTTTGAAACAATGGTAATTGTTAAAAATAAAATAATTTTGTTGCCAGGCAATAAAATTATAATTTTTTCATTTTAATGTAATATAATATTTTTCATTTAATACAGCAATAAAAAGGCAGGTAAGACACAGCCTGGCTGTTTGGCTGAAAATGATTTTAAATATAAATCTTAGAATATGGAAGTCATGTATGGTTCTCCATACCGATATTTTACTCCCATGTTCCTTAAGGAAATGGAAGTATGGTGATGGCAAAAAAAATCGTGTTCGAGATTATTGCAGAATATGATTGTACTACACTTAAAACATGAAAAAAGTCATTTTTCGAAAAGTGTCTGTGTGTGTGTCCGTGTGTCTGTGTGTCTGTCTGTGTGTGTGTCTGTCTGTCTGTAGATTTTTTTTCTATGGCAAACGATAACTGCCGCAAATCAAACAGAATCAAATAATTGTTTGCATACAGGCCTGATTTGTAGAGTACTCACGACCTATTGTTTTTGGTGAAGATCGGTTGAGGGAAAGGGGTAGTTTACCTGCAACGGTTTTTTTTATCAAGGGAAATTTTTTTTTTTTGGCAAACGATAACAGCCGCAAATTCAAACAGAATTAAATAATGTTTCGTATACCGCCCTGAATTGTAGAGTTCTCAAGACCTATTGTTTTTGGTGAAGATCGGTTAAGGGAAAGGGGTAGTTTACCTGCAACGTTTTATGTTTTAACAAGGGTGTTTCTTATGGCAAACGATAACAGCCGCAAATTCAAACAGAATCAAAAGATTATTTGCATACAGCCCTAAATTGTAGAGTTCTCAAGACCCGTTGTTTTTGGTTAAGATCGGTTAAGGGAAAGGGGTAGTTTACCTGGAACGTTTTTTTAACAAGGGTATTTTCTATGGCAAACGATAACAGCCGCAAATTCAAACAGAATCAAATGATTTTTTGCATACAGCCCTGATTTGTAGAGTACTCAAGACCTATTGTTTTTGGTGAAGATCGGTTAAGGGGAAGGGGTAGTTTACCTGCAACGTTTTTGTATCAAGCGTATTTTCTATGGCAAACGATAACAGCCGCAAAATCAAACAGAATCAAATAATTGTTTGCATACGTCCCTGAATTGTAGAGGTCTCAAGGCCTTTTGATTTTGGTGAAGATCGGTTAAGGGGAAGGGGTAGTTTACCTGCAACCTTTTACGTTTTAACAAGAGTAAAGTACTTGAAAATTCATTTAAACTTTTGGAACAATGGTAATTGTTAAAAATAAAATAATTTTGTTGCCAGGCAATAAAATTATAATTTTTCATTTTAATGTAAATCTGTACATAGTATAAAGTAAAGTCGGGCCGTTTTCTCTCTGTGTTTGAAATCGCTAATCTCAGGAAGTACTGAACGGATTTTATTCAAGTTTTCGCCAATAGATAGAGTGTCTATCGAGGAACATTTATGTGTATAATTAATATATATATATGTTGTACATTAGCATAGCTATCACGGTTTATGTCAAGTAAGTGGTATAGTTTACATCTTATATATAAAAATGAATGTTTCTTTGTTTGTCCCGTATGCGTTCCTATACCACTCATCCGATTGCGATGAAACTTCGGTGAGTTGTGCGCACGTCCGCGAAGGTTTCTTCCACATCTCCGATTCGGTACCACTGTACCGATTTCAACCAAACTTGGCACAAATATTTTACGCAATGGGAGAACCAACATAGGATAGGTGTTTTTTCGATGGGATCCTTTTGGGGGTTCTTTGGGGTCTTCCACATCGCCTCCTAAACCACTGGACCGATTTCAACCAAACTTGGCACAAATATTTTACGCAAAGGGAGAACCAACATAGGACAAGTGTTTTTTTTTCGATACGATCCTTTGGGGGGTCCTTTGGGGTCTTCCACGTCTCCACCTAAACCATTGGACCGATTTCAACCAAACTTGGCACAAATATTTTACGCAACGGGAGAACCAACATAGGACAGGTGTTTTTTCGATACGATCCTCTGGGGGGTCCTTTGCGGTCTTAAAGAACTATTCGATCTGGTTACTATGGCAACCCAATAGAATAGATTCTGTTCTAAATATATTATGGCATTAAATTGAAGACCACGCGAACGAAGTTGTGGGCAACAGCTATTTATTTTTAAGAAGCCTACTTTAATTAAACTTTATTAATTAAACTAACATTTTCATTACGTACAACGTGAAACTCCGTAGCGAAGCACGGGTATTCTGCTAGTCATGTATAAGAGAAAATATATCGTGCGTGGCAGGCAAGCATATCTCAGTTATGTACTGTTTACGTTTCCATTTTATTATTATCACTACCGCAATAAAAAGGCATGGAAGACACACACACACACACACACACACACACACACACACACACAATTCGCGTTATTTCTGGCCTCATTCACGTTTATTTTCTTACATTTGCACGGTTTTTAAATGGAAAGTGCCGAACCCATACCAACATAACGCATGCAAGCCGAAAAAGTGTCCAGCGTGGATAGCGATTTGCTTCCTGTGGATCGCTGGGCAGTGTAACTGCACGTGTTTACAGAGGAACGATTCATAGACAGACTTTTCGTCTTTAGGGAATGAACCCTCTGCAAGATGCTGAGGGTCCATGAGTGACTTCGGGGCGCTCCTTCTTTTCCTTTTTATTGCCGATATTTGGCCATAGTTCAATGTTTTCTACAAAACCAGACGTTTCGGCAATGCCATCGACTTCCATCATCAGTGAAAATCGAGTGCGATAACGTGAGGTGGTATACGTTAGTGACCACAGTACTGTGGTTAAGGCTGAAGCAGTAAGTAGAAAGAAGTAGTTTCTATGGTAATATTTCATTTCGAAAATGATTTTAAATATAAATCTTAGAATATGGAAGTCATGTATGGTTCTCCATACCGATATTTTTCTATGACGAACGATAACTGCAGCATATTCAAACAGTATCAAATAATTTTTTGCATAAATCACTGAATTGTAGAGAACTCGAGGCTTTTTGATTTTGGTGAAGATCGGTTAAGGAGAAGAGGTAGTTTACCTGCAACCTTTTACGTTTTAACAACAGTAAAGTACTTGAAAATTCATTTAAACTTTTTCAAACAATGGTAGGCCTAAATGTTAAAAATAAAATAATTTTGTTGCCAGGCAATAAAATTATAATTTTTTCATTTTAATATAAATCATGTATGAGAGAAAATATATCGTTCGTGGCAGGCAAGCATATCTCAGTTATGTAATGTTTACGTTTCCATTTTATTATTATAACTACCGCAATAAAAGGCAGGGAAGACAAACACACACACACACACACACACACACACACACAAAATTCGCGTTATTTCTGGCCTCATTCATGTGTATTTTCTTACATTTGCACGCTTTTTAAATGGAAAGTGCCGAAACCCATACCAACATAACGCGTGCAAGCCGAAAAAATGTCCAGCGTGGATAGCGATTTGCTTCCTGTGGATCGCTGGGCAGTGTAACTGCACGTGTTTACAGAGGAACGATTCATAGACAGACTTTCCGTCTTTAGGGAATGAACCCTCTGCAAAATGCTGAGGGTCTATGAGTGACTTCGGAGCGCTCCTTCTTTTCCGCATGTTTGTTCTGTGAAACGTACACTGTAGATTCGCAGCTTTACTCTAAGCAACGCTCAATAGGAAATGAAAATTTTTGTCCATGGTGTACCCTCATACACACTAAACCTGCTCTGATGTTTTAATTACGGACATCATAATATTAAAACTTTGGAAACTTGAGCACTACTTAATGGAGATCAAACATTAACTTATACAAGCCATTAATTTGATGCATATTTTTTATATATATGTGTACAACGTTATCGGCAACAAAGAAGCAGTTTTTGTTAAAATTCCTTCCCGGGATATTTGGCCGTAGTCCAATGTTTTCTACAAAACCAGACGTTTCGGCAATGCCATCGACTTCCATCATCAGTGAAAATCGAGTGCGATAAAGTGAGGTGGTATACGTTAGTGACCACAGTACTGTGGTTAAGGCTGAAGCAGTAAGTAGAAAGAAGTAGTTTCTATGGTAATATTTCATTTCGAAAATGATTTTAAATATAAATCTTAGAATATGGAAGTCATGTATGGTTCTCCATACCGATATTTTAGTAAGGTTATTCCATGTCATATGTCAAAATAATTTCTCATATAAATATATATTTAACATCTTCAAATAAATACACTGCAAGTAGGTTTATTTTCACTTGACACACGTTTCACAGAAATTATTCTGTATCTTCAGAGGTTGTTTGAATTATAAATGGATGCTTCGTTTACAGTAACAGGGCAAGCAAAACATTCAATTATAATTCAAACGAACCTCGGAAGGTCAGGTGAAGATAAACCTACTTGCAGTGTATTTATTTGAACATATGTATTACGTGGGAGACCTGCAGAAAACTCAACAAGTTACTTACACAGAAATATATATTTATATTTCCATATAATTACTCATTTATATTACATTTACTATATTCCATATTCTTCATGATTACCATACTATGATCACATTATTCCAGGATACAACAAAATTTGTGACTGGTCATGTTTTCACTTTAACTGTAATTATTTATATAGGCCTATAGTTTCATATTTTATATGTATTTTCACTTTTAGAGAAAACAATAATATATCAGGTAAACCCTCTATTTGGATTGTTTTCATATAATATTTTTACACTTGTCGTTTCAATCACTAGAATCTGGGATTGTTCTCAGAAGCTGTGAATGGCAGTTGACAGACCTAACAGTATTATGAGGACAATTCTAGGGATTGAAACGTCAAGTATAAAAATATTATGATGGAGGCAGTTAGAGTAAAGCAGTGGACATTTTTAAGTCCGGGGCCCACTTTGGAAGGTATTACACTTCATGGGACCCATAAGTGTGGGTGCCAGCAGAATTACTTGTAGGGGTGTGCATCCAGTTTGTAATCATATTTATGCTAACATCAAGTACTTTAAGCCCTCTTTTATGTTTAAACAAATTATACATAATTAATACTAAATTTCACAGGTTTTTAAGACACAGTAAATACATTTTTGAGCCAAACTTTGTGACTCACCAAACACCCCCTCGGGACCTATTAATTAACATTTATTGTTTATCACTGAAGTGCTGGAGTAAAGGGTTTATCTGATAGAAATCACCCATCACTTAGGAGTTTTTAGTGATACCACATGAAAACAGTGCAAAGGACTTAGACATGACATTAGATGTCAAGTTACGTTGGAACATGTAAAAAAGAAAAGAACTGACAATTAATAATTTAATGCACTTTCACTTGTGAAAAAACTTACTTTTTGTTATATTCTCATACGCACGTTTCAGAGTGGTTTGCTCCTTCATCAGTGAGGTATTAATGCAGAAAGCGTCAAGGCGTTGGTAATCTGTAACGGTTTTTTGGGGATTGGTTGTGTGTGGGGGAGTGTAGAGATGGAAGGTGGTTGGCGCAAGATTCTGAATTGTGTGTGTTGTGTATTATTGTGTCGAATAGTGTGTTGGATTTAAATTGTAATTGTTCATTGAGTATGTTGTTTGGTTATGTTGGTCCACACTCCCCCACACACAACCAATCCCCAAAAAACCATTACAGATCACCAACGCCTTGATGCTTTCTGCATTTATACCTCACTTATGAAGGAGCAAACCACTCCGAAACGTGCGTATGAGGATATAACAAAAAGTAAGTTTTTTCACAAGTGAAAGTGCATTAAATTATTAATTGTTAAAGTGCTGTGAAATAAGTGATGATCATTCAAAATAATAGAAAAGAACTGAACTTGACCAAAAATTCAGAAAAATGTACTGGCTCCTTGGGCAACATTCTGAATTGTCTGTACATAATAAACTGACTTATATATAAACAAGTCCTTAAACCTGTCTGGACATATGGTGTACAACTCTGGGGATGCATGAAGAAAAGTAACAGAAAACTTATCCAGATATTTCAAAACAAAGTACTGAGGTTATTGTTAATGCCCTATGGTAATACAAACACGAGGACATCCACAGCAATTTGAACATGCTTCCGTCGAAGATGAAGTTCAGTGATTCGCCAACAACCATGAGAAATGGCTGCACAAACATCAGTATGTAGAGATACTGCAACTTCTTGACAATACTGAACTTGTGCGATGGCTAAATAGAATGAAACCATCTGATTTTGTGTAGTGTGTCAAGGCATCACAAGAAGAAAGTGATTAGTTTTTAAAGGAGTGCACTATAGGACGCCCGTCCTACACCTTGTAAATTTGTTATGAGATGTAAGTTGACAGATGGGCTTAGCCCAGTCGCAATAAAATAAATAGAAACAACTTAGGAGTTTTAAGAAAGAGTGATCAATATGATAATTGTAATTTCACGTTTAACATAAGCTATCATACTTGTAATGTGTATTAACATTTTTTACAGTTAAATTGAAACCAATACTAAGTTTGAAGTACGCCTTAAGCTTGAGTTAAAATTTTAGTATAAACAGTATAGAAATGTTTTACTATTTAAGAATTTACTGGCTGAAGCACAGGAATACACACTGCTAATTGAAAATACTGTATAATGTTTACTCTTCCCTCTCTCTTTTATCTATGGATCAAAAAACAAGTATTATACACACTGTCCAATGAAAAAAACTGCAGAATCTGCAAAAACCTGATTTTGAGCAAAACAGCCTTCTGCAAATCTTGGGCAAATGCTACCTTTACACCTCCGAGTGACTGCAACCATATAGTTTTTTACTTCCATATTCCTTAAGGAATGGAAGTATGGTGATGGCAAAAAAAATCGTGTTCGAGATTATTGCAGATTCTGATTCTACTTCACTCAAAACATGAAAAAAAGTCGTTTTCCGAAAAGTGTCTGTGTGTGTGTCTGTCTGTCTGTGTCTGTAGATTTTTTTCTATGGCAAACGATAACTGCCGCAAATTCAAACAGAATCAAATAATTTTTTGCATGCAGCCCTGATTTGCAGAGTACTCGCGACCTATTGTTTTTGGTGAAGATCGGTTGAGGGAAAGGGGTAGTTTACCTGCAACGGTTTTTTTTTAGCAAGGGTAATTTTGTTTGTTTGGCAAACGATAACAGCCGCAAATTCAAACAGAATCAAATAATGTTTCGCATACAGCCCTGAATTGTAGAGTTCTCAAGATCTGCTGATTTTGGTGAAGATCGGTTAAGGGAAAGGGGTAGTTTACCTGTAACGTTTTATGTTTTAACAAGGGTATTTCCTATGGCAAACGATAACAGCCGCAAATTCAAACAGAATCAAAAGATTATTTGCATACAGCCCTAAATTGTAGAGTTCTCAAGACCTATTGTTTTTGGTGAAGTTCGGTTGAGGTAAAGGGGTAGTTTACCTGCAACGTTTTTTTAACAAGGGTATTTTCTATGGCAAACGATAACAGCCGCAAATTCAAACAGAATCAAATAATGTTTTGCATACAGCCCTGATTTGTAGAGTACTCAAGACCTATTGTTTTTGGTGAAGATCGGTTAAGGGAAAGGGGTAGTTTACCTGTAACGTTTTATGTTTTAACAAGGGTATTTCCTATGGCAAACGATAACAGCCGTAAATTCAAACAGAATCAAAAGATTATTTGCATACAGCCCTAAATTGTAGAGTTCTCAAGACCTATTGTTTTTGGTGAAGTTCGGTTGAGGGAAAGGGGTAGTTTACCTGCAACGTTTTTTTAACAAGGGTATTTTCTATGGCAAACGATAACAGCCGCAAATTCAAACAGAATCAAATAATGTTTTGCATACAGCCCTGATTTGTAGAGTACTCAAGACCTATTGTTTTTGGTGAAGATCGGTTAAGGGAAAGGGGTAGTTTACCTGTAACGTTTTATGTTTTAACAAGGGTATTTCCTATGGCAAACGATAACAGCCGGAAATTCAAACAGAATCAAAAGATTATTTGCATACAGCCCTAAATTTTAGAGTTCTCAAGACCTATTGTTTTTGGTGAAGATCGGTTGAGGGAAAGGGGTAGTTTACCGGCAACGTTTTTTTAACAAGGGTATTTTCTATGGCAAACGATAACAGCCGCAAATTCAAACAGAATCAAATAATGTTTTGCATACAGCCCTGATTTGTAGAGTACTCAAGACCTATTGTTTTTGGTGAAGATCGGTTAAGGGGAAGGGGTAGTTTACCTGCAACGTTTTTTTATCAAGCGTATTTTCTATGGCAAACGATAACAGCCGCAAATTCAAACAGAATCAAATAATTTTTTGCATACGTCCCTCAATGGTAGAGGTCTCAATGACTTTCGCTTTTGGTGAAGATCGGTTAAGGGGAAGAGGTAGTTTACCTGCAACCTTTTACGTTTTAACAACAGTAAAGTACTTGAAAATTCATTTAAACTTTTTCAAACAATGGTAGGCCTAAATGTTAAAAATAAAATAATTTTGTTGCCAGGCAATAAAATTATAATTTTTTCATTTTAATATAAATCATGTATGAGAGAAAATATATCGTTCGTGGCAGGCAAGCATATCTCAGTTATGTAATGTTTACGTTTCCATTTTATTATTATAACTACCGCAATAAAAGGCAGGGAAGACAAACACACACACACACACACACACACACACAAAATTCGCGTTATTTCTGGCCTCATTCATGTGTATTTTCTTACATTTGCACGCTTTTTAAATGGAAAGTGCCGAAACCCATACCAACATAACGCGTGCAAGCCGAAAAAATGTCCAGCGTGGATAGCGATTTGCTTCCTGTGGATCGCTGGGCAGTGTAACTGCACGTGTTTACAGAGGAACGATTCATAGACAGACTTTCCGTCTTTAGGGAATGAACCCTCTGCAAAATGCTGAGGGTCTATGAGTGACTTCGGAGCGCTCCTTCTTTTCCGCATGTTTGTTCTGTGAAACGTACACTGTAGATTCGCAGCTTTACTCTAAGCAACGCTCAATAGGAAATGAAAATTTTTGTCCATGGTGTACCCTCATACACACTAAACCTGCTCTGATGTTTTAATTACGGACATCATAATATTAAAACTTTGGAAACTTGAGCACTACTTAATGGAGATCAAACATTAACTTATACAAGCCATTAATTTTATGCATATTTTTTATATATATGTGTACAACGTTATCGGCAACAAAGAAGCAGTTTTTGTTAAAATTCCTTCCCGGGATATTTGGCCGTAGTCCAATGTTTTCTACAAAACCAGACGTTTCGGCAATGCCATCGACTTCCATCATCAGTGAAAATCGAGTGCGATAAAGTGAGGTGGTATACGTTAGTGACCACAGTACTGTGGTTAAGGCTGAAGCAGTAAGTAGAAAGAAGTAGTTTCTATGGTAATATTTCATTTCGAAAATGATTTTAAATATAAATCTTAGAATATGGAAGTCATGTATGGTTCTCCATACCGATATTTTAGTAAGGTTATTCCATGTCATATGTCAAAATAATTTCTCATATAAATATATATTTAACATCTTCAAATAAATACACTGCAAGTAGGTTTATTTTCACTTGACACACGTTTCACAGAAATTATTCTGTATCTTCAGAGGTTGTTTGAATTATAAATGGATGCTTCGTTTACAGTAACAGGGCAAGCAAAACATTCAATTATAATTCAAACAAACCTCGGAAAGTCAGGTGAAGATAAACCTACTTGCAGTGTATTTATTTGAACATATGTATTACGTGGGAGACCTGCAGAAAACTCAACAAGTTACTTACACAGAAATATATATTTATATTTCCATATAATTACTCATTTATATTACATTTACTATATTCCATATTCTTCATGATTACCATACTATGATCACATTATTCCAGGATACAACAAAATTTGTGACTGGTCATGTTTTCACTTTAACTGTAATTATTTATATAGGCCTATAGTTTCATATTTTATATGTATTTTCACTTTTAGAGAAAACAATAATATATCAGGTAAACCCTCTATTTGGATTGTTTTCATATAATATTTTTACACTTGTCGTTTCAATCACTAGAATCTGGGATTGTTCTCAGAAGCTGTGAATGGCAGTTGACAGACCTAACAGTATTATGAGGACAATTCTAGGGATTGAAACGTCAAGTATAAAAATATTATGATGGAGGCAGTTAGAGTAAAGCAGTGGACATTTTTAAGTCCGGGGCCCACTTTGGAAGGTATTACACTTCATGGGACCCATAAGTGTGGGTGCCAGCAGAATTACTTGTAGGGGTGTGCATCCAGTTTGTAATCATATTTATGCTAACATCAAGTACTTTAAGCCCTCTTTTATGTTTAAACAAATTATACATAATTAATACTAAATTTCACAGGTTTTTAAGACACAGTAAATACATTTTTGAGCCAAACTTTGTGACTCACCAAACACCCCCTCGGGACCTATTAATTAACATTTATTGTTTATCACTGAAGTGCTGGAGTAAAGGGTTTATCTGATAGAAATCACCCATCACTTAGGAGTTTTTAGTGATACCACATGAAAACAGTGCAAAGGACTTAGACATGACATTAGATGTCAAGTTACGTTGGAACATGTAAAAAAGAAAAGAACTGACAATTAATAATTTAATGCACTTTCACTTGTGAAAAAACTTACTTTTTGTTATATTCTCATACGCACGTTTCAGAGTGGTTTGCTCCTTCATCAGTGAGGTATTAATGCAGAAAGCGTCAAGGCGTTGGTAATCTGTAACGGTTTTTTGGGGATTGGTTGTGTGTGGGGGAGTGTAGAGATGGAAGGTGGTTGGCGCAAGATTCTGAATTGTGTGTGTTGTGTATTATTGTGTCGAATAGTGTGTTGGATTTAAATTGTAATTGTTCATTGAGTATGTTGTTTGGTTATGTTGGTCCACACTCCCCCACACACAACCAATCCCCAAAAAACCATTACAGATCACCAACGCCTTGATGCTTTCTGCATTTATACCTCACTTATGAAGGAGCAAACCACTCCGAAACGTGCGTATGAGGATATAACAAAAAGTAAGTTTTTTCACAAGTGAAAGTGCATTAAATTATTAATTGTTAAAGTGCTGTGAAATAAGTGATGATCATTCAAAATAATAGAAAAGAACTGAACTTGACCAAAAATTCAGAAAAATGTACTGGCTCCTTGGGCAACATTCTGAATTGTCTGTACATAATAAACTGACTTATATATAAACAAGTCCTTAAACCTGTCTGGACATATGGTGTACAACTCTGGGGATGCATGAAGAAAAGTAACAGAAAACTTATCCAGATATTTCAAAACAAAGTACTGAGGTTATTGTTAGTGCCCTATGGTAATACAAACACGAGGACATCCACAGCAATTTGAACATGCTTCCGTCGAAGATGAAGTTCAGTGATTCGCCAAGAACCATGAGAAATGGCTGCACAAACATCAGTATGTAGAGATACTGCAACTTCTTGACAATACTGAACTTGTGCGATGGCTAAATAGAATGAAACCATCTGATTTTGTGTAGTGTGTCAAGGCATCACAAGAAGAAAGTGATTAGTTTTTAAAGGAGTGCACTATAGGACGCCCGTCCTACACCTTGTAAATTTGTTATGAGATGTAAGTTGACAGATGGGCTTAGCCCAGTCGCAATAAAATAAATAGAAACAACTTAGGAGTTTTAAGAAAGAGTGATCAATATGATAATTGTAATTTCACGTTTAACATAAGCTATCATACTTGTAATGTGTATTAACATTTTTTACAGTTAAATTGAAACCAATACTAAGTTTGAAGTACGCCTTAAGCTTGAGTTAAAATTTTAGTATAAACAGTATAGAAATGTTTTACTATTTAAGAATTTACTGGCTGAAGCACAGGAATACACACTGCTAATTGAAAATACTGTATAATGTTTACTCTTCCCTCTCTCTTTTATCTATGGATCAAAAAACAAGTATTATACACACTGTCCAATGAAAAAAACTGCAGAATCTGCAAAAACCTGATTTTGAGCAAAACAGCCTTCTGCAAATCTTGGGCAAATGCTACCTTCACACCTCCGAGTGACTGCAACCATATAGTTTTTTACTTCCATATTCCTTAAGGAATGGAAGTATGGTGATGGCAAAAAAAATCGTGTTCGAGATTATTGCAGATTCTGATTCTACTTCACTCAAAACATGAAAAAAAGTCGTTTTCCGAAAAGTGTCTGTGTGTGTGTCTGTCTGTGTGTCTGTCTGTCTGTGTCTGTCTGTAGATTTTTTTTCTATGGCAAACGATAACTGCCGCAAATTCAAACAGAATCAAATAATTTTTTGCATACAGCCCGGTTTTGCAGAGTTCTCGCGACCTATTGTTTTTGGTGAAGATCGGTTGAGGGAAAGGGGTAGTTTACCTGCAACGGTTTTTTTTTAGCAAGGGTAATTTTGTTTGTTTGGCAAACGATAACAGCCGCAAATTCAAACAGAATCAAATAATGTTTCGCATACAGCCCTGAATTGTAGAGTTCTCAAGACCTATTGTTTTTGGTGAAGATCGGTTAAGGGAAAGGGGTAGTTTACCTGTAACGTTTTATGTTTTAACAAGGGTATTTCCTATGGCAAACGATAACAGCCGCAAATTCAAACAGAATGAAAAGATTATTTGCATACAGCCCTAAATTGTAGAGTTCTCAATACCTTTTGTTTTTGGTGAAGATCGGTTAAGGGAAAGGGGTAGTTTACCTACAACGTTTTTTTAACAAGGGTATTACTTCCATATTCCTTAAGGAATGGAAGTATGGTGATGGCAAAAAAAATCGTGTTCGAGATTATTGCAGATTCTGATTCTACTACACTCAAAACATGAAAAAAAGTCGTTTTCCGAAAAGTGTCTGTGTGTCTGTGTGTCTGTCTGTCTGTCTGTCTGTCTGTCTGTCTGTCTGTCTGTCTGTAGATTTTTTTTCTATGGCAAACGATAACTGCCGCAAATTCAAACAGAATCAAATAATTTTTTGCATGCAGCCCTGATTTGCAGAGTACTCGCGACCTATTGTTTTTGGTGAAGATCGGTTGAGGGAAAGGGGTAGTTTACCTGCAACAGTTTTTTTTTAGCAAGGGTAATTTTGTTTGTTTGGCAAACGATAACAGCCGCAAATTCAAACAGAATCAAATACTGTTTCGCATACAGCCCTCAATTGTAGAGTTCTCAAGATCTGTTGATTTTGGTGAAGATCGGTTAAGGGAAAGGGGTAGTTTACCTGTAACGTTTTATGTTTTAACAAGGGTATTTCCTATGGCAAACGATAACAGCCGCAAATTCAAACAGAATCAAAAGATTATTTGCATACAGCCCTAAATTGTAGAGTTCTCAAGACCTATTGTTTTTGGTGAAGTTCGGTTGAGGGAAAGGGGTAGTTTACCTGCAACGTTTTTTTAACAAGGGTATTTTCTATGGCAAACGATAACAGCCGCAAATTCAAACAGAATCAAATAATGTTTTGCATACAGCCCTGATTTGTAGAGTACTCAAGACCTATTGTTTTTGGTGAAGATCGGTTGAGGGAAAGGGGTAGTTTACCTGTAACGTTTTATGTTTTAACAAGGGTATTTCCTATGGCAAACGATAACAGCCGCAAATTCAAACAGAATCAAAAGATTATTTGCATACAGCCCTAAATTGTAGAGTTCTCAAGACCTATTGTTTTTGGTGAAGATCGGTTGAGGGAAAGGGGTAGTTTACCTGCAACGTTTTTTTAACAAGGGTATTTTCTATGGCAAACGATAACAGCCGCAAATTCAAACAGAATCAAATAATGTTTTGCATACAGCCCTGATTTGTAGAGTACTCAAGACCTATTGTCTTTGGTGAAGATCGGTTAAGGGGAAGGGGTAGTTTACCTGCAACGTTTTTTTATCAAGCGTATTTTTTATGGCAAACGATAACAGCCGCAAATTCAAACAGAATCAAATAATTTTTTGCATACGTCCCTGAATTGTAGAGGTCTCAATGACTTTCGATTTTGGTGAAGATCGGTTAAGGGAAAGGGGTAGTTTACCTGCAACCTTTTACGTTTTAACAAGAGTAAAGTACTTGAAAATTTATTTAAACTTTTTGAAACAATGGTAGCTTAATTGTTAAAAATAAAATAATTTTGTTGCCAGGCAATAAAATTATAATTTTTTCATTTTAATGTAATATAATATTTTTCATTTAATACAGCAATAAAAAAGCAGGTAAGACACAGCCTGGCTGTTTGGCTGAAAATGATTTTAAATATAAATCTTAGAATATGGAAGTGATGTATGGTTCTCCATACCGATATTTTTCTATGGCAAACGATAACAGCCGCAAATTCAAACAGAATCAAATAATTTTCTGCATACAGCCCTGATTTGTAGAGTACTCAAACCTATTGTTTTTGGTGAAGATCGGTTGAGGGGAAGGGGTAGTTTACCAGCAACGTTTTTTATCATGCGTATTTTCTATGGCAAACGACAACTGCCGCAAATTCAAACAGAATCAAATAATTTTTTGCATACAGCCCTGATTTGTAGAGTACTCGCGACCTATTGTTTTTGGTGAAGATCGGTTGAGGGGAAGGGGTAGTTTACCTGCTACGGTTTTTTTTATCAAGGGAAATTTTTTTTTTTTTGGCAAACGATAACAGCCGCAAATTCAAACAGAATCAAATAATGTTTCGCATACAGCCCTGAATTGTAGATTTCTCAAGACCTATTGTTTTTGGTGAAGATCGGTTGAGGGAAAGGGGTAGTTTACCTGCAACGTTTTTTTAACAAGGGTATTTTCTATGGCAAACGATAACAGCCGCAAATTCAAACAGAATCAAATAATGTTTTGCATACAGTCCTGATTTGTAGAGTACTCAAGACCTATTGTTTTTGGTGAAGATCGGTTAAGGGGAAGGGGTAGTTTACCTGCAACGTTTTTTTATCAAGCGTATTTTCTATGGCAAACGATAACAGCCGCAAATTCAAACAGAATCAAATAATTTTTTGCATACGTCCCTGAATTGTAGAGGTCTCAATGACTTTCGATTTTGGTGAAGATCGGTTAAGGGGAAGGGGTAGTTTACCTGCAACCTTATACGTTTTAACAAGAGTAAAGTACTTGAAAATTTATTTAAACTTGTTGAAACAATGGTAATTGTTAAAAATAAAATAATTTTGTTGCCAGGCAATAAAATTATAATTTTTTCATTTTAATGTAATATAATATTTTTCATTTAATACAGCAATAAAAAGGCAGGTAAGACACAGCCTGGCTGTTTGGCTGAAAATGATTTTAAATATAAATCTTAGAATATGGAAGTCATGTATGGTTCTCCATACCGATATTTTACTTCCATATTCCTTAAGGAATGGAAGTATGGTGATGGCAAAAAAAATCGTGTTCGAGATTATTGCAGATTCTGATTCTACTACACTCAAAACATGAAAAAAAGTCGTTTTCCGAAAAGTGTCTGTGTGTCTGTCTGTCTGTGTGTCTGTCTGTAGATTTTTTTTCTATGGCAAACGATAACTGCCGCAAATTCAAACAGAATCAAATAATTTTTTGCATACAGCCCTGATTTTTAGAGTACTCAAGACCTATTGTTTGTGGTGAAGATCGGTTGAGGGAAAGGGGTAGTTTACCTGCAACGGTTTTTTTTTATCAATGGAAATTTTTTTTTTTGGCAAACGATAACAGCCGCAAATTCAAACAGAATCAAATAATGTTTCGCATACAGCCCTGAATTGTAGAGTTCTCAAGACCTATTGTTTTTGGTGAAGATCGGTTAAGGGAAAGGGGTAGTTTACCTGTAACGTTTTATGTTTTAACAAGGGTATTTCCTATGGCAAACGATAACAGCCGCAAATTCAAACAGAATCAAACGATTATTTGCATACAGCCCTAAATTGTAGAGTTCTCAAGACCTATTGTTTTTGGTGAAGATCGGTTGAGGGAAAGGGGTAGTTTACCTGCAACGTTTTTTTAACAAGGGTATTTTGTATGGCAAACGATAACAGCCGTAAATTCAAACAGAATCAAATAATGTTTTGCATATAGCCCTGATTTGTAGAGTACTCAAGACCTATTGTTTTTGGTGAAGATCGGTTGAGGGGAAGGGGTAGTTTACCAGCAACGTTTTTTTATCAAGCGTATTTTCTATGGCAAACGATAACAGCCGCAAATTGAAACAGAATCAATTAATTTTTTGCATACGTCCCTGAATTGTAGAGGTCTCAATGACTTTCGATTTTGGTGAAGATCGGTTAAGGGGAAGGGGTAGTTTACCTGCAACCTTTTACGTTTTAACAAGAGTAAAGTACTTGAAAATTTATTTAAACTTTTTGAAACAATGGTAATTGTTAAAAATAAATTAATTTTGTTGCCAGGCAATAAAATTATAATTTTTTCATTTTAATGTAATATAATATTTTTCATTTAATACAGCAATAAAAAGGCAGGTAAGACACAGCCTGGCTGTTTGGCTGAAAATGATTTTAAATATAAATCTTAGAATATGGAAGTCATGTATGGTTCTCCATACCGATATTTTACTTCCATATTCCTTAAGGAATGGAAGTATGGTGATGGCAAAAAAAATCGTGTTCGAGATTATTGCAGATTCTGATTCTACTTCACTCAAAACATGAAAAAAAGTCGTTTTCCGAAAAGTGTCTGTGTGTGTGTCTGTCTGTGTGTCTGTCTGTCTGTGTCTGTAGATTTTTTCCTATGGCAAACGATAACTGCCGCAAATTCAAACAGAATCAAATAATTTTTTGCATGCAGCCCTGATTTGCAGAGTACTCGCGACCTATTGTTTTTGGTGAAGATCGGTTGAGGGAAAGGGGTAGTTTACCTGCAACGGTTTTTTTTTAGCAAGGGTAATTTTGTTTGTTTGGCAAACGATAACAGCCGCAAATTCAAACAGAATCAAATAATGTTTCGCATACAGCCCTGAATTGTAGAGTTCTCAAGATCTGCTGATTTTGGTGAAGATCGGTTAAGGGAAAGGGGTAGTTTACCTGTAACGTTTTATGTTTTAACAAGGGTATTTCCTATGGCAAACGATAACAGCCGCAAATTCAAACAGAATCAAAAGATTATTTGCATACAGCCCTAAATTGTAGAGTTCTCAAGACCTATTGTTTTTGGTGAAGTTCGGTTGAGGGAAAGGGGTAGTTTACCTGCAACGTTTTTTTAACAAGGGTATTTTCTATGGCAAACGATAACAGCCGCAAATTCAAACAGAATCAAATAATGTTTTGCATACAGCCCTGATTTGTAGAGTATTCAAGACCTATTGTTTTTGGTGAAGATCGGTTAAGGGAAAGGGGTAGTTTACCTGTAACGTTTTATGTTTTAACAAGGGTATTTCCTATGGCAAACGATAACAGCCGCAAATTCAAACAGAATCAAAAGATTATTTGCATACAGCCCTAAATTGTAGAGTTCTCAAGACCTATTGTTTTTGGTGAAGTTCGGTTGAGGGAAAGGGGTAGTTTACCTGCAACGTTTTTTTAACAAGGGTATTTTCTATGGCAAACGATAACAGCCGCAAATTCAAACAGAATCAAATAATGTTTTGCATACAGCCCTGATTTGTAGAGTACTCAAGACCTATTGTTTTTGGTGAAGATCGGTTAAGGGAAAGGGGTAGTTTACCTGTAACGTTTTATGTTTTAACAAGGGTATTTCCTATGGCAAACGATAACAGCCGCAAATTCAAACAGAATCAAAAGATTATTTGCATACAGCCCTAAATTGTAGAGTTCTCAAGACCTATTGTTTTTGGTGAAGTTCGGTTGAGGGAAAGGGGTAGTTTACCTGCAACGTTTTTTTAACAAGGGTATTTTCTATGGCAAACGATAACAGCCGCAAATTCAAACAGAATCAAATAATGTTTTGCATACAGCCCTGATTTGTAGAGTACTCAAGACCTATTGTTTTTGGTGAAGATCGGTTAAGGGGAAGGGGTAGTTTACCTGCAACGTTTTTTTATCAAGCGTATTTTCTATGGCAAACGATAACAGCCGCAAATTCAAACAGAATCAAATAATTTTTTGCATACGTCCCTCAATGGTAGAGGTCTCAATGACTTTCGCTTTTGGTGAAGATCGGTTAAGGGGAAGAGGTAGTTTACCTGCAACCTTTTACGTTTTAACAACAGTAAAGTACTTGAAAATTCATTTAAACTTTTTCAAACAATGGTAGGCCTAAATGTTAAAAATAAAATAATTTTGTTGCCAGGCAATAAAATTATAATTTTTTCATTTTAATATAAATCATGTATGAGAGAAAATATATCGTTCGTGGCAGGCAAGCATATCTCAGTTATGTAATGTTTACGTTTCCATTTTATTATTATAACTACCGCAATAAAAGGCAGGGAAGACAAACACACACACACACACACACACACACACACACACACAAAATTCGCGTTATTTCTGGCCTCATTCATGTGTATTTTCTTACATTTGCACGCTTTTTAAATGGAAAGTGCCGAAACCCATACCAACATAACGCGTGCAAGCCGAAAAAATGTCCAGCGTGGATAGCGATTTGCTTCCTGTGGATCGCTGGGCAGTGTAACTGCACGTGTTTACAGAGGAACGATTCATAGACAGACTTTCCGTCTTTAGGGAATGAACCCTCTGCAAAATGCTGAGGGTCTATGAGTGACTTCGGAGCGCTCCTTCTTTTCCGCATGTTTGTTCTGTGAAACGTACACTGTAGATTCGCAGCTTTACTCTAAGCAACGCTCAATAGGAAATGAAAATTTTTGTCCATGGTGTACCCTCATACACACTAAACCTGCTCTGATGTTTTAATTACGGACATCATAATATTAAAACTTTGGAAACTTGAGCACTACTTAATGGAGATCAAACATTAACTTATACAAGCCATTAATTTTATGCATATTTTTTATATATATGTGTACAACGTTATCGGCAACAAAGAAGCAGTTTTTGTTAAAATTCCTTCCCGGGATATTTGGCCGTAGTCCAATGTTTTCTACAAAACCAGACGTTTCGGCAATGCCATCGACTTCCATCATCAGTGAAAATCGAGTGCGATAAAGTGAGGTGGTATACGTTAGTGACCACAGTACTGTGGTTAAGGCTGAAGCAGTAAGTAGAAAGAAGTAGTTTCTATGGTAATATTTCATTTCGAAAATGATTTTAAATATAAATCTTAGAATATGGAAGTCATGTATGGTTCTCCATACCGATATTTTAGTAAGGTTATTCCATGTCATATGTCAAAATAATTTCTCATATAAATATATATTTAACATCTTCAAATAAATACACTGCAAGTAGGTTTATTTTCACTTGACACACGTTTCACAGAAATTATTCTGTATCTTCAGAGGTTGTTTGAATTATAAATGGATGCTTCGTTTACAGTAACAGGGCAAGCAAAACATTCAATTATAATTCAAACAAACCTCGGAAGGTCAGGTGAAGATAAACCTACTTGCAGTGTATTTATTTGAACATATGTATTACGTGGGAGACCTGCAGAAAACTCAACAAGTTACTTACACAGAAATATATATTTATATTTCCATATAATTACTCATTTATATTACATTTACTATATTCCATATTCTTCATGATTACCATACTATGATCACATTATTCCAGGATACAACAAAATTTGTGACTGGTCATGTTTTCACTTTAACTGTAATTATTTATATAGGCCTATAGTTTCATATTTTATATGTATTTTCACTTTTAGAGAAAACAATAATATATCAGGTAAACCCTCTATTTGGATTGTTTTCATATAATATTTTTACACTTGTCGTTTCAATCACTAGAATCTGGGATTGTTCTCAGAAGCTGTGAATGGCAGTTGACAGACCTAACAGTATTATGAGGACAATTCTAGGGATTGAAACGTCAAGTATAAAAATATTATGATGGAGGCAGTTAGAGTAAAGCAGTGGACATTTTTAAGTCCGGGGCCCACTTTGGAAGGTATTACACTTCATGGGACCCATAAGTGTGGGTGCCAGCAGAATTACTTGTAGGGGTGTGCATCCAGTTTGTAATCATATTTATGCTAACATCAAGTACTTTAAGCCCTCTTTTATGTTTAAACAAATTATACATAATTAATACTAAATTTCACAGGTTTTTAAGACACAGTAAATACATTTTTGAGCCAAACTTTGTGACTCACCAAACACCCCCTCGGGACCTATTAATTAACATTTATTGTTTATCACTGAAGTGCTGGAGTAAAGGGTTTATCTGATAGAAATCACCCATCACTTAGGAGTTTTTAGTGATACCACATGAAAACAGTGCAAAGGACTTAGACATGACATTAGATGTCAAGTTACGTTGGAACATGTAAAAAAGAAAAGAACTGACAATTAATAATTTAATGCACTTTCACTTGTGAAAAAACTTACTTTTTGTTATATTCTCATACGCACGTTTCAGAGTGGTTTGCTCCTTCATCAGTGAGGTATTAATGCAGAAAGCGTCAAGGCGTTGGTAATCTGTAACGGTTTTTTGGGGATTGGTTGTGTGTGGGGGAGTGTAGAGATGGAAGGTGGTTGGCGCAAGATTCTGAATTGTGTGTGTTGTGTATTATTGTGTCGAATAGTGTGTTGGATTTAAATTGTAATTGTTCATTGAGTATGTTGTTTGGTTATGTTGGTCCACACTCCCCCACACACAACCAATCCCCAAAAAACCATTACAGATCACCAACGCCTTGATGCTTTCTGCATTTATACCTCACTTATGAAGGAGCAAACCACTCCGAAACGTGCGTATGAGGATATAACAAAAAGTAAGTTTTTTCACAAGTGAAAGTGCATTAAATTATTAATTGTTAAAGTGCTGTGAAATAAGTGATGATCATTCAAAATAATAGAAAAGAACTGAACTTGACCAAAAATTCAGAAAAATGTACTGGCTCCTTGGGCAACATTCTGAATTGTCTGTACATAATAAACTGACTTATATATAAACAAGTCCTTAAACCTGTCTGGACATATGGTGTACAACTCTGGGGATGCATGAAGAAAAGTAACAGAAAACTTATCCAGATATTTCAAAACAAAGTACTGAGGTTATTGTTAATGCCCTATGGTAATACAAACACGAGGACATCCACAGCAATTTGAACATGCTTCCGTCGAAGATGAAGTTCAGTGATTCGCCAAGAACCATGAGAAATGGCTGCACAAACATCAGTATGTAGAGATACTGCAACTTCTTGACAATACTGAACTTGTGCGATGGCTAAATAGAATGAAACCATCTGATTTTGTGTAGTGTGTCAAGGCATCACAAGAAGAAAGTGATTAGTTTTTAAAGGAGTGCACTATAGGACGCCCGTCCTACACCATGTAAATTTGTTATGAGATGTAAGTTGACAGATGGGCTTAGCCCAGTCGCAATAAAATAAATAGAAACAACTTAGGAGTTTTAAGAAAGAGTGATCAATATGATAATTGTAATTTCACGTTTAACATAAGCTATCATACTTGTAATGTGTATTAACATTTTTTACAGTTAAATTGAAACCAATACTAAGTTTGAAGTACGCCTTAAGCTTGAGTTAAAATTTTAGTATAAACAGTATAGAAATGTTTTATTATTTAAGAATTTACTGGCTGAAGCACAGGAATACACACTGCTAATTGAAAATACTGTATAATGTTTACTCTTCCCTCTCTCTTTTATCTATGGATCAAAAAACAAGTATTATACACACTGTCCAATGAAAAAAACTGCAGAATCTGCAAAAACCTGATTTTGAGCAAAACAGCCTTCTGCAAATCTTGGGCAAATGCTACCTTTACACCTCCGAGTGACTGCAACCATATAGTTTTTTACTTCCATATTCCTTAAGGAATGGAAGTATGGTGATGGCAAAAAAAATCGTGTTCGAGATTATTGCAGATTCTGATTCTACTTCACTCAAAACATGAAAAAAAGTCGTTTTCCGAAAAGTGTCTGTGTGTGTGTCTGTCTGTGTGTCTGTCTGTCTGTGTCTGTAGATTTTTTTCTATGGCAAACGATAACTGCCGCAAATTCAAACAGAATCAAATAATTTTTTGCATGCAGCCCTGATTTGCAGAGTACTCGCGACCTATTGTTTTTGGTGAAGATCGGTTGAGGGAAAGGGGTAGTTTACCTGCAACGGTTTTTTTTTAGCAAGGGTAATTTTGTTTGTTTGGCAAACGATAACAGCCGCAAATTCAAACAGAATCAAATAATGTTTCGCATACAGCCCTGAATTGTAGAGTTCTCAAGATATGCTGATTTTGGTGAAGATCGGTTAAGGGAAAGGGGTAGTTTACCTGTAACGTTTTATGTTTTAACAAGGGTATTTCCTATGGCAAACGATAACAGCCGCAAATTCAAACAGAATCAAAAGATTATTTGCATACAGCCCTAAATTGTAGAGTTCTCAAGACCTATTGTTTTTGGTGAAGTTCGGTTGAGGGAAAGGGGTAGTTTACCTGCAACGTTTTTTTAACACGGGTATTTTCTATGGCAAACGATAACAGCCGCAAATTCAAACAGAATCAAATAATGTTTTGCATACAGCCCTGATTTGTAGAGTACTCAAGACCTATTGTTTTTGGTGAAGATCGGTTAAGGGAAAGGGGTAGTTTACCTGTAACGTTTTATGTTTTAACAAGGGTATTTCCTATGGCAAACGATAACAGCCGCAAATTCAAACAGAATCAAAAGATTATTTGCATACAGCCCTAAATTGTAGAGTTCTCAAGACCTATTGTTTTTGGTGAAGTTCGGTTGAGGGAAAGGGGTAGTTTACCTGCAACGTTTTTTTAACAAGGGTATTTTCTATGGCAAACGATAACAGCCGCAAATTCAAACAGAATCAAATAATGTTTTGCATACAGCCCTGATTTGTAGAGTACTCAAGACCTATTGTTTTTGGTGAAGATCGGTTAAGGGAAAGGGGTAGTTTACCTGTAACGTTTTATGTTTTAACAAGGGTATTTCCTATGGCAAACGATAACAGCCAGAAATTCAAACAGAATCAAAAGATTATTTGCATACAGCCCTAAATTTTAGAGTTCTCAAGACCTATTGTTTTTGGTGAAGATCGGTTGAGGGAAAGGGGTAGTTTACCGGCAACGTTTTTTTAACAAGGGTATTTTCTATGGCAAACGATAACAGCCGCAAATTCAAACAGAATCAAATAATGTTTTGCATACAGCCCTGATTTGTAGAGTACTCAAGACCTATTGTTTTTGGTGAAGATCGGTTAAGGGGAAGGGGTAGTTTACCTGCAACGTTTTTTTATCAAGCGTATTTTCTATGGCAAACGATAACAGCCGCAAATTCAAACAGAATCAAATAATTTTTTGCATACGTCCCTCAATTGTAGAGGTCTCAATGACTTTCGCTTTTGGTGAAGATCGGTTAAGGGGAAGAGGTAGTTTACCTGCAACCTTTTACGTTTTAACAACAGTAAAGTACTTGAAAATTCATTTAAACTTTTTCAAACAATGGTAGGCCTAAATGTTAAAAATAAAATAATTTTGTTGCCAGGCAATAAAATTATAATTTTTTCATTTTAATATAAATCATGTATGAGAGAAAATATATCGTTCGTGGCAGGCAAGCATATCTCAGTTATGTAATGTTTACGTTTCCATTTTAATATTATAACTACCGCAATAAAAGGCAGGGAAGACAAACACACACACACACACACACACACACACAAAATTCGCGTTATTTCTGGCCTCATTCATGTGTATTTTCTTACATTTGCACGCTTTTTAAATGGAAAGTGCCGAAACCCATACCAACATAACGCGTGCAAGCCGAAAAAATGTCCAGCGTGGATAGCGATTTGCTTCCTGTGGATCGCTGGGCAGTGTAACTGCACGTGTTTACAGAGGAACGATTCATAGACAGACTTTCCGTCTTTAGGGAATGAACCCTCTGCAAAATGCTGAGGGTCTATGAGTGACTTCGGAGCGCTCCTTCTTTTCCGCATGTTTGTTCTGTGAAACGTACACTGTAGATTCGCAGCTTTACTCTAAGCAACGCTCAATAGGAAATGAAAATTTTTGTCCATGGTGTACCCTCATACACACTAAACCTGCTCTGATGTTTTAATTACGGACATCATAATATTAAAACTTTGGAAACTTGAGCACTACTTAATGGAGATCAAACATTAACTTATACAAGCCATTAATTTTATGCATATTTTTTATATATATGTGTACAACGTTATCGGCAACAAAGAAGCAGTTTTTGTTAAAATTCCTTCCCGGGATATTTGGCCGTAGTCCAATGTTTTCTACAAAACCAGACGTTTCGGCAATGCCATCGACTTCCATCATCAGTGAAAATCGAGTGCGATAAAGTGAGGTGGTATACGTTAGTGACCACAGTACTGTGGTTAAGGCTGAAGCAGTAAGTAGAAAGAAGTAGTTTCTATGGTAATATTTCATTTCGAAAATGATTTTAAATATAAATCTTAGAATATGGAAGTCATGTATGGTTCTCCATACCGATATTTTAGTAAGGTTATTCCATGTCATATGTCAAAATAATTTCTCATATAAATATATATTTAACATCTTCAAATAAATACACTGCAAGTAGGTTTATTTTCACTTGACACACGTTTCACAGAAATTATTCTGTATCTTCAGAGGTTGTTTGAATTATAAATGGATGCTTCGTTTACAGTAACAGGGCAAGCAAAACATTCAATTATAATTCAAACAAACCTCGGAAGGTCAGGTGAAGATAAACCTACTTGCAGTGTATTTATTTGAACATATGTATTACGTGGGAGACCTGCAGAAAACTCAACAAGTTACTTACACAGAAATATATATTTATATTTCCATATAATTACTCATTTATATTACATTTACTATATTCCATATTCTTCATGATTACCATACTATGATCACATTATTCCAGGATACAACAAAATTTGTGACTGGTCATGTTTTCACTTTAACTGTAATTATTTATATAGGCCTATAGTTTCATATTTTATATGTATTTTCACTTTTAGAGAAAACAATAATATATCAGGTAAACCCTCTATTTGGATTGTTTTCATATAATATTTTTACACTTGTCGTTTCAATCACTAGAATCTGGGATTGTTCTCAGAAGCTGTGAATGGCAGTTGACAGACCTAACAGTATTATGAGGACAATTCTAGGGATTGAAACGTCAAGTATAAAAATATTATGATGGAGGCAGTTAGAGTAAAGCAGTGGACATTTTTAAGTCCGGGGCCCACTTTGGAAGGTATTACACTTCATGGGACCCATAAGTGTGGGTGCCAGCAGAATTACTTGTAGGGGTGTGCATCCAGTTTGTAATCATATTTTATCCAGATATTTCAAAACAAAGTACTGAGGTTATTGTTAATGCCCTATGGTAATACAAACACGAGGACATCCACAGCAATTTGAACATGCTTCCGTCGAAGATGAAGTTCAGTGATTCGCCAAGAACCATGAGAAATGGCTGCACAAACATCAGTATGTAGAGATACTGCAACTTCTTGACAATACTGAACTTGTGCGATGGCTAAATAGAATGAAACCATCTGATTTTGTGTAGTGTGTCAAGGCATCACAAGAAGAAAGTGATTAGTTTTTAAAGGAGTGCACTATAGGACGCCCGTCCTACACCTTGTAAATTTGTTATGAGATGTAAGTTGACAGATGGGCTTAGCCCAGTCGCAATAAAATAAATAGAAACAACTTAGGAGTTTTAAGAAAGAGTGATCAATATGATAATTGTAATTTCACGTTTAACATAAGCTATCATACTTGTAATGTGTATTAACATTTTTTACAGTTAAATTGAAACCAATACTAAGTTTGAAGTACGCCTTAAATTAAATTAAACCTCCGCTCAACAGTCCGTTAAGGACCAAGGCGTACCGCACGGCTTTTGTGTTAGTGTGACGGTGTATGGCTAGTACTACGCGCCACCAGCCGCTAGTTGCGGTATTCACAGCCAGGAGGCGGCGCTGTTATCTCAGCGCCTACTCAGTTTGCCTCACGACGCTGAGTGCACGCCGTACGGAACCTCCGCCGGGAATTGAACCCGGGACCACGAGCGCATCAATCGCCCGCGTTAGCCACTAGACCACCTGGAGGCTCGAAGTACGCCTTAAGCTTGAGTTAAAATTTTAGTATAAACAGTATAGAAATGTTTTATTATTTAAGAATTTACTGGCTGAAGCACAGGAATACACACTGCTAATTGAAAATACTGTATAATGTTTACTCTTCCCTCTCTCTTTTATCTATGGATCAAAAAACAAGTATTATACACACTGTCCAATGAAAAAAATTGCAGAATCTGCAAAAACCTGATTTTGAGCGAAACAGCCTTCTGCAAATCTTGGGCAAATGCTACCTTTACACCTCCGAGTGACTGCAACCATATAGTTTTTTACTTCCATATTCCTTAAGGAATGGAAGTATGGTGATGGCAAAAAAAATCGTGTTCGAGATTATTGCAGATTCTGATTCTACTTCACTCAAAACATGAAAAAAAGTCGTTTTCCGAAAAGTGTCTGTGTGTGTGTCTATCTGTGTGTCTGTCTGTCTGTGTCTGTAGATTTTTTTCTATGGCAAACGATAACTGCCGCAAATTCAAACAGAATCAAATAATTTTTTGCATGCAGCCCTGATTTGCAGAGTACTCGCGACCTATTGTTTTTGGTGAAGATCGGTTGAGGGAAAGGGGTAGTTTACCTGCAACGGTTTTTTTTTAGCAAGGGTAATTTTGTTTGTTTGGCAAACGATAACAGCCGCAAATTCAAACAGAATCAAATAATGTTTCGCATACAGCCCTGAATTGTAGAGTTCTCAAGATCTGCTGATTTTGGTGAAGATCGGTTAAGGGAAAGGGGTAGTTTACCTGTAACGTTTTATGTTTTAACAAGGGTATTTCCTATGGCAAACGATAACAGCCGCAAATTCAAACAGAATCAAAAGATTATTTGCATACAGCCCTAAATTGTAGAGTTCTCAAGACCTATTGTTTTTGGTGAAGTTCGGTTGAGGGAAAGGGGTAGTTTACCTGCAACGTTTTTTTAACACGGGTATTTTCTATGGCAAACGATAACAGCCGCAAATTCAAACAGAATCAAATAATGTTTTGCATACAGCCCTGATTTGTAGAGTACTCAAGACCTATTGTTTTTGGTGAAGATCGGTTAAGGGAAAGGGGTAGTTTACCTGTAACGTTTTATGTTTTAACAAGGGTATTTCCTATGGCAAACGATAACAGCCGCAAATTCAAACAGAATCAAAAGATTATTTGCATACAGCCCTAAATTGTAGAGTTCTCAAGACCTATTGTTTTTGGTGAAGTTCGGTTGAGGGAAAGGGGTAGTTTACCTGCAACGTTTTTTTAACAAGGGTATTTTCTATGGCAAACGATAACAGCCGCAAATTCAAACAGAATCAAATAATGTTTTGCATACAGCCCTGATTTGTAGAGTACTCAAGACCTATTGTTTTTGGTGAAGATCGGTTAAGGGAAAGGGGTAGTTTACCTGTAACGTTTTATGTTTTAACAAGGGTATTTCCTATGGCAAACGATAACAGCCGGAAATTCAAACAGAATCAAAAGATTATTTGCATACAGCCCTAAATTTTAGAGTTCTCAAGACCTATTGTTTTTGGTGAAGATCGGTTGAGGGAAAGGGGTAGTTTACCGGCAACGTTTTTTTAACAAGGGTATTTTCTATGGCAAACGATAACAGCCGCAAATTCAAACAGAATCAAATAATGTTTTGCATACAGCCCTGATTTGTAGAGTACTCAAGACCTATTGTTTTTGGTGAAGATCGGTTAAGGGGAAGGGGTAGTTTACCTGCAACGTTTTTTTATCAAGCGTATTTTCTATGGCAAACGATAACAGCCGCAAATTCAAACAGAATCAAATAATTTTTTGCATACGTCCCTCAATGGTAGAGGTCTCAATGACTTTCGCTTTTGGTGAAGATCGGTTAAGGGGAAGAGGTAGTTTACCTGCAACCTTTTACGTTTTAACAACAGTAAAGTACTTGAAAATTCATTTAAACTTTTTCAAACAATGGTAGGCCTAAATGTTAAAAATAAAATAATTTTGTTGCCAGGCAATAAAATTATAATTTTTTCATTTTAATATAAATCATGTATGAGAGAAAATATATCGTTCGTGGCAGGCAAGCATATCTCAGTTATGTAATGTTTACGTTTCCATTTTATTATTATAACTACCGCAATAAAAGGCAGGGAAGACAAACACACACACACACACACACACACACACACACACACACAAAATTCGCGTTATTTCTGGCCTCATTCATGTGTATTTTCTTACATTTGCACGCTTTTTAAATGGAAAGTGCCGAAACCCATACCAACATAACGCGTGCAAGCCGAAAAAATGTCCAGCGTGGATAGCGATTTGCTTCCTGTGGATCGCTGGGCAGTGTAACTGCACGTGTTTACAGAGGAACGATTCATAGACAGACTTTCCGTCTTTAGGGAATGAACCCTCTGCAAAATGCTGAGGGTCTATGAGTGACTTCGGAGCGCTCCTTCTTTTCCGCATGTTTGTTCTGTGAAACGTACACTGTAGATTCGCAGCTTTACTCTAAGCAACGCTCAATAGGAAATGAAAATTTTTGTCCATGGTGTACCCTCATACACACTAAACCTGCTCTGATGTTTTAATTACGGACATCATAATATTAAAACTTTGGAAACTTGAGCACTACTTAATGGAGATCAAACATTAACTTATACAAGCCATTAATTTTATGCATATTTTTTATATATATGTGTACAACGTTATCGGCAACAAAGAAGCAGTTTTTGTTAAAATTCCTTCCCGGGATATTTGGCCGTAGTCCAATGTTTTCTACAAAACCAGACGTTTCGGCAATGCCATCGACTTCCATCATCAGTGAAAATCGAGTGCGATAAAGTGAGGTGGTATACGTTAGTGACCACAGTACTGTGGTTAAGGCTGAAGCAGTAAGTAGAAAGAAGTAGTTTCTATGGTAATATTTCATTTCGAAAATGATTTTAAATATAAATCTTAGAATATGGAAGTCATGTATGGTTCTCCATACCGATATTTTAGTAAGGTTATTCCATGTCATATGTCAAAATAATTTCTCATATAAATATATATTTAACATCTTCAAATAAATACACTGCAAGTAGGTTTATTTTCACTTGACACACGTTTCACAGAAATTATTCTGTATCTTCAGAGGTTGTTTGAATTATAAATGGATGCTTCGTTTACAGTAACAGGGCAAGCAAAACATTCAATTATAATTCAAACAAACCTCGGAAGGTCAGGTGAAGATAAACCTACTTGCAGTGTATTTATTTGAACATATGTATTACGTGGGAGACCTGCAGAAAACTCAACAAGTTACTTACACAGAAATATATATTTATATTTCCATATAATTACTCATTTATATTACATTTACTATATTCCATATTCTTCATGATTACCATACTATGATCACATTATTCCAGGATACAACAAAATTTGTGACTGGTCATGTTTTCACTTTAACTGTAATTATTTATATAGGCCTATAGTTTCATATTTTATATGTATTTTCACTTTTAGAGAAAACAATAATATATCAGGTAAACCCTCTATTTGGATTGTTTTCATATAATATTTTTACACTTGTCGTTTCAATCACTAGAATCTGGGATTGTTCTCAGAAGCTGTGAATGGCAGTTGACAGACCTAACAGTATTATGAGGACAATTCTAGGGATTGAAACGTCAAGTATAAAAATATTATGATGGAGGCAGTTAGAGTAAAGCAGTGGACATTTTTAAGTCCGGGGCCCACTTTGGAAGGTATTACACTTCATGGGACCCATAAGTGTGGGTGCCAGCAGAATTACTTGTAGGGGTGTGCATCCAGTTTGTAATCATATTTATGCTAACATCAAGTACTTTAAGCCCTCTTTTATGTTTAAACAAATTATACATAATTAATACTAAATTTCACAGGTTTTTAAGACACAGTAAATACATTTTTGAGCCAAACTTTGTGACTCACCAAACACCCCCTCGGGACCTATTAATTAACATTTATTGTTTATCACTGAAGTGCTGGAGTAAAGGGTTTATCTGATAGAAATCACCCATCACTTAGGAGTTTTTAGTGATACCACATGAAAACAGTGCAAAGGACTTAGACATGACATTAGATGTCAAGTTACGTTGGAACATGTAAAAAAGAAAAGAACTGACAATTAATAATTTAATGCACTTTCACTTGTGAAAAAACTTACTTTTTGTTATATTCTCATACGCACGTTTCAGAGTGGTTTGCTCCTTCATCAGTGAGGTATTAATGCAGAAAGCGTCAAGGCGTTGGTAATCTGTAACGGTTTTTTGGGGATTGGTTGTGTGTGGGGGAGTGTAGAGATGGAAGGTGGTTGGCGCAAGATTCTGAATTGTGTGTGTTGTGTATTATTGTGTCGAATAGTGTGTTGGATTTAAATTGTAATTGTTCATTGAGTATGTTGTTTGGTTATGTTGGTCCACACTCCCCCACACACAACCAATCCCCAAAAAACCATTACAGATCACCAACGCCTTGATGCTTTCTGCATTTATACCTCACTTATGAAGGAGCAAACCACTCCGAAACGTGCGTATGAGGATATAACAAAAAGTAAGTTTTTTCACAAGTGAAAGTGCATTAAATTATTAATTGTTAAAGTGCTGTGAAATAAGTGATGATCATTCAAAATAATAGAAAAGAACTGAACTTGACCAAAAATTCAGAAAAATGTACTGGCTCCTTGGGCAACATTCTGAATTGTCTGTACATAATAAACTGACTTATATATAAACAAGTCCTTAAACCTGTCTGGACATATGGTGTACAACTCTGGGGATGCATGAAGAAAAGTAACAGAAAACTTATCCAGATATTTCAAAACAAAGTACTGAGGTTATTGTTAATGCCCTATGGTAATACAAACACGAGGACATCCACAGCAATTTGAACATGCTTCCGTCGAAGATGAAGTTCAGTGATTCGCCAAGAACCATGAGAAATGGCTGCACAAACATCAGTATGTAGAGATACTGCAACTTCTTGACAATACTGAACTTGTGCGATGGCTAAATAGAATGAAACCATCTGATTTTGTGTAGTGTGTCAAGGCATCACAAGAAGAAAGTGATTAGTTTTTAAAGGAGTGCACTATAGGACGCCCGTCCTACACCATGTAAATTTGTTATGAGATGTAAGTTGACAGATGGGCTTAGCCCAGTCGCAATAAAATAAATAGAAACAACTTAGGAGTTTTAAGAAAGAGTGATCAATATGATAATTGTAATTTCACGTTTAACATAAGCTATCATACTTGTAATGTGTATTAACATTTTTTACAGTTAAATTGAAACCAATACTAAGTTTGAAGTACGCCTTAAATTAAATTAAACCTCCGCTCAACAGTCCGTTAAGGACCAAGGCGTACCGCACGGCTTTTGTGTTAGTGTGACGGTGTATGGCTAGTACTACGCGCCACCAGCCGCTAGTTGCGGTATTCACAGCCAGGAGGCGGCGCTGTTATCTCAGCGCCTACTCAGTTTGCCTCACGACGCTGAGTGCACGCCGTACGGAACCTCCGCCGGGAATTGAACCCGGGACCACGAGCGCATCAATCGCCCGCGTTAGCCACTAGACCACCTGGAGGCTCGAAGTACGCCTTAAGCTTGAGTTAAAATTTTAGTATAAACAGTATAGAAATGTTTTATTATTTAAGAATTTACTGGCTGAAGCACAGGAATACACACTGCTAATTGAAAATACTGTATAATGTTTACTCTTCCCTCTCTCTTTTATCTATGGATCAAAAAACAAGTATTATACACACTGTCCAATGAAAAAAATTGCAGAATCTGCAAAAACCTGATTTTGAGCGAAACAGCCTTCTGCAAATCTTGGGCAAATGCTACCTTTACACCTCCGAGTGACTGCAACCATATAGTTTTTTACTTCCATATTCCTTAAGGAATGGAAGTATGGTGATGGCAAAAAAAATCGTGTTCGAGATTATTGCAGATTCTGATTCTACTTCACTCAAAACATGAAAAAAAGTCGTTTTCCGAAAAGTGTCTGTGTGTGTGTCTGTCTGTGTGTCTGTCTGTCTGTGTCTGTAGATTTTTTTCTATGGCAAACGATAACTGCCGCAAATTCAAACAGAATCAAATAATTTTTTGCATGCAGCCCTGATTTGCAGAGTACTCGCGACCTATTGTTTTTGGTGAAGATCGGTTGAGGGAAAGGGGTAGTTTACCTGCAACGGTTTTTTTTTAGCAAGGGTAATTTTGTTTGTTTGGCAAACGATAACAGCCGCAAATTCAAACAGAATCAAATAATGTTTCGCATACAGCCCTGAATTGTAGAGTTCTCAAGATCTGCTGATTTTGGTGAAGATCGGTTAAGGGAAAGGGGTAGTTTACCTGTAACGTTTTATGTTTTAACAAGGGTATTTCCTATGGCAAACGATAACAGCCGCAAATTCAAACAGAATCAAAAGATTATTTGCATACAGCCCTAAATTGTAGAGTTCTCAAGACCTATTGTTTTTGGTGAAGTTCGGTTGAGGGAAAGGGGTAGTTTACCTGCAACGTTTTTTTAACACGGGTATTTTCTATGGCAAACGATAACAGCCGCAAATTCAAACAGAATCAAATAATGTTTTGCATACAGCCCTGATTTGTAGAGTACTCAAGACCTATTGTTTTTGGTGAAGATCGGTTAAGGGAAAGGGGTAGTTTACCTGTAACGTTTTATGTTTTAACAAGGGTATTTCCTATGGCAAACGATAACAGCCGCAAATTCAAACAGAATCAAAAGATTATTTGCATACAGCCCTAAATTGTAGAGTTCTCAAGACCTATTGTTTTTGGTGAAGTTCGGTTGAGGGAAAGGGGTAGTTTACCTGCAACGTTTTTTTAACAAGGGTATTTTCTATGGCAAACGATAACAGCCGCAAATTCAAACAGAATCAAATAATGTTTTGCATACAGCCCTGATTTGTAGAGTACTCAAGACCTATTGTTTTTGGTGAAGATCGGTTAAGGGAAAGGGGTAGTTTACCTGTAACGTTTTATGTTTTAACAAGGGTATTTCCTATGGCAAACGATAACAGCCGGAAATTCAAACAGAATCAAAAGATTATTTGCATACAGCCCTAAATTTTAGAGTTCTCAAGACCTATTGTTTTTGGTGAAGATCGGTTGAGGGAAAGGGGTAGTTTACCGGCAACGTTTTTTTAACAAGGGTATTTTCTATGGCAAACGATAACAGCCGCAAATTCAAACAGAATCAAATAATGTTTTGCATACAGCCCTGATTTGTAGAGTACTCAAGACCTATTGTTTTTGGTGAAGATCGGTTAAGGGGAAGGGGTAGTTTACCTGCAACGTTTTTTTATCAAGCGTATTTTCTATGGCAAACGATAACAGCCGCAAATTCAAACAGAATCAAATAATTTTTTGCATACGTCCCTCAATGGTAGAGGTCTCAATGACTTTCGCTTTTGGTGAAGATCGGTTAAGGGGAAGGGGTAGGTTACCTGCAACCTTTTACGTTTTAACAAGAGTAAAGTACTTGAAAATTTATTTAAACTTTTTGAAACAATGGTAATTGTTAAAAATAAAATAATTTTGTTGCCAGGCAATAAAATTATAATTTTTTCATTTTAATGTAATATAATATTTTTCATTTAATACAGCAATAAAAAGGCAGGTAAGACACAGCCTGGCTGTTTGGCTGAAAATGATTTTAAATATAAATCTTAGAATATGGAAGTCATGTATGGTTCTCCATACCGATTTTTAATATCCTTTTGTATTGCCTCATGCAAGTCTTAGAATTTAATTACTTAGGTTGTAAGCTCTCATTAAAAACAAAGAAGATATTAATGGGAAAATTAATAAATTTAACCAGATAACAGGGACTCTCCAACGTACTCTAAAACACAAGGCAAGGAAGGAGTCCATAATAAAGTTATACAAATTTATGGCAGTGCCTTACTTATGGCACAGGAACACGGACAATGCCTGCTAGACAAATATCAAGAATTCAGACTACAGAAATGAAATTTTTGCATTCCATAGCTGGGTACACAAAATTAGATATGAAAAGAAATAGTCTGATAGGAGAGGAACTGAAAGTTGAAGAAGTAAATGGCATCATCATTAAGTATAGAGAAAGCTGAAAACACATTAGCAGAATGGGAAGTAACAGATTCCCCAAGGTAGCCTTATTGTATCAGCCGAAAGGGAAGAGAAGCCTGGGAAGACCCAAGAAGAGATGGTCCGACCAGTTTGGAGCCGGAACAGACTAAACAGTCTAAGCTGTGATGATGAAGAAGAAGAAGAATTACCTCATGTCAAAACATCAGGAATTATATAAAATTCAAAATGTAAATCTTTGCAGATATGAAATAAATGTATATGCCATTATGTTTTGAATTGGTGCCACATATAAATATGGGATCTCAAATATTTCAGTCCAATAAACCAGATACTTGTAACAGGACTACTGAGCATTTCATGGACAGCCCATATAACTAATGTTGAAGTTCATACAAAGATGAAGAAAGAAAGGGAAGTTATTAACACAGTGAAGATAAGAAAGCTTCAGTATCTGGCACATCTCATGAGAAATGAACAGAGATTTTACTTATTGCAGTCTGTACTACAGGGAAAAGTACTTGGAAAGAGAGGAGTTGGGCGACCGAGAATCTCATGGCTGAAAAATTTAAGGACCTGGTTTAGCATGAATACAACTGACTTATTCCGTGCGGCAGTACAGAAAGTTAAACTAATCTGTATGATATCCAACATCTGAAACGGATAGGAACTATCAGAAGAAGAAAACAACTGGAATGATATACAATTCAAAATGTAAATCTTTGCATATATGAAAAAATCTATATGCCATTTAGTTTGAATTGCTACCACATATAAATTTGGCAGAATCTCAAGTCTTTCAGTCCAATAAACTAGATGCTTGTAACATTCGTAATACTAGAATGACCCATTAACTATCCATTTCATACATGTTGTTACATTCAAGAAAAATAAAATCAAGTACGCTTGTGACCATATTGTTGAAATTTTACAAAAGTGGCAAAATAAAAACTTCCAAAAACAAGAAATGTGCAACAGTATGTACCTAACATGTACATTTAAAATTGCCAGTATAAGAGAAAGTATCATGAAAACCAGAATCACGTAAACAGACAACACTGTAAACATCCTTATAGCATCTACATTACCCGAAGAGAAAAAGCACAAAAGACTAAAAATATACAAAAAATACACCTAATGACTAAATTAGATTTTCATAAACTTTCAATAGAAATGTGAAGACTGGAGATTGCTCACTAATAATAAGTGATTACCTGTATGCGGTCTGCCGTGTGACTTCTCAAACTTGGTTACGTTACGCGTTTCAAGGCATATGCCTCATCATCAGACGTTTAAAAACCAAAAACACACATATCACACACAACTGCATTTGTCAAGAAATCAAATTGCAGAAACAAGCATATTATGTGCACGTGATGTAGGGTGTGCACCCGTTCAAGTATTGTCTGCTACTGATTGGAATTCGTTGAGCAGTCTCAAAGCAGTATCATAAAGGCGGTTAGATACAAAGTTCAATTGTTCATTCAGAACACAATCATGACTGCTATCATTATTATATGCATTATAAATTTCCAGCTCCTCCAAGGCATTCATAAATCGGCCCTTGTTGCATATATGCAAAAGCATTAGATTGGACTTAAAATCTGTATAATTGTGATTGTGTTGGGTCAGATGACGAGTGTAATTAGATTTTATATCATTGTAATTATGTGTCTTTTTTGGTAAGTGTTCACGGAAGCGTTTATAAAAACCTCTTCCGGTCTGACCTATATAGAAGCTGTTACAATCATTGCAAACCAGTTTATAAATGCCTGTTTTTTCTTCAATAGGTAAGGGCAGTTTAGGTCTAAGTATATTAATTAGTTTATTATTTGTTCTAAAAGACATAGTATAACCAATATTGTTCATCACTGAAGATAAAATTTTTGGCATGATGTATGTGTATTTCGCAGATATACATTTTTTTGGTGTTTTATTAAGTGGACGGGGCTTAAGTTGAATGTTATTATGCTTCTTTAACAATTTATCAATGATGTGACTACTGTAACCATTGGAAACTGCAATAAATCTTATTGTATTTAGCTCAGTCTGGAAATCATTATTGTCAAGGGGGACTGTCAACAATCTATGGATTAAACTATTATATGCTGCCATTTTTTCAGAATATGGATGGTGGGAATCTGCATGTATTGTATGGCTAGTGGCAGTAGGCTTCCTATAAATACATTGAAATTCAATATTTATAGGAAGCCTACTGCCACTAGCCATACAATATATGCAGATTCCCACCATCCATATTCTGAAAAAATGGCAGCATATAATAGTTTAATCCATAGATTGTTGACAGTCCCCCTTGACAATAATGATTTCCAGACTGAGCTAAATACAATAAGATTTATTGCAGTTTCCAATGGTTACAGTAGTCACATCATTGATAAATTGTTAAAGAAGCATAATAACATTCAACTTAAGCCCCGTCCACTTAATAAAACACCAAAAAAATGTATATCTGCGAAATACACATACATCATGCCAAAAATTTTATCTTCAGTGATGAACAATATTGGTTATACTATGTCTTTTAGAACCAATAATAAACTAATTAATATACTTAGACCTAAACTGCCCTTACCTATTGAAGAAAAAACAGGCATTTATAAACTGGTTTGCAATGATTGTAACAGCTTCTATATAGGTCAGACCGGAAGAGGTTTTTATAAACGCTTCCGTGAACACTTACCAAAAAAGACACATAATTACAATGATATAAAATCTAATTACACTCGTCATCTGACCCAACACAATCACAATTATACAGATTTTAAGTCCAATCTAATGCTTTTGCATATATGCAACAAGGGCCGATTTATGAATGCCTTGGAGGAGCTGGAAATTTATAATGCATATAATAATGATAGCAGTCGTGATTGTGTTCTGAATGAACAATTGAACTTTGTATCTAACCGCCTGTATGATACTGCTTTGAGACTGCTCAACGAATTCCAATCAGTAACAGACAATATTTGAACGGGTGCGCACCCTACATCACGTGCACATAATATGCTTGTTTCTGCAATTTTATTTCTTGACAAACGCAGTTTTGTGTGATATGTGTGTTTTTGGTTTTTAAACGTCTGATGATGAGGCATACGCCTTGAAACGCGTAACGTAACCAAGTTTGAGAAGTCACACGGCGGACCGCATACAGGTAATCACTTATTATTATATAAAAGTGACTTGGATACCATACGAAACATGAATGCTCACTAATATATTGTTACCACATTACAGAACATGCTACGTGTTTCTCGGCTATTCCAGCGGAGTCCAGCTGTAATGTGTGTGTGCGTACGTATTGCTGCTACTTTGAGATGAAAGACAATTACGTGACGATTGTCTTGCGTCCGCAACGAGACTTTTCCAGACCATACCGGTCTGCACACGCTGTGTTCATGGCCGCAATCAATTATGTTCTAGTGTTTTCTAGTAGACGCCTATTAGGGAATATTCTGGAACCTCAGCGGGGTATAAATACAAGTACTCAGCAACACTCAGTTCAGTTTGAGTTGCGATTTATTTGAGTGGTGCATTCATAGTATTGTGGCGAAGTGTTATGTGTTTTATAATTGTGCGGGACAATTATAATACAATAACTGTGTTTTGTATTAGTTGACATTTTTATTGTGTGTGAACAATTTTTATTTGATTTCCTGTAAGAGACTATCTTGTTGATTACAAACTGTTTAATTGTGATAATTAAAGCTGGTAACTAGTGATTGAATTGGCGTCTTTTACTTTGTTTTCCACTGTACCATACGACGATCAGTAGACCGTCGTAACAATATTAATCCAAAAGATATGTGTACTTGTATGCATGTATTCGATTCTACAATAAAAGGAGCAAAAAAAAATCAACTACAACATTTTTTTTAAAAGTTGTGACTATCATCTACATACTCCACAAAAAATTATATATACCGTTTCAGTTTTACAAACATGGAGCAAACAACTATCCAGCTCTTCCTATATTTATACTCCCGAACTGTATTATCATTGAGTCAGTCAGTTGGTGGAAATAACATATAGATAACAAAGACTGATGACTTTAACAAATGCCACAATATATTTTTTCGAAAAGCTTTGTTATCTAAGTACATAAATAGACAACAACAGTGTTAAAGTTCACACTACCTAGACCTATAAGTTCAAAGTATTACGCGCAAGAATGATAACCTTGAAAAATAAATAATCTACTGATGCACATGATGTTTAAAACAATAAAACTTAACAAATATTAAATATTAAAAAAGAAACACACAGGTTTCTTTAACAGAGTAGTGTTTATTAACTGATAAGCAATTAAATGATATGCCAATTATCAGACATATTTTGTGCAAAGATACAAAAGAATTTTTGTTGGAATGCTGACGCATTCTAAGAATCATTAACTAATGATTTCTATCGAAACATCAATTGAAAATGTATACAACCATGCAGTGGCAGACAACTTAAGTTCTAAGCAAGAATGCAGGCTAAGTAAGGTCCTATTGGGGGAGGCTATGGAGGTTCATTTGGAGACCCCAGCTATGGTGTTTTATATAGTTACAAATTGTATAGTTCTTCTTCTTCTTTTCCTCTTCAAGGATTAGGTTATATAAACCTGTTCCAGCACCCATCTCATCCTCGGATGACAGAAGACCCACGTCTCTTCTACCAATGGGTTTATAGTTCAGTGCCGCTTTCGGCAATCAATCCTCTGTCATCCTTTGCAGATGATCCCAACATTGTCTTCTGTAACTCGCAATAATTTCATTTATGTCCTTTACTTCGAGTTCTGCTCTGATATCTTCATTCCTTATTCTCTCTTGTAATATATAATTTAAAGTATTTCGAAGAAACTGCATTTCAGCACTCGCCGCTTTCCTTTTTTGTCATGACCCACGCCTCACTTGCCCCACATGGGTATTGCAATTGTCTTATAAAATTTAATCCTTGTGCTGTGTCTTGTTTTATTTCTAAGATTTCTATGAACTGTACCACAAATATTCCTAAATTTATTTATCTTCTCTCTTATATTCAGATTCATAGCTTACTGCACAGCCAACATATTTGAAATGGCTCACTTGTTCTAAAGCGCTGTTGTTTATAACTGTCATAGTCCTCACTGGATATTTACCTTTAAAGGCCGTGGTTTTTATCTTTCTTACAGAAATTGTCAGTGAGTACTCTCTTGCCACTTCTTGTAATTTAAACATAGCTCTTCGAAAATCATCCTCATTTTCTTTAATAAGAACTGTGTCAAATTTTAATTTTTAATTTAATTTTAACAGTTATTCAGTAAATATTTTACTCATTCTTTACACAAAAATGAAGACTTATAAAAATGAGAAAAATTGTTAAGTTTTCATTAACAGTTACTTTATGTTTTCTTTCTATAAAGAAATGGTGAAATTTTTCATTCTATCCTCACTCATTGTTGATAAAAGAAAATTTTTTATTTACTCAGCTTTTGAGAAACTTTTTTTACATAAGGCCAGAGAGATGCAGATTTTTAAAAAATATTGTAAGATGAGACACAGGTTGTCAGGGGCATATTTATGGTGGAGGACAAACGGGGCCGTATGTCCCAGAAGCCATTTCCAACCCTCAGAAGGTCGAAAAAATTAGAGAGTTTTGTTAGCCTCTTAATTTTTAGGCTGTTTCATTTTAGGCTGTTTTATTTTTCAGCTATGTATGCTAATACAGTAGTAGCTCTTTTTTAAATAAACAAACAGATTTATTACACAGCATTAGAGTATACGTTTGAAATACGAAATATAGGGAAAACCAATTCAGTCAAGAAGTATCTTTTAACAACATTTCAATAACGTGTATTTTTTTATTGTGTTATTATGGTTTATTTAAATGGGACTGATTTCAGAATGTTATCATGCATTTTTCAGCCACTTTAAAGATAATAATGTTGGTTAATCTTAACTTGTTTTTTCTTTTGTATGAAACCGACCCGACCCTGGACCCCAACAAAGCCAAATTCCTGGTACGTCACTATATGTTGAGAATGATTCAGTGAAGTCACATTTTACAACAGACTGAACAACTTTTCCTGGCTGTACATTTAACTGCTACAGTGTACATGTCATTGAAATGTTTACTTCTTGCACAACTTGTTCTTTAATAAAGTCATCAGATACAAGGCTGAGATTTTCTAATGCCAAAGCTAAATCATTATGTCAAGTTTTCACCGAGAATTTCAACTGCACAATATTAAATCAACTCATAATCATTTTTAATTATTCTAATTAAATGACACACAAGGTGATATTTAAGGAGGGGGGAAAATGCATTTACGCAAGAAGTGATACTCCCATCTCAAGTCGACTACTCACTAAAACCCCTCCTCTATCGATCGCACTAGCCTCGGACCGTTTATCACACTACTACAGACTAGGCCTTTTTGCTGCACCAAATGGGCTCACATCTACATTGATCTACCTTAGACGTTCTAAATCTCCCTTCTTCACCCGAAGGATACCCTCTGCATAATGTGCCACATGGTTCTACACATCCTTTTCTCTTAGCATGGCTACAACAATGTTATGTGGAGCTATCATTCCTATATCTGAAACCAGAGATGCTCTTCTCATAGCCCACCTGTTTCAGTTAAAGTACGTGTGCTCTGGATTATCGTCTACATCCGGGCAGTACACGCAGTCTGCACACAAGGCTTTACCCATTTTATGGAGGTAGGATCAGAAGTATCAATGACTGCTCAGAAGCTCTGTCACGTAGAAACCAACCCTATACGGGGAAGCTGTGTCGCCTCCCCATGCTTTCTCTCAATCCATGGCCTCACTTGTTTGATCAGCATTGTGAACTACACCCTCTTATCTCCTCATCCCAAGCTTTTTGCTACCTTTCAAGGGTACAGAGCCTCTCTTGGTATTTTGCCATCTCCTTGCCGACCTCAGCTTTCATAAGGTGCACATCTCTCTGTTCCTTGCCAAGAATTTCGATAGGAATAAGCCTAGCAATCACCATAACAACTGGTTCAGACGGTGCGGTAAGCTGAGGCTACCCTCAGCGCTTCTCTCCTCTGCACCTGGACTAGTCTCTGTCAATATACATACTTGTTCAGGGGATCTGCCCACGTTTCTACACCATACAAGAGGACTGACTGGACCACCTTCATCACCAGGTGATGCTTAGAGGGTCTGAATCCAATCACATTAATCATCAATCTGCTGAGCACCGCGACAGCTTTAGAAGCCTTATGCAGCATATGCTGTATTTTATGGAAGAAACTATTCTTCGCATCGATTAACATCCCAAGGTATTTGGCCATAGGCTTTGTCTCTACGATAAAATTCCCAACCCAAAGAGAGAAGATGGTTGGAATCCTCTTCTTGGTCACAATTACAACCTCAATCTTGTTCAAAGCTAACAACAGTCCATGCACCGCCATCAAGCTGCTGACATTCCGCAGTTGAATATGGGGTGAATTTGGAATCATTTTCTCATTACAAGTAATCCATTCCTTGGGTTAAAACCAAATAAGCAATTTCAGTTACCGAGTATAAAATGGAATAAAGGAATCTAGTGAAGCTCTGTTGGAACTTATAAGCCCTTCCCCCCTTGTGAGTTGAAGCAAACATTGGAGACGTAAATGTGATGTTCCTCTTTTTAAGTATGCCAGACTGATTTCATGTCACATAGTATGGTTCTTTTCCCAACATCAAGCTTTTTTTTACGATAATCAACAGAGATTTGTAATGGACAATTTAGAGGTGGCATTTATTGTGCACTGAAACTCCAGTTAAATTTTCAAGAAGAAACTGACTAGTTGAGCAGCAAGTTTAGTAAGTACTTATAATTTTTGTCCTGTTACCACCTGTTTGATTATGTTAAAATAAAGGTAAATATTTGTAACTTTTTAACAAACATTTTTCATTTTTTAACCCATAAAAAAATTACATTCAGGTTTTTTACCATCCCATTTTCTTAGTGATGTCAGAGAATAAATATTACACACAGATTATTTATGAAACTCTTCTAGGTATAAAGTTTTTCATAGGCTGTTCAGTTATTCCTGAAATTTATATATCAAGAAAAATGTTGATAGTGATTATTCTATATAATTACGACACTATTGTTTACTGAACAGATCAATTTATATTTCAAACTCTTTGCAGTACACAAGGCCAATAATTTATACTTGTCGGATAAATACTGTATAAGCCTAACTAAACAGGATGAAGGAAAATAATAACATGATAATGCTTCTTGTGTTAAAGTAAAAAGTTAGCTCTTATGGTCAACAGTTCTGGGGTTATACAGAGATGGTGCTACTATGCACATTGCTTTGATCTTGTCATGATTTCATCCTTTTTAGGCTAAACTTTGATGCGACAAGTCAATGAATTGTTTAGTATTAGTTTTACAGTCCACTGCAGTAAGCACTTGAATCACTGTTTAAGACTAGAAATTTGTGCTATGATTTTAATATGAAAGACTTTACTACAACTGATGTAAAAAAAAAAGATGGATTCAATGTTGACTGACTTTTCGTCATCGAATATAATGAGTAACAGTCGAAATTCCCGAATTTAAAATGTATCAGATGAGCAGAACTGATGAACTATACAGTGGACTTCACACTGAAGTGACTACACTAGAAATAATTAGAATCGGCAAACAGAGGAATTAAAATATATATAACACAGCTTTGAAATTAAACATTTGCTGATAATTTAGTATTGTTAAATTATATACATTTTATTGGTGATACATTTTTAATCTAAATCAGCCATAAGAAATTTCCATGTTTAGTCTTTTACATATTATGAACACATTGTATTTCTAGCCAGTAAACAGCAGTTTTATTTCACTGAAAAAATACCACCCCAGATCAATACGCGATAAAGAAGTCTATTGTGCATTACACCATGACCATAAAAAAGAACATGATCAATACAGTTAGTACTTCCGGTGCACATTTGCTGTTGCAATTATTCTATTACAGAATAGTTGCAACATTTTATTAACATACACTATCTTAGTGGCATCATTTTTCTAGATCCATAAAAGGCACATTCAAGTAAAATAATAAACTTATTTGTTTGTTTTTTATAAACTTCTTAGTAAACAATCAAATTCTTAGAACAAATATTCAAAAAAATTAACATAAACTTAACAAATTTACTAAACTGCTAACAAACACAAAATCTATCACTGGATGAATACATGGGCATCACCAATGCCCAATTATTGGGGAGGGGGAGAAATTATGATAAAAGTAAATATTTGGTGTATTGTCAAACTTCTGATATAAAGATTATTAGCAAAAATAACCCATGATAGGTTTTCCAGTTTTAATGAAATACCATCATCATACCAGTAATATAAAAATAAAATTAAATATTGTTTTATTGCTATCATTTAATTGCCTTTAATGTGGTATTCACATCACTTTGTGTTCAGAAAATTGAAACTTGATATATAAGTTTAATATATAAACTTGATAAGGCCTATTTTAAAAGGCATTGTTGTTCGAAGAGGAAGTCCACTGTTAGTGTTATGCCTATAGGGTCAATCCATGTCAAACAACACAAAAAAAATATTTTTTTTCCCTGACCACCTCAGAATTTGATGAAATTTGGCAGGGAGGTAGACCTCATATAGACCAAGAAAAATACCCATATTTTTTAAGTATCTCAACCGGTTTAGAAGTTGCAGCTATGTAAAGTTTCCAAAAAACACCCGAAAACGCTGGTACCCCAAATTCTTGAATTGTGACTGTGGCTCTTCTAGTTAAGCTAGAGAGTTGGGAGAGGTGTCATTTTAAAGCTCTTTTCAAGCCCTTTCATTTTATATACAACACAACACAGGTTAAGAGGAAAAATATTTTTTCAAATTCAAAATCAAAATTTTAACTTCAAATTTCTCAAAAAGCGCATTTTTTAAAATTTTAAAAAAATGCTACATAATAGTTTATATTATTATAAACTTGTTCAGTAAGTATAAAAATGGGACAGCAATGGGTTCATTGTTTAAACAATTTTAGAAAATTAGGTGTATTGTGAATTTGTACTAAAAATGCCAAATATTAGTATATAAAAATGTTTTATAAAACACTATTAAGCTTTAAATTATAAATAAAATATTGTAGTAGACTTTTTAAGATGCAAACCAGGAAAGATGCTACTTCTATTTGCTGTCAGTAGCTCTTTAATGATATTTGTCCTTGAAACCATTCAGGTCATGACAAGCAAAGCGCGTGTATCTACAAGCTTGCAGCCTGCACTGGCTGTTCAACTCAGTGAGTCAGAGACAGAGTCAGTCTTGCAGCAGTTACATTGGTGGTTGGACGTGCTTTCAGAGTTTTTGATTTTAGTGAACATAAGAGAAGTGCAGGTTTTCTTTAGTTTATCAAAATTATTGTGTCGTGTGTTAATTATGTATGTACCTAAGCATTTATTTTGATTGCAAGTTTTTTTATTATAAGTTTTGGATAATCTAACTTGCTAAAAAATTTGTATCATAAATACATTTTTTTGCCCTGACAACTGAAATTTCTAGCATTACTTTTTGAAAGAAATTTATGATTTATTTAATATAAAAATGAACAATGAAACATGTTTTTATTTAAAAATAAATTGTTAAAATTTAAAAAAATTCTCGATCAAAATGTTTGATTTTTATATAAAATAAAGTAACTATCTTTAGGCCTTTTCTTTTTATTGATACTTAATTGACACACTATGCAACGTGGTATGATTCCAGTGTTTACTTGCAATAAATTCTTTGAATATTGAATGAAACAAATTTTGTGTACAATGGAAAAGCAAAGGCATAAAACTTTAGAGTGTTGGAATCCTTTAAAAAAACAAAATCATTCAGTAAGAGACAAAAAGAGGTTACGAAATGTTACTCAGTGGATGTGTGAAATGTTTCCTGATGTTTCAAAACTATCCAAATTTTGTGATAAATGTAGGAAAGAGATAAGTTCTGTGAAAAATAAGCAGGAGAATAACGATAATATTAGTGATTCTAGTGTTACAAATTATGAACAAGATGATCCCAATTTTTCTGCTTCATCATCAGTTGTGTTGGATACCTTAAATACGTCCCTTCAAGAACTAGGAGAATCCCCTATTGATAGCAAAAAAATGAAGTTAAAGCAATATTCAACAAACAAAATTAAAAACATTGAGTGTGCACTCAAACGGCAGTTGTTTATAAATGCTGAAGATTCCTCCGACATAGATGAAAGAAGTGAACTTGAAGAATCTGTTGTAGCAAACCTGAAAACAAACTTCTCCAATTCTGAGAGTAGAAAAAAGAAAGTAATGCTACTTACATGCCTGCCTGAATCGTGGAGCGTGCGAAAGATCGTGCGGGAGTTTAAAGCTCCAACCTATATGGTTCGTCAGGCAAAAAAGCTACTCAAAGAAAAAGGAATATTAGAAAGTTCCGACCAAAAGCCAGGAAAGAGTCTATCGAAAGAAGTGGTTCAAGCAGTTCATTCTTTTTATGAAAGTGATGATATACGTAGAGTAATGCCTGGAAAAAAAGATTGTGTTGCTATAAAAGGAGAAAACGGAGATAAGTCAGTGGTATCTAAAAGACTTATTTTGTGCAACTTGAAAGAAGTGCACACTTGTTTCAAGAACACTTTCCCAGATTTGAAAGTAGGATTTTCAAAATTTGCTGAACTGAGGCCTAAATATTGCATCTTTGTAGGACAGAGTGGAACCCACTCGGTGTGTGTTTGCACTATTCACCAAAATATAAAACTTATGACTGAAAATGGTAAGTTAGGGACTTTAAGTAATGGTGATTTAGTAACATACAAACATTGTTTGGCAAGAATGTTATGCAATCCTCCATCAATTGATTGCTGTATGGGCAGTTGTTCTTCTTGCCCTGGAGAAAATGAAATTAAAAACGTGTTAGAGAAAGCTTTTGATGACTCTATGGTTGAAAAGATAACTTTTCGGCAATGGGTTTCAGTGGATCGATGTTCATTAGAAACCATCCAGAAAAGTTCACAGGAATTCATTGAGATGTTTTGTGAAAAACTAACTGTTTTAATAGCCATGATTTTGTAGCTAAGCAGCAAAGTTCATTTATGAATGACGTCAAAGAAAATCTGAAGATTGGAGAGTACTGTGTGACATTGGACTTTTCAGAAAATTACAGCCTTGTAATTCAAGATGAAGCTCAAGGTCATCATTGGGCCAGCGACCATGCAACAGTTCATCCTTTTTGTAATTTACTTTAAAGGAGAGGAAAAAACTGAACACATCAGTTATGTCATAATTTCAGATTGTCTTCAACACAACACTACAGCCGTTTATTGCTTCCAGAAAAAACTGTTAGACTTTTTAAAAAGTAAATTTGAAACAGTTCAGAAGATCTACTACTTCTCAGATGGCAGTGCAGCACAATATAAAAACAAGACAAATTTTTCAAACATCTGCTTTCACAAGGAAGATTTTGAAGTTGATGCTGATTTTCACTTTTTTGCCACATCCCATGGCAAAGGGCCTTGTGATGGTGTCGGAGGGACAGTGAAAAGGTTAGCAACAAAAGCAAGTCTGCAAAGACCTTATGATAACCAAATTCTTACACCCCATCAACTTTTCGATTGGGCAGGTGAAAACATCAAAACTGTCTCTTTTGAGTTTTCTACGCAAGAAGAACGTATTGAAACTGAAATAAAGTTTCTAGAAGAGCGCTTCAGTAACTCTCTTACAATCAAGGGAACTCAAAAGCTGCATTGTTTCATTCCTGTGGAATCAAGTTCATCAAAGATAACAACAAAAGTTTTCTCCAATGCATCTGAATCAACTGTTGAAGTGGTGAGCAAGTCTTTAGAAAAACTGAAAATGGCAGACATCAGTGGGTACATTACTACTGTATATGATAACCAGTGGTGGTTAGCTTATGTCTTAGCTAAAAATGAAGATAATGATGAACAAGTCAAAGTTACTTTCCTCCATCCATCTTTTGCCTATCCAAGGAGACCTGTTATCTTATGGTTATCTGTAAATGATGTTCTTTGCAAAGTACAGACAGTAACACCAACAGGAAGAATATATAGGATTCCAGAAAGTGATGAAATAAAGACAAATGAAGCATTCAATACCTGCTATGAACTTTCTCGAGTTTAAAAGGAAGTTAGTTTTCTTCAAACTTTGTTTTCAATTTAGGACGTCATGATTGTATATATTTGAAAAATTGGCCTAAGTTTTCATCCAGTCACACTAAGTAAGCCAGGTAGGCTATTTATTTTCATCACAACCTGTAATAACTTCTTATTATAGCCCTCATATTCAGAATCCTTCAATACAATATAACATAAGTAATGTAGTTTATATTTTAATAAAATATTGTTTTGAAGCTCTAAGGTTATACATTTTACCTATATGAACTGAGAGTAAAAAAAGGATTTAAACCTTTCAGTGTTTGAGTATTAGAAAGTTTTCAAACATATTGTATTTTATGTAAAGCTAAATAGTGTAATAAATCTTTTGTTACAGTAATACTTGGCGTTACTAGTACAAATTCACAAAACGCATAATTTTCAAAAATTGTTTAAACAATGAACTCATTGCTGTCCCATTTTTATACTTTTTGAACAAGTTTATAATAATATAAACTATTACGTAGCATTTTTTGAAAATTTTAAAAAATGCGCTTTTTGAGAAATTTGAAATTAAAATTTTGATTTTGAATTTGAAAAAATATTTTTCCTCTTAACCTGTGTTGTGTTGTATATCAAATGAAAGGGCTTGAAAAGAGCTTTAAAATGACACCTCTCCCAACTCTCTAGCTTAACTAGAAGAGCCACAGTCACAATTCAAGAATTTGGGTACCAGCATTTTCGGGCGTTTTTTTAAAACTTTACATAGCTGTAATTTCTAAACCGGTTGAGATACTTAAAAAAAAAAATTGTATTTTTCTTAGTCCATATGAGGTCTACCTCCCTGCCAAATTTCATCAAGATCTGAAATGGTGTGGTAAAATCACTGTGTTGATTTGACATGGATTTGACCCTACTTCACAAAAAAGAAGTTTATCACAATTTACTGATCATGAACTCAATAAACTTTAACCACATATTCCCATAAAACACACATACCACAATTACACCTCCACAAATCCAACAACATACCACAAGGGCTGAAAATAAACATCGAGTGCTGAGAACAAACAACTATAAAAAACTAATCATAAATAAAAAGTGAACAAGACAACACTGTTAAACTTGCTTATCAGACTGACAAACGCATATAAAATGGCACTACATGCATAAGTAGCAACTACAGCCACAAACACCTCCTGACATTAGGTGTATGAGAACAGATAAATATCGGTATGGAGAACTATACATGATTTCCATGTTCTAAGATTTATATTTAAAATCATTTTCGAAATGAAATATTTCCATAGAAACTACTTCTTTTTTCTGGTCACTAACGTATACCACCTCACGTTAGCGCACTCGATTTTCACTGATGACGGCAGTCGATAGCACTGCCGAAACGTCGGGTTTTGTAGAAAACATTGGACCACGCCAAAGAGCCCAGGAAGGAATTTTAACAACAAACTACTTCTTTGTTGCCGATAACATAGCACACATGACATATAAATAAAAATTATCCCCTCCCCTTCAACTGTCATTTTTGTTTATAGAAAGTTATCCCCACCCCCTTCAACTAGCTTTGTAGATATTTCATCTACGTTTCTACAGTAGAGTATTATGATCCTTTTTCAGGATACTTTATTTATCGAAATCAAGTACTTTACTCCAGGTAAAACTTAAAACGTTGCAGGTAAACTACCCCTTTCCCTTAAACGATCTTCACCAAAATCAATAGACCTAGAGTCCTCTACAATTCAGGGATGTATGCAAAAAATTGTTTGATTATGTTTGAATGTGTGGCAGTTATCGTTTGTCATAGGAAAAATTACCCTTGTTAAAACATAAAATGTTGCAGGTAAACTACTCCTTCCCCTTACCCGATCTTCACCAAAATAAATAGGCCTTCAGTACTCTACAAGGATGCATGCAAAAAATTATTTTATTCTGTTGGAATCTGCGGCTGTTATCGTTTGCCATACAAAAATTCTACACACACACACACACACACACATTGAAAAATGACTTTTCTTCATGTTTTGAGGGTAGTATAATCAGAATTAGCCCTTATCTCGAACACGATTTTTTTTGCCATCACCATACTTCCATTTCCTTATGGAACATGGAAGTAAAAAGTGATGGTATGGGCCACATATATCAAACCAATGAGGACAACAAACCAAATACTGTCCACTACCAGTTTATATAAAATTCACAGAAATGATACTACCCATGAAGTCATTCAGCAAAAAAGACTACATTTATATTATTAGTTGCTTGGTGTTTTGTCGTTGAAACTATTTACAAAATTTGAAAACCTGACATCAGTGATTAGAAAAATACTTTATTTCAGTCCCTAAAGAGTTAAAACTTGGCTTATTTAAAAGCTAATTAACTCGCCTTTCGAACAATATGCCACTGCAAGATTTTTTAGTAAAAATAATTATTCATGGTCATAAACATTTTATTTGACCTTGAAAATCTTCAAAATATATATTTTTAATGTGAAAATCATTTTTCTTCCCAGCAGTAGAACCACACATTTTGTGTAGGTAACAATTTCATTACAGGATGCTCTCAAGGGATCACAGTATACTATTTTGAAAGCCAATATACAACAATTTATTTGAAGCTAACATTTATTTATTTATTTTATTTTTATATATTTATTTGTTTATTGTCTAGTGTCATAATGAAATTAATTAATAATAATTCACATTACTTATTGTTGATTCAAATTACAGATGGAGATCTGTAATTCAAAAAATAAAAATGAAACTGCTTTAAATGAATGTCAGAAGTTTTTTTTTTTCAATTGGACATGGAATGACCCAGACATAACAATTTACGATACAAATCACTCCAGAGTAAGTAAACCAACAGTCACAATCAGCAAATCCAGCTCAAAATATACACTTTCTAAGAATACGTGTAACCCTTCGGCAGAAAGTAAGTGAGCATTCAAACAAGAAACCACACTCACATACATACATCAAACTGAAAACTATATCGTTTACTCAGATTTCATTACCGGTACACAAAAAAATAAAAATGAAATTATTTTATGTCTATTAGTTTAGTCTATTATTTTATGTGTTAATTAAGTATTAACACAACAATCTATCTTACTAGTGCTGTTCACATTGTACCGAGTTCATTTATTATTATTTGATAAAAATACACTGTTTATTAATTTAGCAGCTACAACATTAAATGTGATTTCCTTTAACCATTATGTACACATATACACATTTAATTCTTAGTTTCTTACCTCATCATACTTAATCCAAAATGGAAGCATTGTTGAAAAATGTAATACCAATTATGAAAAACAACTACTAAGCCTATATTAATGAATGTCAAATTTTTTTACAACAGTTCTGTTTGGAGGAGACTGAACATAATCAAAATGAATTTTACTTAATCTACTTCAGCTGCTCAAGAATTCTGATAAAAAGATTGTTAATTCTGGACCTAAGTAAAGCAATAAAACATTGTGTATGTGTGTAAGTGTACGCATAACATAACAGACATAACCTTGAACATTTACACTAAATATTACCGGATTGGTGGAATCTGTTCAAACGTGTACGCTGTAGATAATTTCAGTTAATACTGTAAAGAATTAAAATACTAATCAGTTATGTCAATCCCATGGTAATGTTATCTGTGTTACTATTTTACGAAGCACATTACGGTAAGCATTACTCTTTTTCAAACAATCTGCATTACAGTCATTATGACCACATTACATTATGTTAAATATATTACCTATAATAATTATGTTGTGAAGTAATGCCTTTAATGTGGTTCACAAATCACTTTGTTTAAACAAAAAAAAAAAACTTACAGGCCTGTTTAAAGAGGCATTGTTGTTAAAAAGGGGAAGTCAATTGTTAGTGCTATGCCTATACTTCACAAAAAAAGAAGTAATGACAATGTTCTCGATAAAAGGTCACATTTTACTTACTTTCTTATCATCATCAGGATTTAAGAGTAAAGAGTCTGGTATCTTATCGGTCATGGAAATGGGGTATCACTCACTTGTCCAAAAAAAAGTTCCACAACAATTAAAGAACGAATAACAACAATCACAGGTTTACTTAACTGTGCTATGTTCTGTTGACACAGATGTATGTACCGATATTGGCATGCTGACATACGGAGGATTGGCACACCGCGACAAGTTTACTCAGGCAAGGTCATTTGTCACTTAGCACTTTGGCAGATGCAGTCTAAACGCTAAAATGAACGAAAAATGTTCGTTTTAATACAATCGCCGACTTGTACATTCATGTTCCTAATCAAATATCGCATTCCAATCGATCAATATATTTTTCTAATAACCATTAACTATAAGTAAACGACTTTTTAATCCGGCAACAAAATTATTTTTAATATTAGAAACAATGTATTAGTAAGTTAAGTGCTACTTACAGCTGGATTATTTGTAGACCCCATATTATAATGTATAACGTTGAACTTAGAAGCGTACACAAAAATTTTCAAATGACATTACAAGCCGGACAACGACAAGATCAAAGGTTAGGTTGTTTGGTTTACGCATGGAACGTTGCTCCGTTGCTACCTTGAAATTCACTTTTCGTGTCGCGGTAAATTCAAATACTACTCTTCGACAATGTAGAACACTTTTTATTGTTAGATCGACATGATAATAAGGAAAATTACGTTTAGTTAGCTCGATTTCGACTTAGTCCTACGATTTACTACAGTTATTTTTTGAATGGTGTTTACTTACGTTTCTTATGAAAAAAATTATGATTTGTTTATTTTAGGACGCAATAACAAAAAACATAATGCAATAAAAAATTGTCGGTCATAAAGTCTGGAACGAAACGATCATGCATCCTAGCATAGCACCTAGGAATTGAATTCTGTGTGTGTGTGCGTGCGTGCGGGCGGGCGCGGGCGCGTTGTTTGTTAATTTAAAAAACGAAGTTTTCGTAGAACATAACTAGGGTCTACATGGAACCGCAGAATATTAAGTTTAATAGCATTTGCATACGAAAAATATTAATTATAGTAAACTGATTACGCGCAACAAAACAATTATAAACGAAAACCTATAATGCGATAAGTGTTTGAAATCGATTTTTAGAAATGTACAATTTCAAATCGTAAGAAATATGAACAACTGACAAGCATGAACTTCTGTTTAAAAAAATGTTTTCCTGTTTTAAACATTCCTGTTTTCCTGTTAGAAAAAGTATGAATGTACGCAAAACCAAGATAAGAATGAAGTTTTTCCGTGAGCTTAGAGATGTTTTGTTATAAGTAATTTGTTATGAAGCTGTATTCTTCTTCTTCTACTTCTTTTTTTTCTGTAGCTACTGATCTAAACTAACATCGATGTGACTTCGTATACAGAATGAACGAACGCGGAACGAACGAACGACTTTTATTTCAATGATATTAATTATTCATACATTATACATTCATATCTTTTATTTATCATGTTTATACTTCTTTTACCAAATAGTGAAGCGCTTTTATTTTGTCCAGTCTCTCTTATGTGCCATTTCCATATTCCGTTTACTCACTTTTTATTGCTCTTATTTATTGGCACTGACCATGCAGGACTGTAAGCAGCTGGCGTCCATGGGGCTGTGACCTGCCACCTACTACAGTTGTCAAGTCTGGATACAATTACTGCCTTAGTAACTAATTATTCATTTAATAATCGTTCAAAATGTTACATGCTTAATATTAACTGACTAAATATAACTATTACATTAACAACTCGGAACACAAAGTTTTTTTTAAGTAAAAACATAAATTTAGTATTAGACATTCAGTATTACTCCCGCTGAGGAAGAGGAACATCACCTCGAAACGTTTGGGGAAGTGACAACGAATAGTAAGTTCATACGTGAAAGTTTATATATAGTAAAAAAAAAAGTTTTACCTTACCTTATATTTTTATAAGGTTTAAGTTTTATGTTTTTATTAATAAAAAACTTTGTGTTCCGAGTCATTAATGTAATAGTTATATTTAGTTAAGTAACGGACACGTCATGGACAAGGAAATCCAAGAAATTAACTGACAGTTCTACAGCTACTAGTCTCTCAGAATCTTTATTTTAATGTGTCTACACTTCATCCAGCCTTTTGACAACTCCTCTGCTTGCTATAAACTCTGATGAACTTCACAGTTTCTTGTCAGTTTTGACAAGATGTTGTATTTTTAAACTCAGAACTGTCAAATTCTTATTACCAATACAGTACTTCCAAAGAAGAATTTGATTCCATAGGATTTTACTGACTGTTGGTACATTATTGTCTCTTTACATTTAGTAAGAAAACTATGGAGCTCGAGATGGTGTGAACATTTGTATCGCATGCCTGATATCTGTCTACTTATGGCTGCCTTGGGTTATCATCCTACTGGGAAGAGAGATGTCGGTAGACCAAAGAGGAGATGGGTTCCGACAGGTCTGAGGCCTAGTCCTTGGAGTGGTAGTGGTGATGATGATGACTATATGGAGCTCCAGAAAGTTAGGAAAGGTCCTGTACAGTTACATTTGTAATTTACAAATAAAATAATTATACCATTCTTCTTATTATTAAGTTAAATATTTCTATTATTGCACATTTAAAACATAAAATGGATTTACTTTAACTGCCCATAAATAAAATTAAAGCAGTTCTTGTAGCTATCCATGATGAACAACTACTTTATTCAAGTACTTTTTTTTTTTAATTTTACATTGCAACTAATCTTAGATAGGTAGATTAACGAGCAATTTGACTCTATCAATATCTTAGAACTAAATGTCAATTTACTGGGTTAACCCACTGGTATCCCTCAGATTACTCTAATGGTGAAAACATACACATACACAACACTTCACACTGTAGTCTGCTTTACACACACCACACTAAACCAGGTCAAAAGGATTCAAGTACTGATATTAAATAATTGTGTCTCTGATGAAACTTAGAAAACTCAAGCATGTATAAAATTGTATTTAAAAATTAGTGTTTTATAGTCAGAAATAGTGCAATCGTTGCTACTAAGTGTTCATGGTTTTTCATTAATGACAACACTGTTTTTTGTTCTTGGATTTGGTTGTCCAAATCTTATACTTGATTAACTAATTATAATTATAATACTACTGACTTGGAACACAAAAAGTTTTTTATTGGTAAAAATGTAAAATTTTTACCTTATAGCCTGAACCAGTTTTTGCTTATAATAAGTTTCGTCAGAGGCTGCCACTAGGAGCGCAGTCCATCTTGTTCTTGGTGAAGGCACCGTTATTTGAAAAATCGATGTTGTATGTGTGTGTGTGTGTGGTGTGATATGTTCAAATAATATGTGTGAATTGAATTGAATTGTGTCTATTCATTTAAGATGTCATTTTTATGTGTTTTTGTGTGTTTGTATATTTCTAGTTGTTCAAGCGTGTCTAGTTTTCGACCTTTTGTGTGTACATGTAGAATATCCATGTTCTTTTTTATGTTTGTGTATGTGTGGTATGCTTCAATGAGATGGTTTGCAAAGGCGGATTCAGTGGTGGAGTGTAGTGCCTTTGTGTGTCCATTTCAGCACTCTGAATCTTGCCGCTTTCCTTTTTTGTCATGACCATAGGCGTGTCCAACGAAGGTGCCACTGGTGCCATGGCACCACCACTAGATTGAGAATTTTTTTGTTTTGTTTTTTTTTACGTGCAGAATATGTTTTTACGTAGAAACTGCATAATTTCCGTGACAGCACTCCTATTAAACTGATAAATATATGAATCTAATCAACTTTAATTTCGTATAGCTTTTGTCACATAATCTGGCATCGGCCGTCGCGTCGGGAAGCGGCTGCATGAATAGTGTAGTTGCCGACGTTGCCGTGTTTTTAGGCCTTACTGAGCGGCAGGGTGGTGGCGCCAGCTATCGTGGTGCTGGTGCCAGTCAGACTGAGACGAGAGACTCAGTCGGCCAGTTGCGTTCAGTTTGGACACAAGACAGTACTGTTCATTATGTTATTTAATTGTTGAATAAGCTTATTTTTATGATGTATAAATGGCTGATTAAAATACCCGCGCCCACCAAGGATTTGGACACTCAACCACAAACCGGTAAGTTATTTTCACTATATTTTGTAATATACTTCTTACAGCCATGTCTGTCTTGTAATGTGTTACTTTCCTCTTGCTTAAATATTTCGATTATTAATTTTGTTTTTGCTAAATTAATCCAAAATTAAAATTAAATTTACTAACTTTTTTGTATGTGAGTGAATAATAGTGTACAATATATTGTACACTATTACTCACGTGCCTCTAACATGCAATTTTGTTTATATTTACAATAAATGGCCATCCACATACTATGAAGCGTCAAGAGGGAAAGAGATTTGTAGGCTATAGTAAATTGTACAGCATAGTATAATTTAAAGCGATAAAAGTAGGCCTAAGCCTAAGTGTATGTTCCCTTTTCAGATGCTGTTGCTGGTCCCAGTTCGGAAATTATTTATAATGATGATGATGAAAAAAAGGATGATGTCGGTGAGCCAGTGAAGAGAGCAGCTGAGCTCGATGATCTTTGTCAAGACTTGCCAAAGAACAGGCAAGAAAAGTCAGCTAGGATTTCTCGTGGACCATACCAACCACAAATTTCAAACTACCCTGCAAAAGAAGTTGGTAAGGGGAAAAATTCTAGGAAAATATCATTTAAACCCAAATGGTTCGAAAATTACAAATGGCTGGAGTACAGCGTGGCAAAAGATGCTGCTTATTGTTTTGCCTGTTGGTGTTTTGCTTTAAATGACAGTTCACTTCCTGGGTTAGTTGAAAATGCGTTTACAACAACAGGGTTTAGTTTTTGGCATAAAGCTAATGAAATGTTCAGAGCCCATGAAAAAAGTAGATGCCATGTATCGAGTATGGTTGGCTGGGAAAATTATGTTACTAGCAAACCAGTTGATGTAATGTTGGATGATGCTAAGGAAGCTGAACTAAAAGAGAAGGAGAAAAAAACGCCTAGAAAATCGTGAGTACATGTCGCGGCTTTTCGATATTGTCCGTTTGTTGGCTAAAGGTGTAAAACCTCTTAGGGTACATGACGAGAGCGAGGATAGTAAAGAGAAAGGTATTTTCCTGGAAATTGTTGCTATCTTGCAAAAATATGACCCTTTTTTTCAAAACTACTTAAAAAATGCTCCTAAGAACTGTACTTATCTTAGCAACCTCATTCAAAATGACATCTTATCGTCACTTAGAGCAGTGATACTGAAAACTATAAGTGATGAAATCAAGGGACAGCCCTTTGCAGTTATTGGCGATGAAACATCTGACGTGAGCCATCACGAGCAATTAGCAGTCGTGTTTCGCTACATACCGAAAGGAAATGCATATCCTGTCGAGAGATTGGTGTCCCTACAGCGATTGAAGTCTACTGATGCGGAAAGCATACTTAAGGCAATAAACTGTGTGCTGTCTGAAGTAGATGTGCTGTGGAGAGATGTAGTTTGTGTGTGTTTTGACGGGGCTTCGGCAATGGCCAGTGAATTTACTGGAGTACAGGCCAGATGTAAAGAAGTCAATCCATCCATAATGTACGTGCACTGTTATGCACATTGTTTTAACCTTGCCTTGGTAAGTGCCTGCACAAGTCACAAGGAAAATCCAATTATTTTCGACTTCTTTGGAATAGTCCAGCTAGTTTTTAACTTAATCGAAGGTAGTCCAAAGAGGCACGCAGTCTTTGAGGATATTGTCAAACAAACTACAATGAAACTAAAGTCTCTAAAATCCCTTTCAGACACTAGATGGCCCTGCCGTTCAGAAGCGGTGTCTGTTATTTATGTTCAATTAAACGAAATTGTAAAAGCCATTGAAGAGTGTACGGAATCTACTTCCGATTCAAAAGTTCGGGCCCAAGGTAAAGGTATTTTGCTACAAGTAAAATCTTTTAATTTTATTGCATCTTTGCAAATTATGCATCCCGTACTTCAGCTTGTGGTGAAAGTGAGCAAAGCTCTGCAAAGTCCTAAAATAGACCTTTGCCAAGCAGTTGAAGATGTTGAAAGCCTAGCTCTTGCTTTGGTAGAAATGAGAAATAGTGAAGAAGAGTTTGAGGATATTTTTATCAAAACAAAGGAAATGTGTAGTACATTAGATGTTCAAATCCCTAATGTTCGGAAAAGGAAAGTATCAGTCCTCTTAGAAGACACTAGTTGCCCTTCTTCTGCTTTCTACGCAGACACAAAAAAAGAGGAATTGAAACTGTTCACTTACAATCCTGTTTTGGACCGCCTTGTGGAAAATCTAAATTCTCGATTTGCTCAAGAAACAAAAAACGTTATCTCTGCCACAGGGAAACTGATGGGATTGAATCTTAATGATTGTTACAAGTGTGAAAATAAGGACTTCAAAATTCTCGCAAAACAATTCAATGTCAGTGGTGCAGAACTAGAGGCAGAATTTAAGCTGTTGAAATCAAAGAAGCGTGGAGAAACTGATTCAAACTTTCCGCCTAAAAGTGTTCCGGACTGGATTAACTGGTAATCGAAGTTCCAGCGAAGTTCAACCTTTGAAAACTTTAGTGCTGTTATTAATAAATTTTCCACGATGCCTGTAACTAGCTGTACAAGTGAAAGAACCTTCTCAAAGCTGAGTATCATAAAATCCAAGCTCACATCTACGATGTGTCAAGATCATTTGGAAAACTTGATGATTCCGTTTTTGGAACAAGAACTGGCTGCTAACACAAGAACATGTGATGTAATTGACAACTTCAAAAACAGTGTTGCATTCGACCGTCGGATGACCCTGTAATGTAATGTAAAATATTTTCTTACTTTTATATTTTGTTCTGGACACTACTAACTATTAAATACTAAACTTGAACCTGTTGCAGCTTTATTTGTCTACAGTACAAATTAATCAATTTTTCAATTCTGTGTTTTTTTTTCACTAATATGTACATTGGATATAAATAAATATTCTAAAAATCAAAGTTGTTTCCGTTTTGTTATACAAATTAACCAGATAGGCTAACTGGATCATTCATTAAAAGACAAAATTCGTCTAAATTGATATTTCTAAAGCTACTTTGTTAAACATGTGTGTGTTGTCTTTTTTGATCGGTCCAGTAAGTGCAAAGAGTTGAGTCTCTTAAAAAAGTAAACATTTATTTGAAGGCCGTCAAAAAACCTCGCTTTTCAAAATGTTTTTTTATGGCCTCCAGATAGCATTAAAACACGTTTTTAAGCAATAAATTTTCAAAAATCTTCCGGGGGAGGACCCCAGACCCCCCCTCGTAAGCCATTCTTGGCACCACCACTACTGAAGTCCTGCACACGCCTATGGTCATGACCCATGCCTCAATTGCATAAATCAACGTGGGTATTGCAGTTGTCTTATAAAATTTAATCCTTGTCCTGTGTCTTGTTTTATTTCTAAGATTTCTATGAACTGTACCACCAATATTCCTAAATTTATTCATTTTCTCTCTTACATCATATTCAGATTCATAGCTTACTGCACAGCCGAGATATTTGAAACACCTCACTTGTTCTAAAGTGCTGTTGTTTATAACTATCTTAGTCCTCGCTGGATATTTAACTTTAAAGGCCAACTAATGCATTCAATTAAAGGCCTTTAATTACTGTCTAATACATTCACAAAATTTGAAAATATAGAGCAGTTGGCAAAATTCAATGACATGCCACCCACCAATAGGTTTGAAATTGTTTTATAATCCACATAACACATCTTTATTTATATAACAATAATTATTTTGATTTAGAGAGAAATATTATATTTTATAATGTAATGGTTTAACAATCATGAAATGATAAATCCACATAAAATCAATTATTAATGGACATAAATACAGATTAATTATAATGCGTAGTATCAAAGAAAATTAATGACAGGCCTGTAATGAATGCAAGCCATGATGAAACAAATCACCATGAAATTTTGTATTCAAGCATGACACAAAACATCAGGAAGATCTCTGAACTACATGACCTTGAACAATAAGTTTGCATGTGAATTAATAAGTTTCAGTTGCAGGTCATAAACCATTGACAGAGGATTCCTATATAATTTGCTACTTACAAACATGAAGAACTTGTTAATACAAACAAACAGTTGAAACTACCTTAAAATATCACAAGGTGAGTAATGATATCTAAATGCTTTCATTCTACATTTAAAGAGTAATCTAATCATTCAATTATCATCTACAATTACCAGTATTTGTTTCATGAATCCAGTGTCAAAATTTAGTTACTGTATAGTATGACAGTCTTATGGACATATTAGGCTATCATTTTTTAGTTACTGAAACATAACAGATATGTTCTGTGATTGATCAATGGAAACCGCTGAGAAGTAGGGGGTCAACAGATTTATGATCTTCGTGCACAATCAAAATGCCAATGTGGATGCTGTTAGATAAATCTTCATTTTCCATCGGTATTTTTTAAAATTCATTTCATAGAATCAGGGGGTGTACTTATGGGGGAGGGGGACAAATGGGACTGGATCCCTCCCCCAGAGGATCGAAAGTCGACAAGAAATTGTTAATAACTTAATTTTTAAGCTGTTTTATTAATTTCTCACCTGTGTACGCTAATACAGTAGTAACCATTTTTTTAAATATAGGTCTACAAACAAGTTTATTATACAGCATTTGTGTGTACATTTGATGCATGAAATATAGGAGAATCAATTAAGGCAATAAGTATCTTATAAACAATGCTTCAATAGCACTTATTTTTACTGTGTTAGTACTTTAATGGCGTTTATTTCAGTATGTTATTACACGTTTTCAGCCACTTTAAATTGTAATACTGTAGATTAGTCTTAACTCGTTTTTTCTTTTGTATGAAGCCGACTAGACCAGACCCCCTCCCCCAGACTTAATTCTAGATTCGCTACTGCATAGAGTCAGTTCAAAACTCAGTAGGTAGTAAGGCTATATTATATTGAAAAACCTGAAGATGCATAAAGTCCACATTCTACAGTTACGTTAAAATTCATTAGCCTATAGGCCGCTAGACCAGCAGCGGATCCAGCAAGTAATTTGCCAGGGGAGTTGACTTGTGGTGGGGGGGGGTGAAAAGTTGGACCTTCTTTAAAAGCTTAAAGTGTAAATGACATGAATTAGTGAAGATACAAACACTGTTAGCTATTATCAATTCAAGAAGTTTATTGACATACAAGTAATTGTATCTGTGGTTGTCAGTGCATTGTTCTTTTAATAATATTCACTTACATTGTTTACACACTAGGCACTAATTTAAGGTACCTATTTATCAAACAAAAATTAAAATACTGGTAAGGTACAGTTACACTTTAAAGTAACTTAAGAGTAAAAGCATGAACCTACAGTACATAATATATGATATGAATTTTTATCAAATTCACAATCATGAAACGATGAACAAAATTTTGTCTCAAGTGACCATTTTGGGGAGGGGGGAAATCCATCATGAATCCACGCCTGCTCTAGACATTTTTTTGCGTTGTCTGAGGCTTGTTCTGTATGACAAATCTTGGGCTGTTCTGGGGACTCGCCCCCTTCAGCTGGTTTGGTTAATGATAGTGGAAAACGCATGGCAGTGCTAGCCAGAGGCAGCGAAAGTGGAGGCACCTGGTATTAGTGCAGGTGTGATGCTCTAGACCTTACATTCTTATTTTGTGTGATGGTATGCGAGGGGTGGGGGGAGGATTCACTACACTTTGATGCCAGCATCAAACAAGTAAGTGAAAATTAAGTTTTGAGACTTTACCACAGTACTGTGGGCCTGACGTTAAATAACCCGCGTTCAGGTAGACTTGAATTCCTCGAATTCCACTGATGATGGCAGCCAGTGATGCTGTCGAAACATTTGGTTTGTCTGTAAACTGTAAACCATGGACCATGCCCAGACAGCCCGGTACATACTTTTAATACAACTGACACCGGCAGTGAACACCTTAGAACAATATAACTAAGTGAAAAGATATTATATACAGTAACTAGATAGGAATATTGTCTACTGATTCGTCATTATTTTGATTCGAAAAAACTTTTTAAAGGACAGACTGTAACTTTTGTTTGCGATTGGAATCGAAACCAGGCCGTGTAGTTTAGCGAGTCAACAAATTGAACTGTAAAAAATAACACTATAGGGATTCTTAGTAATAAACTCTAGGATATTTTATGGATAAAACTACCGTTGCATACAAGGTGGGCTAAACTGTTATTTTAAAATAATAGGTATGAAAATACTGTTCCAAAAAAATAACAGGTACAAATACCTGTTATTATATAGTACTAATTATACATAACCTATATTATTCCTTTGTAAGTAACTCGTTGAGTTTCCTGCAGGTCTCCTATGTAATATCTTCCAATAAATACTCTGCAAGTAGGTTTATTTTCACCTTGATACACCTATTAATGTATTAATAAACCTACTTGCAGTGTATTTATTTAAAGATATTATATAACCTATATTATATAATTTGTTAGAAGAAATAAATTGAAACTAAAAGTATTAACAGTGTTACTTTACACTGTGACTTTATTAAACTATTACTGTTTAAAAGAAAATAAGAAACAAGAGAATTTATATGCCTGTCTCCCTTTGGGAATACTAATTTAAGTTTTCACTACGAGTAAACAAACTAACATTTTGAAATACTTCATGTTATTATTATCTGACGTCAATAAGTTACACAAGCAAATAATTTTTTATGCTCGTTATGTGGACGATACTTTCATAGTTTCCAATGGTACAATAAGACAGATAGATAATTTGAAGCAATATTTGAATAATATAAATAAACATATACAATTCACGAGCGAAACTGAAAATAATAGTAGATTAAATTTTCTGGACTTAACGGTTATAAAAGTCAATAACGGTTTAAAATATCAAATCTATAGGAAACCTACTGCGACAGATATTATCATTCATGCAGACTCCCACCATCCTAATTCACAAAAAATGGCTGCATATAATAGTTTTATTCATAGATTAGTAACAATACCAATGGAAGCCATTGACTTCCATAGGGAATTGAACATTATAAAATATATAGCAACACGCAATGGATATAAAAGTTCACTGATAGATAGGTTACTTAAGAAACACCACAACAAACAGAAAAAGCGCCTAGAAAATAAAATTAAACTAAAATACATAGTAAACGATTATGGCACTATCCTCCCTCAAATCGTTACCAATACACTTAAGAAATTAAAAATGGTGGTCACATTTCGCACGAACAACAACATACGTAAATTGCTTCGCCCTAAAATTATTAGACCACTGGAAGAAAAAACGGGCATCTACAAAATTAAGTGTAGTGACTGTAAGTGCTTTTATATAGGCCAAACGGGGAGATCGTTTTTACAACGATTTAAAGAACATGTACCTAAAAAAGATCTAGGTCAACCAAAATCTAATTTTGGCCGACATTTAATGGATAGTAACCATAATTATACAAACCTGGCTACAAATCTTGCACCTTTACATGTTTGTAAAAAAGGCCGTTATATGGATGCCGCTGAGGAATTCGAAATTTATAAGGCACATAAATTATATCCTGAGCATTTATTAAACGATCATTTGAATTTCCACTCGAACGCGCTATATGATACGGCTTTACAAGTCTCAGAACGTCTGAGACTTGCTCACAGATAAGACAGTGAACATAATGATTAGAGACGGCAGTGTCGTTATAGCTTCCTCACGGTGCGCACCGTTATTCTCACGCGCTAATGATTGTTTTATATACGTGTTTTAAATGTTGTTGATTTTTGTGTTTTAATGTTGTGACGACCTCTAACGAGGAAAATAACCTGAGGATGGAACTTTAGTTCTGAAACGCGTTGTGTTTTAATATAAAACAAGTGAACCACAAGACGGACTATTCAGGTAATATTTAATTACTTAAACTAATATTGGTTAGACAAATCAGTTGCGAAACTCAGGCAATGAAATTTAAAATAGCACAACAAATAATGTGAAAAAAAAAATATCAGAAACATATAATAATAACATAACAGTAAGCTACAAGAGTGAATGAGAATAAACATGATTTAAACCAATTGCCCTTATAAAAACACAACCTAAACAGTTTGCAGTAAAATTTCATTAGATACCTCCTCTTATCTTATTTTATTTTGTTATCAGGTAGTACTCAATAAGAATGCGTAAGATCAAAATGGTACACGGGTCCCGAAAGGTTGGGAACCACTGCTAGATCAACTGTGCAACTGATAGGTCCTGGCAAAAGCACAAGTTGGGCAAATAATGGAAACTTCCAACCATATCATAAATCAGTCATGAATGTTTTACAGTCTCCAAGAAATTCAGATAAACTTGTAGCTTTCTCTTCTTATTACCTTGTTTTATTTATGGCCTTCTAATAAGTTTAGTAAATTCTTATCTTCATCAAATCGTGTATTTATCTTAGGCTGCAGTTTGACCATTTACACCTAAATGTGTTATCTGATTTATTTATGATATGATTGGAAGTTTCCATTATTTGCCCAACTTGTGCTTTTGCCAGGACCTATCAGTTGCACAGTTGATCTATTAGCAGTGGTTCCCAACCTTTCGGGACCCGCGTACCACTTCGGTCTTCCGCATTCTTATCGAGTACTACCTGATAAGAAAATAAAATAAGATAAGAGGAGATATCTAATGAAATTTTACCGCAAACTGTTTAGGTTGTGATTTTTATAAGGGCAATCGGTTTAAATCATGTTTATTCTCATTCACTCTTGTAGCTTACTGTTACGGTATGTTTTTATTATATGTTTTTGATGTTTTTTTTCACATTATTTGTTGTGCTGTTCTAAATTTCATTGCCTGAGTTTCGCAACTGATTTGTCTAACCAATGTTAGTTTCTTTACTCATAGTGAACACTTAAAGTAGTACAGTAGAACCTCGTTATAACGGACCCCGTTACTACGGACTTCTTTTACAATGGACACGTCTTTTACGTCGTACCCCCACCCCTTAGTAACTAAGTCAATGCACCGGAATGACTCACGTTCGCCCGCCAGTGCCGAATGACAGTTTTCACAGACAAACACCCTTGTCAGGTATAAATCGTTGAAAGTTAAAACCCAACCCCAATCCACCATTGAATTAACTGGTTTGAGAATTAACTGTTGAGATAATAACAACAAATACAGGAAACTGTTTGTTTGAATGGTAAGGGAAAGGGAGTTGAAAACAAAGAAAGGTTAACGCCTTAGCCAGGTATATTTTCACTACCACCACTACTGGTCAGTATTGTTCAGTTGTTTGTCGCGCACAGTCACACGTCCTGCCTATAACTTTTTTTAATTTATTTAAATCATGTCGTTAAGTAAGCCAAGTGTAGGGCAGAAACGGAAGCGTAAGGCGCTCAGTCTTCAAGATAAACTCTCCATTATAGAAAAATTATAAAAAGGAGCGTCTGTTTCTAGCATTTGTCGTGAGTATGAAGTCGCAAAACAAACCGTATCGGACATTAAGAAATCAAAAAATGACATTCGTAACTTTGTTCTCAAGTTCAATGTAGAAAAGGAGAAGAGTGCAGCTAAGCGTATGCGGCTGCCTTCTATGGCAACACTGGATGGTGCAGTCTACAAGTGGTTCTCTCAGCTTCGTTCATGTGGAATGGCTGTTAGAGGAATTGAAATTCAAGCCGCTGCCAAAAGACTCTCCATACAGATGGGACTTGAACAGTTTAAAGCCAGCTCTGGTTGGCTATTTAGGTTTCATCGACATCACAACATTTCAAACAAGAAGATTAGTGGGGAAATTCTTAGCGCAGACTTTGAAGCTGTTGAGCCTTTTATAAAAGAATTAGACGATTTGATTAAAAAAGAAGGTTATCAATTGAGCCAAATTTATAACTTTGATGAGACAGGTTTGTTTTGGAGAACTCTACCTGACAATACACAAGATTCAAAAGCCGAAAAAACTACACCTGGTAGAAAAGTCAGCAAGGAGCATGTGTCAGTTTTGTTGTGTGCAAATGCAGACGGCACTCATATGCTTAAACCTGCTATCGTTGGTAAAAGCAAAAAACCAAGGGCACTTAAAAATGTGATGGACAATTTACCAGTTCACTATTATAGTTCCCGAAATGTGTGGTTTACAACTGAAATAACAAGTGATTGGTTTTATAAGAAAGCTGTGCCAGCAATTATAAACCACCAAATGGAAATTTTGAACATTCCAAAAAAAAAAGAAAATCTTTGGTTCTTTTCTTTTGGATAACGCACCAACCCACCCGATGTTGACAAACTCTGCAGTTGAGACAAGAAGATAAAGTGTAAGTTCCTGCCTCCAAACACAACATCCGTGTTTCAGCCCATGGACCAAGGAGTAATTTATACTGCCAAACGGCTTTATAGAAAAAAATTTCTCAATGAACTCTTAGAAGTTGATGAGCCATCCGCTGCTGAAGAAGATAGAAGGGGCCAAAAGACTCTTCAAAACTTAAAGGCCTACAATATTCGATCTATGATTCACAACTTTGCTGATGCTGTAAAAGAAATTAAACCAACTACTTTGGTGAACTCATGGAAAAAACTGTTAAAGAATGAAGAAGCATGTTTAGAAATAGAAAATTGTGAGACAGAAGATTTCCGTGAAACTTTGCAAAGAGGAGGGGAGGAAGAAGTTTGATTGGAAGATGTGGAGACCTGGCTTGAAGAAGATGAAGATGACCCTGGATTCCACTTGTTGACAGAAGAGGAGATTGTTGGCAGTGTCACTGAGAAAGAAGATTCTTCGGAGGACGAGGAGGAAGACTTACAAGAGGAAGACAATACTCAGGCAACAATAAAAGTGAGTGAAGTGAAAGATCATTTAAATTTTGACATTGAATATGTTGAACAATCAAAAAATGAAAATGTGTTTGCTTACTATGAAAACTTGCAGCATCTTCATCAGTTACTGACCAACGAAATAAATAACAAACAAACACAACAAAAAATTAATACTTTTTTCAAACCAGTTAATATTAGTAGTAATAACCTAATAAATAATAATGAACCAGGCCCTTCTTGTTCAAGAGAATAAAACAATAGAATGTATATAAAGTTTCAATTCTGGTCTATAATGTAAATATGAACAGTATGATCTCATTTGTCATGTATGGTATTAAAATGATGTCAAGTAAAAATAAACATGTTTTATACTATTTTACTGAGTTTTATTGATATAATTACGACCTAACAAGACTTATTTGTTATATAACGGACTTTCATTACAACAGACAACCTTTAGCCCCAATTACGCCGTTATAATGAGGTTCTACTGTATTCCAAAAGGGAGACAGGCCTATAAATTCTCTTGTTTCTTATTTTCTTTTAAACAGTAATAGTTTAATAAAGTCACAGTGTAAAGTAACACTCTTAATACGATTTCTTATAACAAATTATATAATATAGGTTATGTAATATCTTTAAATAAATACACTGCAAGTAGGTTTATTAATACATTAATAGATATATCTAGGTGAAAATAAACCTACTTACAGTGTATTTATTTGAAGATATTACATAACCTATATTATATAATTTATTAATACATTAATAGATGTATCTAGGTGAAAATAAACCTACTTGCAGTGTATTTATTTGAAGATATTACATAGGAGACCTGTAGGAATCACAACGAGTTACTTACAAAAAAAGGAATCATATAGGTTATGTATAATTACATGTAGTAGTCTATATAATAACAGGTATTTGTACCTGTTATTTTTTGGTACGGTATTTTCGTACCTATTATTTTAAAATAGTATTTAGCCCACCACTAATTTGGACTTGGCGTATTCCTTTACTTGTTACTTGTGTATAGTTGCGTAGGGGCGTGCCTCGACTCGGAACAGCGAGGCCGTGAATAACAGGTATTTCAACATTTCAGTCACTGTTACATCCATTCCACAAAAATATCGTTCCAAAATACCTGTTATAGGTATGTCGGCCCACCTCACACAATTGTCATTTTCTATCGATTTAAACAAATTGTTGTTTCGATTCAGGGGGGGCCATTCCGGCTTCCCGCGCTAACCTAGCGATCAGCTGTTTTTGCCGCGTGACGTCAACTGGTGGAAGAAATACGCGCGAGTCTTGATTTACCATGCAATCTTACCTGAGACAATGTCCTACTTAGCATCGCTCTGCTGTTTACACGAAATATTAACAATAATTGTAATGAGCTATTCATATAGAAAAAGGATTAAACAACAAGATTAAATGGTTTGCGGCAAAAAATAATGGTAAAATCTATTTCTACATTTAATTGAAAAGTAAGCAAGTCTGTCCACATATAACATTGACAAAATGGCACAAGATGGAAAATTAAGTCGGAAAGGAGGCGATATTATATATATATATATATATATATATATATATATATTATATATATCATTTTTTATTATTCGTTAATTTTATATTAATAGAATTATTTCGATTGTTATTAATTTACTTAGAAACCTCTGATGATACTGATATTTTTCAGTGAAACGTGCGTCAGGTGTTAAAAAGAATATACGAAATTATACTACTTGTAGAAGAAACAAATTGAAAACATCACAAATTTTACATATATATATATATATATATATATATATATATATATATAATATGCCTGCGTGGGTGGGTGCGCGTACGTGCACACGCGTGCGCGCATGAGTGCGTGTATAAACATTTCTATTATGTAGTATAATATATTTGAAACAAGCTTCCAATTATTATAATTATAATCAATATCATAATCATTTTCTTTATCTACATTTTCATTGTTATTTCATTGTTACTAGTTTCAGTTAAAAACTGAAGCTAGTACGTTTAGTTGTAAACATAAATACTTTTATCAACGAAATGAAAATGGTTATTTAGTTGATACATACCTTCATAGGTGACTTAAATTTTTGAAGACGAAGCTACCCAGAGCCGACTCTTTGTTGCTGCATACTTTTCAAGTGACTTGAGTTTGAGCTGTTTGTTCAGATGGCGGATTCTGATGAATTAGAGGTCTGTTTGCCGAGTGGAAGCAACCCATTTATTATGATTTTGATGTGACCATGACAGATGTATTGCTTAAAAGCATTATCAGTGCCGTTGAGAGCAGTAATATTCATGTAGCGGCTGTGACGTGTGATATGGGGGGAAAGAATTCAAAAGTCTGGAAGGAATTAGATGTAAACACAGAAAAAAATTTCTTCATCAACCCGACTACAAACGATAAGGTGTGGGTTTTCTGTGACGTACCTCATCTTTTGAAGCTGCTTAGAAATCATTTTCTAGACCATGGGTTGTTACTTTGCGACGGCACTGAGCTTAAAAAAGATACAATCGAAAATCTGTTACAGCAACAGAAAGGAGAATTGACGATTTTACCCAATATTAGTCAGATTTGCTGCACAGTTTTTTTCTAATCGTACAGCAAAGGCGCTGAAGTATGTTGCAAATAAAGAGTGCGAAAGCAGCTTCATCGAACTGGTAAACGATGCATTTGATGTTTTAAACTCAAGACTTCCAAAAGACCAGAAAACGCCCCTCAGAAGTGGGTACGGCATGAATTTAAGGAGCCAAGAAAATACTTTAAAAAGGTTTTTGGAAGTAATAACTAACATGCGAGTAGCAAGTAAAAAAAGTTTACTACCTTTTCAGAAAGGTTTCGTTATATCTTTAATTCATTGTTCGGCCTTTATGAACAAATGACAATGATTCATGGGGTGACGTACATTTTGACCGCTAGATTCAATCAAGATTGGCTTGAAAACTTTTTTTCACGAATTCGGGGATTAGGAGTCTTTTATAATAATCCCACTCCCTTTGAAGTGCGCAACAGAATTCGGCTCTTACTTTTAACGGGTAGCACGGACGATATACCGTTATCTGGAAGTGCGTCTGTGGCTGAGGATGGTAGCATTCATTCCACCGAAGTTATGGAATCAAATGACTCTGACGAGGATTTCATCCAGTTTGTTACCAATGAACTATGCATAGTTGAACATACGTTAATACCAAGTTCTCCGAATAATGACACCGACGAAGCAGAATTGTTAAAAACAGAGGACTTGGCCCCGTCTGCAAGTGACAACGATGTTCCTCAAGATGCCTTAAAATATCTGGCCGGGTACATCGCATTCAAGTGCCGCTTCATTGATGAAAGTCTAGGTGTGAGAGGCGAAACATTGTGTCTTTCCGGGGAACATAGTCATGACTGGATATCGATTATATCAAAGGGGGGACTTACCCATCCGTCAGACGAGTGGTTACAAAAACTGATTCAGTTTGAGATAGTTTTTACTTCTTTCCACGGACGTACAGTATCAAAACAAGTGAAAGTTATCTCTTATTTGGCCACCTTACTCAAATCTAAATTTCCAGAGGTGGACGAGAAAGTCATTTGTCTGTACGTCAGGACAAGAACATTCATCAGAATCCGCCATCTGAACAAACAGCTCAAACTCAAGTCACTTGAAAAGTATGCAGCAACAAAGAGTCGGCTCTGGGTAGCTTCGTCTTCAAAAATTTAAGTCACCTATGAAGGTATGTATCAACTAAATAACCATTTTCATTTCGTTGATAAAAGTATTTATGTTTACAACTAAACGTACTAGCTTCAGTTTTTAACTGAAACTAGTAACAATGAAATAACAATGAAAATGTAGATAAAGAAAATGATTATGATATTGATTATAATTATAATAATTGGAAGCTTGTTTCAAATATATTATACTACATAATAGAAATGTTTATACACGCACTCATGCGCGCACGCGTGTGCACGTACGCGCACCCACCCACGCAGGCATATTATATATATATATATATATATATATATGTAAAATTTGTGATGTTTTCAATTTGTTTCTTCTGCAAGTAGTATAATTTCGTATATTCTTTTTAACACCTGACGCACGTTTCACTGAAAAATATCAGTATCATCAGAGGTTTCTAAGTAAATTAATAACAATCGAAATAATTCTATTAATATAAAATTAACGAATAATAAAAAATGATATATATATATATATATATATATATATATATATATATATATACATAATATCGCCTCCTTTCCGACTTAATTTTCCATCTTGTGTCATTTTGTCAATGTTATATGTGGACAGACTTGCTTACTTTTCTATTAAATGTAGAAATAGATTTTACCATTATTTTTTGCCGCAAACCATTTAATCTTGTTGTTTAATCCTTTTTCTATATGAATAGCTCATTACAATTATTGTTAATATTTCGTGTAAACAGCAGAGAGATGCTAAGTAGGACATTGTCTCAGGTAAGATTGCATGGTAAATCAAGACTCGCGCGTATTTCTTCCACCACACGTCACAGCGAAGCAACCAATGGGAGCGTAATTGGCCGGAGTGGCCTACCTTATATTCTAGTTACATTGTTAATAATATTCGTTCCTAACCAACAAAGCTAAAACTGTTTTTAAACGTATTGTAAACTAGTTAGATTTCTTTACTATGTTTTTTATTTCTGATTAAAGTAGTTTATTTTTTCAATTTACACAAATAATTAAAGAATAATTGTCGTGAATAAATAAATTTGCATGTGTTTAAGGAACGTACAGTAAAACTAGGGGAATTAAGGAAATTATAAAAGTTCTGAGCTTTTCAAATGCGTCAGTCCTTAATTGTTGGATTTCGCAAACATAAGCAAAATAAATTTGAAGTTTTCCCAATTAAATATGTGCTCTTGTGTATATTGTTGTGTATGCCTATAATATATGTTAAAACAGAGTGTTCTGAAGGAACGTGTGGTATATGTGGCGTGTGTATAAATAATACTTGTGAAAGAAATCTCTTCCCCGATTTATTTGAAACATATGCCCCAGAATGCAAAATTAAGAATCTTTGCTTAAAAAATAAGTGTGCCAAAGGCCAATGTTTTTCAACGTTTGGTAGCTATTATTGTGAATGTGCGGCAGAATTCGAGGGACAAGCTTGTGACATACGTAAGTTGTTTATATACAAGACGTCTTTGTAAAAATTGTCCTGATCAAATTATAGTCTGATGTTGCAATGATTATCGTGCGCAAAATACATTGGGGATATAATTCCCAAAATCACACTGTGTAATTGTGTTTTGAATATAAGACAAACTAACCGTGTGTACATTCGATTGTAGATAATAAGTTACTTTATAATTAAATATATTCTAGTTACCTGATACTAATTAGTAATATCATTAGTGAACAGATAAAGGTACCGTGTATAACGATTGCTAACCTTTGCAAAACATCATAAGGTACTCTAATATGTCCAGTTTAGCAGGATAGACATAGGTAAAGAGCTTATTATTTTCGAGCAAAAAACTCAGAAATCCAACTATTTAACACAACCTTACAAGAAAATAAGGTAATACACACACACACATTCATGTATATTTATATATATAAATAAACACTAAAGCAATAAACTTATTAAAAAGTCTGGACATATTTGCAGAATATGGCGGTGCCATCTCAGCACAGTGAATTAAGGTAAATAAATTATAGCAGCAGTTGTCTTCAGCAGTAGTAGTGATGAACGTTGTGCAGAAATAATAATTAGGTTAGGGTGTGTTGTGATGAAGCTATTTCATTTTATTCAAATACAGTTGGTATTGAATATTGTGTGTTTTGAAAGGCATGTTTTTTTGTGATCTTTTTTTTCAAAATTTTAATTCCTTATGTTTTTTCTTCCATCTCCTATTTTTTGGGATTGATAAAAAAACCTATAGGACACTATAGGGTGAATGGTTGTGTGTGGATGCTAAGTTTTATGAAAATTGGCTGATACATTTAAACCATCATAAGCCATCCCCCATATAAATAGAGAGACAAATGTGAAACAGTCATTTAAAACTGATCGCTTGCTTCAGTCATTCAATTAAGAAAATAAAGGTCATTAAAAGTACAAGAAAGTAGTGATATTTATTATTTTATTTATGTACAGTTTTAAACATATGATTAAGTTTGTAATTCTTGTTTATTATTCTAGTAATTGTGTGATTCTCAATGTTGTGTTCAAGGCAAGGAGACAGAGAATGAACCTTCAGTGACAGAAGTGCAGGTAGTCTACAACTACATTCTGCCTGTTTTAAAAACGGGCGTCATGATAGTAAGTGCTAAAAATATGAGCAAAAATGTGGTACTGGAAATTGTGTACAGAACAAATGGAAGGTACGAGTATGATTACACGAGCTTAAGTAAAGCTAGTCCTCGGAAATTATGTTCTGAACACTCACTTCCGGATAAAGCGTGTCAAACTTTGCCTTCAGGTAAGCAAAACATACAGCAGGTAGTGCTTTTTTCTTTTTTACCTCTATCTGAACAAGAATTAGGCATACAGCTGAGTACACTCTTCTAGAAAGTATAGTGGATTCCATCTTAGCCGATGATCTTTTAACTAACCATTCCATTAACAGACTTTTGATCGAAAATAACTCGAATCAGAAATGACTGTAGAAATAGTAATAGGTGTTCCGAACAGTAGCTGTTTTCAGTGTCAATTGAATTGAAAAGGTACAGGAATAAGCATTTGGAAAAGACAGACCTTCAAAGTGTGTTTGTGTTCAACCATAATATCAGGGGTACAGTCAGGATTTCCTTCTAGAGGAGGTTTGACAGGTTCTGGGGAGAGGGGAGTAAACTTTTGTGAATAAAACTACAAAAGTTAAATTAATGAGAAGACGTTATTTACTACTTATAGTCAAGAAGCTAAGTGTGGAAATATAGTGAACTCCCGATTATCTGCGGAATTGGGTGGCGTGGTCGCCGTGGATAATCCACAATATATATGTTACCGGCAAAGTACGTAATCCAGGCATTTTATAGAATACCTAGGCATTTCATACAATGACTGGAGTTTTTGGGAAAGTATAGAATAGAATAGTTTTCAAATGTTTTTTATACTTTTCCCAGGTATTCTGTACATTGCCTAGGCACAGTGGCATACGCAGAAATCAATCTTGAGGGGGGCTGAAACTTAGCAGTCCATATATTTATATAGCACTCTTCTACAACTTATAGTATAAGATAGAGTACATATGCCAGTTAATGGTTACAATTTATTAGTAGGCGTATTATTTTCAGTAGGTTTCACATTTTCTTTATTAAAAATGTATTATTCGTGATTGGGGGACTTATCCAAAATTAAAAAAAAAAATCCAAAAATTCGTATAAATGTAAAGTGTTTTTAAAGTAATTTTTTTTATTATTACAGCAGCATTATTCAAGATATGAAATCAGGAACATTATTAAAATTATCGTTTTATTTATTGATATCTGTAAAAAGTGCTGAATTTAACTTGAGTATTAAATAATATTTTTATGAAAAAGGTTTGTGTACGTAGGTGACTTAAGTTTCATAAAAATATTATTTAATACTTAAATAAAAATTCTTAGGGTTCACTGGTAGTAGTGGCCGGGCCGGTGTGGTGCCATCAAATGAGAGCAAGAGAGAAAGAAAATAGGTAGCTTACTGAACGTTACACTCAGCGTAATACACCGCTTAATGAACTATAAATTATAACTGAAGTAATAATTGTTATCATAAACTACTTATTTTGTTAGTATTTATATCCCTGTCCAAATCGGCCAAAATATACAATTTTGTAATTTTAAATGAGAGACTTAAGTAAATTAAAGAAGCGCATATTACATTTTTACGATTTGGGGGCTTGAGCCCCCCTGCGTACGCCACTGCCCCATTCTATATAATGCCAGTGATTCTTTAGGCAAAGTGTAAAATAAGCGTACTACGTTCAAAATGAAAACATTTTATTACAAAATCACACATAATTGTTTGATTCTACAAAGAGGAGAACTTTGTATGACATTTCGAGATTATATATTCTCTAATTAATTATGTTCACCTACTATTTTATTAAAATTATACTGTATAAGAACTTTTTTAACCATTCTGGTAAAAAAAATACATTAGATATTATTGGTGTTTATTAATTCTAAATATATGGAATATACTCTACAAGACAGAGAGCTGTGACATTTTGAAGAACACTTCCTTTCATTTTTTACATAATTACAATTTTTTTGACATTAGCACACACATTTTACGAACCCTTATCCTGATCCTGATGATTGGGCAGTAGCAGCAGAATGAAGTGCTGTTTCTTGTCCAGGAACATCCTCAACCCCCATTAGTGATCTCGGGCATATAGTGAATTGCGATCTCGTGTACAGCTGCTTTAACAATCCGTTACTGGTTCCCAGTTTGTAATGTAAGACCTGTCTTGTTTAATTACATAGCGCACACGTTGTCTTCTATACATTATCTAGAAGACATTAGGCATTCTGTACAATGCCTAGGCAATGTATGAAATGTGTTTCATTTCCTACTTTGCTGGCTGGATTCAGGCATTGTATGAAATTCCTAGGCATTCTATAAAATGTCTGATTTTGTACTTTTCCGGTAACATGTATAAAGAAAGGACATAAAGTGATGAAAGTGTTTAAAGTAAAGCAACAGAGTAAAACCCCATTAAGTTGGTCATGAAGGACCTCAAGAAAACTGCCTATTAAGCGGAATATTACCATACCTGCAATATACATACTGAAACTGTGTAACTAACAATCACATTTTCTATGCAGTTTAAGTACTAATTCACGTGAACTGCCATTTCATTAAAAGAATGTCAAATGATTGTACTGATAAAATGTCTTATGTGTATTATCGGTGTACCATCTACATTGAGTATTTCTGAAGTTACTACCTATAAACGTACAAAAGGTTATATAGGCCTATACAAAATCCAAGTAAACATCTCCCACATTTTCATTCACAGCAGGGATTAGATTCAGGAATGAATTACCACAAACGTATGAATTAAAAAATGTCAGAAAGATACATGTCAGTGAAGTCCCTGCTAACCTGTCCATAAATATCACGGTAGCGTTCAGTGTCAATATCTAATTCTTCACATCTGTTAACTATGCTAGTAGAGTACAACAGCTTTAAATTATACCATATACACATAAAGACAAACAAACTGAGAAAATTAAATGTTCACAGTAAAGTACTTACGTCCATATGACTCATGTTAATCAGCTGCCGAGCGACAAACAATACTGTACCTGTTGGTGAGTGGTGAACTTTGTCCCTTGGTCATACCTTTATATAACTTAAACAATTATAAAACAAAATTGTTTACGATACTTAAAAAAATAGTTTATTAAGATTAGCGGAACAGAAGCTTTATTATTCAGCTAAAATTTATTCCTGCTTATTAAAAAAAATATGTGGGATGACTGTATCCGTTCGCAGATAATCGGGAGTTTACTGTATAAGGATTACATTAATAGATATCTAAAATTTTATAAAGACATGAAACAATAAAGATGATATCTTAAATTACAAAGTATAAATAAGATAAACGATACCAGAAACCTGTCACAGTGTTTATCCCAACTTCTGCAGACAGTGATATTATTAAATGTTGTGCATGAATTTTTTAAAACTTCACCTAATGAGTTTGTGGCTATAAAAAATATTTGCTGTAAATAGAATTAAATTGGGCCACTTGTTTTGCTTCAGAAATGAATAAAATATATTCATGAAATAGACACTACAGGTCCTCAAAACCAAAATTGAGGCTACAGGGTGTACATATATGTGGTTGGCCACAAATTTTGTTGAAATTACCATACACATTAATTCACCCATAGCATTCTGAAAGCCAAACTTGGTCTTAGGTGTACATATGTGTGGAATAATGGACGTGTTTCAAGATTTTAATTGTTAATTTGTTTTTGAAATGGTGATAAAGCACTGAAAAAGGAAATACAACAAATTTTTAAATACGGATGGAAATAGTGAAAAACAGCACAACTGCAGGGCCTGACTTAAAGTTATCAGTTCGTTTTACGTTTGCATCAGAATATTGTAATGAATAAATGTTGTCGTCTCTGTTATTATATATATGTTGTGTGTTCGCCTCACACTGGTGTCGTTACTTCAATGTTTTGTGCTAACGAAGTCCGCAGCGATGTTTCAAATTACCAGTACAGCGCGAGTGGAAACCTTACCCTACCTGAATCGAGCAGGTAGTTAGTCGATTTGCAGCGTGAGCGCTGGCCGTCACTGGAAGTTCGCTAAAATGCACAAATGATACAGTACACTTCCCTATGAAATAAAAACAATGGTTACACTCTGTACTAGTTTCTTTAATGGTTGATTGGTAATTATTCAGGTTGACAAGAAAATTATATTTCATTATTCAACAATTTTGCACCAACAATTAATATGAGACAATTTCTCTAGGGTTTGGCGAAATCGATTTTGGAACGATTCATACGGCCTTAGATGGCTACAGTTTAGTTTGTTTATAATCTGTTCTGTTTAAAATCTAGGTTCTTTTGATTATGAGAAAAACATTAATTATGATTACAATAAAAAGTACACTACCTTACATTATTTGTACTTAAATAATATAAAGTGTAGCTACAATTTGTTACTGCAGTGTAGTAAATGTAATGCTAATAAATACGTCGAAATATATTAATAATTAAAAATACTGCCAGGACTTACCTGTACTCGTCCTTGTACTCACCTGCTGCTTAAATTTTTCTCAGAAGACCAAGGTCGCCACGATTATTTTTTATAGGTTAAAATATCGAAAACTTTTACACTCCACCTTAATAAAACAAGGGACAATTTAGCAATCTGACCACACCCATTAATAATTCAGAAAGATCCCCGGAATGTTTAGACGAATCTTGCAGCACAGAAATGAGAAAGTGGTAATGACGAAATAACTTAGTCTAACACATTTTTTCAAAAAGAATCATTATTTTTAATGAGCAATTATTTAACAAAAATTTGTACTATTAATTTTTTAGTAAATTGCCTGAAAACTTTTGTACATTTTTACCCTATGTTTTGTCTGGTTAGAATGTAATTATAAACTTATGTAACTTAGTTATTATTACTTACTACTAGATAGACTGCCCAGTCTGCTTTTCTTCCTCTCTCTCACTCATTCTTATTTAAAACAAAAAAAACTTTTATTTTACTTCTATAAATTCACGTGTTTCTACGAACTTGCGGTCGCGATTCTGGCCAGACACGTGTCCTTCGTTAACCCGGTTAGTTGCCCGTTTATTCACTCCACTTCACCTGTTGGAAACTTGTTATGTTCGTTAATTCCTCGGGTCCCGGTCGGTATTAACTCTATTGTTGACTCGGTTACATTTTATAAACTACACCGACCGGGTCCGGACAAAAAAATGTCGGCGTCTGTAGCTGAAGTCGGTTGCTCGTGGTCCGCCTAACGTAGACTGCGTATAGCGTCTCTTGCAAGCGGGAGGAAGTTGATGTCCACCGCCAACGAATTTGGTCGTCGCTCATAGTTGAGTTGTTGCAGTTGAGCGACCATGTGCATGATATATAGTGGTCTTTTCTGTAGTGTGTGCTGACGATATTTAGGCACTTCGGGCTTGATGTCACCAAAAGGGGCGGTGACTTAGCTACATTTCCTTCAGCTCAGTCAAGGAGACGAAACAGCAAATATATTTTTATATTTTTTCACCATTTTGGCGTTGCCTGACCGCGTGGGTCCGCGCGTATACCCGTCTCGTGCAAACGGGCGCATGATCACATACAACAAAGTTCTTGGAAATCGAGGGTGGCTGCATACCTCAACTGATTACACAATGCGATATTGCGTTGCTGCCTTGGTTATAAACTGTTCTCTTTGCCATGTGTTCTGGTTTGTTGGAATAAAATTTACACAATACCTTTGTCAATTCCCGAAACGAAATAAATTAAAATACCCCATAAATTCGGACCGTTACATAAAGTGTGTTTCAAAAGTTCGCAATCTAATGCTAGGTTATTTCCTTAATTAATAAATTTTCAGTGTTTGTTTATCTTACTTAATCTTTGAAAGAAATTATATTCAGTGTATAGTGAGAGTTCAGATAACTGTGCGAAATATTTAAAGTGAGTTTATTTCAGGAAATTGGGTAATTCAATTATACTTATCAAATCAGACGACTTGGTATAAACAATCGTAATGTAAGTGGGCTGCAATTGTATTCAGTTTTCAATAATCTTGGGGCTTAAGTATGTCTTGCATCCGTTTCATGTTAGTTGTAGTCATTTTTTCATTTAATTCTCAGGTCCTTGGCATCTGTTAAATATTATTGTTCCTCGTCTTCTTCTTACTTGTTCATGTTTTTGAATTTTGACTACTTTTTATAAATATCACTATAATATTGACGACTCGGAACACTAAGTTTTTTATAAGTAAAAACGTAAAGTTTTACCTTACAGCCTAAACCGGCTTTCACCTATAGAAGGCTTCATCAGAGGCTGTCGTTAGTAGCGCTGTTCGTCTTGTTGTTGGCGACGAGATAGTGTTTCGAAAGATCGAAGCTGTGTGTGTGTGTGTGGTGAGATGTGTTCGAATAATGCGTGTGATTTGAATTGTGTCTGTTCGTTTTTATTTGTTTTTGTGTGTTTGTATATTTCTAATTGTTCTAGAGTGTCTAGTTTTCGGCCTTTTGTGTGTACGTGTAGTATGTTCATGTTATTGTCGATGTTTTTATATGTGTGGTTTGCTTCAATGAGGTGGTTTGCGAAGGTAGATTCTGTAGTGGTGTGGAGTGCTTTTGTGTGTTCAATGTATCTCTGTTTGAAGCTACGTCCTGTCTGGCCTATGTAGAATTTATTGCAATTTGAACAATTTAGTTTATATACACCGGGTAGATCGAATTTGTTTTGTGCTTTGGGCATGGTTTTGATAGTGTGTGTTCTGTTTTGTTAGTAGTTTTGTAAGTGATTCTGTATCCTGCTTTTTTGAATTTGTGGGCAATTTTTTCTGTTTGTTTGTTGATGTATGTATGTTAGTGTTATGAATTTGTTGTTTTCTGTCTTTGTCTGTTGTTTGTTTTGTGTTTTGTGTAGGAGTTTACTGACTATTGTTCTGTCATAACCGTTAGATTCTGCTAGATATTTTATCGTGTTTAGTTCGTCTTTGTAGTCTATTTCATCTAAGGGGATGTTGTTAAGTCTATGTATCATGGTTCTAAAAGCAGCTAGTTTGTGTTGTATTGGGTGATTGGAGGTGTTGTGTATTAGTGTGTCAGTTGTAGTTGGTTTTCTGTATATACTGACTTTGTGCCTGTGTTCTAGTTTTGTGATGGAGAGGTCTAAGAAGTTTATGGTATTGTTGTGTTCATATTCGGCAGTGAAGGTTATGTTTTTATGTATTTTGTTTATGTGTGTTAGTAACTGTTCACATTGTCTTTTGTTTCCCCTGTATAGTATTAGAATGTCATCAACGTATCTGTGCCAATATAGTATTTTATGTGAGTGTCTGTCATTGTTTGTGAGTATTTTTGTTTTTTCTAAGTGTTGGAGGAAGACTTCTGCTAGAATGCTGGATATGGGGGAGCCCATGGGTAGGCCATCGTTCTGTGTGTAGTATTTGTTGTTATAAGTAAAGTAGTTTTGTTTTGTGATAATGTTCAGAGTTTCTGTTATTTCATTGATAAGTTCGTTTGGTGTGTTGTTCTGTTTGAGTTTGTTTTGTAGGATGGTGATTGTTTCAGAGATGGGGATGTTTGTGTACAGGTTTTAATGTCAAAGGAGGCTAATGTGGCGTTATGGGGGATGTGTATGTCTTTTATTTTTGTTACTAGGTCAGTGTTGTTTTTTACTGCAATGTTGTTGTCTATTTGTGTGTGTTGTCTAATAATTTTGTCTAGATATTTTGCCAGTTTGTGTGCAGGGGCATTACGGTAGTAGATAATGGGGCGGATCGGAATGTCTTCTTTATGGATTTTGTGAAGCGCTTGGAGTGTAGGTGCTGATGGTCGGATTTGTTTCATGTAGGGCTTTTGTTTATGTGTCATAATGTGTTTGGCTTTGTTGACTATTTGTTTTACTGAGTTTTGGTATCTGTCGGTGGGGTCGTGTTTTAGTTCTGTGATGTTGTTCTGTTCTATGAAGTCTTGTACTTTTTTGTGTAGGTTGTCTGTGGGGATAATTACAGTCGTGTTGCCTTTGTCAGCTTTTACAAATATGATGTTGTGTTTGTGTGCCTTTTCCCTCAGTTTGATGGCTGTGTGTATTTCTGAGTTGTGGTTGTTGTTGTCTGGTGTCTTATGTACTCCTATTGTGTTGTTTATATTATGTCTTAATGTGTCTTGATGTTCTGGTTCTGTGTTTTGTATATTTGTTTCTGTGTCAATTATGAGCTTTGTTAGTGTTTGGTTGTTATGTTTGTAATGATGTTATGTTTTAGGCCTTTATCAAGGAGTGTTTGTTCGTTTTTTGTGAGTGTGACGTTGTTGAGGTTTACTGTACGTGGGTAGAATTTGTGCGAGGGAATTATATCTGTTTTGATTGGTGTCAGGTTTTTTATTTTTCTGTCGTGTTTTGTCTGTATGTTATGTATTTGTTTTTTTGTCCATTCATTTGGGTGATGTATTAGTTCAGTCATGTAATTGTGTCCGTATGTGTTGGCGATATGTAGGTGTAGTGTTAGTGCTTTGCGATTAAGGGCGTCTTTTTTCTTATATAGTTGTTTAATTGATTCTTTTATGTATGTTCTTTGTGCGATGTTTTGTGTTATTCGGGCGGCCTGATTGTTATGTTTAATTTTGATTTGGGCATATTTAGGTGTTAGTGAATTGTTTATGCATGTTTTGTTGAAATTTATGTGAGCTACAATCTTTCTAACCTTCAAAGTTGTGAACTTGTACGCTTGGACGTACTTTTTATACATTTAAAATGAAAATTTAGGTCATTCAATATTTGGCGTCTAATCTTGACGAGCGTCACTTTGAGAGTACTATAAATTAACGGAAAATTCGTAACCAACGGTCTGTTGTCATGGTTACATGTTAATTCTGATTGGTTAATCTTGTTAATTACCATTGTTATCAAATTTGAATTATTATTCAAAATAGCTGTATATCTTCTGATTGCTTATATTCTTCTGTCTTCCTTCCTGAGTATTAAATATTATCACTACTGTTATTATTTCCTTTCAAAGATTGTTTTGATATCCCATAAGGTTGGGTTCTATAAGATATTAACGTTTGTACAATTATGTCAGTGTTTGTTAGTTACATTTCTCTTTTAACTTAAGTCCTTATTCTAACATTTTTCTTTTAATATGATTTACAAATTATCCTTGGCTGGTTACTCGCCTTGGATTTGTTAAATTCCTTATTGATTTTATACAATTTGCAGTTATTTTTTTTTGGCAGTTAGGCATTTCATAGGCCTAAGCAGCCATTGATTATATTTACTTATTTTATACAGATTATATCCCATTTTACTTTAATGCGTTTTGTTTTGTTATTATAATTGGTTGTTTTATTTGTAGATGCGTTTTGGAACTGATTTTATACTATTTGTAGGTTTCTATTATTTTCTACATCATGGCTTGTTAATTATTTCGTAACTGATTTTCCAGTGTTATTATTTTTGTATTGATTTACCTTCTTATTTATCTATTTTGCCCTTGTTAACAATATGGCTATTACTTACTATTAAAACATAACATCTAGGCCTATGGTCTGTACAATTCCTTCAGCCATATCCTATTCACAAATTTAATTAAACAATTTTTAACAGTTATTAGGTAATGTTTGTTTACAATTCATTTCATTTCTTATTATTTTTTGGGTGATAAACATCATCACTCCTTTTAAACTTATTCAATTAATTCTCCCTTATAACTTGGGGTGTTTATTGATTTCATTTCTAATTCCTTATTTCTTACATAATCTCTATCTTCAATCCATGGTAACACCAACTGTTTAACTTTCATGGGATTCTCCCTTTTAAATACTAGTGTATACAATTTAACTTAATTTTATTAATAATAAGATTCTTATTTTAATAATAATGTCACCATATTCAGTGTTCATTACAGGTTATTATCTGTTTACTCCTAATACTATCATTAACAACATTATTAATTATTAATATGGTTCACTATTAATCATTTAGAGTTTGTTTATAGATTATTAAGTGTTTTTTCCTATTAATATGGTTTCTAATTATTTTGGGGTTTTACACTTTCACTTTTGCACTCCTTAAATGTTTATATTAAGTGTTTGTTAGTGGGTAATCCCTATAATTACTTTTTCTTTGTCACTTAGTTGATTTTATATTCTCACTATCTTACTATTTCTCTCATTACAGATATTATTTACATTATTAATAAGTTTGTGTCGTTATAGAGTTTTTTGTTACATCTAACTCTAATTCTTGGGTTAGTGTACTTTTATTTTTTCACATTACATTATTGGGTTTTATCAAATCATTTACATTTATTTTTCAATCGATAATAATAATTATTTTATATATTGGTTAGTTATTGGTTTCGTTTCCAATATTACTTTTGAGTGTACCATTTCTCCTTTTCATATTCTATATTATTTGTCCGTGTTTTCTCATTCGGTTTCACTTTAATTCCTTTATACTTGGTTAGTTTCATGTTTATTTTCCTTCTTCACCTTCATATTATTTTGTTTCATTTTATATTTTGGTTTTCCTCTTCTCACTTGGTTTTATTTCATTTGGTTGTATGGAATTATCCACTTTCTTCAATTGGTTTCATTCTTATTTGGTTTCGTCTTTTCCCTTCTTTTGGTTCTTTTTATTTGGTCAATCACTTTCTTATTTGATTTTGTCTTTTCCCTTCTTCTTTTGGTTCTTTTTATTTGGTCAATCACTTTCTTATTTGGTTTCGTCTTTTCCCTTCTTTTGGTTCTTTTTATTTGGTCAATCACTTTCTTATTTGATTTCGTCTTTTCCCTTCTTCTTTTGGTTCTTTTTATTTGGTCAATCACTTTCTTATTTGGTTTCGTCTTTTCCCTTCTTCTTTTGGTTCTTTTTATTTGGTCAATCACTTCGGTTAGGTCATGTCGTCATTTGTCGTGTCATTGTCATTTTATTTTCATTATATTAAACATTTTATTTTGTACGAATTACTTTTTTATGTTCTCGATTCACCTTTTTTATCCCTGGTATTGGGGTGGCTTATTTGTGTTGTAACAATATAAAAAATGCTAATGGGAAAATTGAAAAGAAGTGTAAAGATTACACGTCCTCATCTGTGACAGTAAAAGTAACTGTACTAAATATTCATCATCATCATCATCATCATCATCATCATCATCATCATCATCATCATCATCATCATTATCTTCATGGATTAAACCAAGGATGGTTTATTCTGGTCTCAAATAGGCAAAGATTAGAGCTGGTCACTCCAGCGCTTCCTCGGATGTCCCACACCTCTCCTTCCTCTCGCTCGGCTTATAGTTCCAGAGTTGTTTGGGGATACGGCAGTCATCCATTCGGCAAAGATATTCCCACCAATTCAGCCGATATTGGGTGATCCTGTCGAGTATACTCAGAATATTCAGTTCCTGGAGTATATCAGTGTTTCTTCTATCATAATGGAGAGAATACCCTGCCACATGCCTGAGAAATCTCATTTCAGCCGCTTGGATGCAACTGGCCTGGCCTTTCTTTAAGTCCAATTCTCAGACCCGTAAAGAAGTGTGGGAAGAGCGATCACCTGGTATAATTTTTGGCATGTTCCTTTACTTGCTGACTTAAATGTTCGCCTAATGGTCCCGCACATAAGGTTGAACTTATGCAACTTATTCACAACATACTAAATATTTCAAAATCAAATTGGGCAGAAAAAAACGTAAGACTGGTTGACTATCTGAAGTCATACGAATTAGAAAATTGATCAACACCGAGTCTATCTTCTCGACAACAGCGTTTTAATCAGACTGCTGTGTATAACAAGATTACCTTCTTGTAGTATCACGAGTTTGTCTCCACATCCAAATGTGTTTTGCTTTAGTTCATGTTCCATGGGATGTGACTGATGAAGTCTGGTTGTCTATTGAGGCCTGAAAACAAGAAACTCATAATTTCTTACGATTGTTTAGTCCAGCTATGGCCAGGGCCTGATGTTTAGCCATCTAGCCATGGCCAAGGTTTTAGTGCCCTAGGCTGATGAAGTTTTTGCCCCTCCCACCCCATTCCACCATCCAACCTCTTAGACAACGATTATTACACATGATTTACTCATATATTATAGGTTACTTATTATTTAGGAACATGTGAGTTGTATAAATAAAAACTCGTCTTGTTTCCAGTTTAATCATATAAAACTTAATTGTTACAGCATGAGCACATTGATGAAACTAAGTCCTAAGTCCTTACTCAGTTTACAAATTATTATAAGAAACAAGAATATTTCAAATGTTACAACGGTCTCACTGATCATTGTATGGTACAGTGAAAAACAAAATACAAGGCACCAATGAAATCACTAATAACCAGTTTTAATTATCACAATTAACAGTTTGTAATCAACAGGTTATTCAACAAGATTATACTCGTAGAATAATTCAAGTTGATCTGTCCACACAAATAATAATTTCAAATATAAAACATTCCGCACTATAATCACTTTTTACTGATACATCACTTGTGACACACTGTGTAAATCGCCAGGCATAAAACTGAAATTAAACAGCAAGTATGGGCTATTTATAGTCTGCAGGGTTCCATAATATGAGTCCTTAACAAGCAATTGAAAATTTTAGAGGATACTTCAGTATGACCTTGGCAGAAACACGCACCGTTGTGCTAGTTGAGAAGCTTGTCAAACAACACTATCGAATGTACGAGCACGTTCTGTATTATGTAACACTGCCTTGCATGTTAAGTGCCATGTACGCACACAAACATTACACCTGGGCTCTGCTGGGATAGCATGTAGAACTTTCTGTAGTGGCGTAACAACACTTTACTTAACCTGTGCACAAAGTAAATCAGAAAGCTAAGAACAAAAGTTTTTCCACATAATTTTCGTATCCATTATTACATACTAAAAATTTTTGTTTACTCAATGGTGTGTTGTTTGAACTCAAGACCGTTAGATTAGTAGCCAGGTGCCATACATACTGGTCAATGAAATCCAATGTAATATATCAAATTATTGATAATTTATTAAACTGGTTTATACGTTACAGTTCACTGTCTAGAATGTCTTCGGGCGCCATCCTGTGTTTATTGACTACAAGAAACAGATTTGTATTTACCATTTTTCCTCGGGTTCTTTTCGGCGAACAGGAGATCAGAATTGGTTGTTCAAAATAAAGAAAACTTCATATTGTTTTCCATGACTTAAAATTTATTGGTATTCCAATTTTATCAAACAAATTATTATTTTCTCCCTCTTTTACGTTTCGTTCCCATAGTAATACAAGTAAAATATAAACTATAAAAAAAAACAAAATTCATGTATCCTTATTAAGTTGAATATAATTTGTTCAGCAATAGTCAAAATAAAACAGGAAATATAAATACAAAATAATTCACTTAATACTTAACTTAACTAACATAACGGAAACCAGCGCTTTCACTCACTCACACACACATACATATCTACCCCAGGATTCTAAGAGCTCAACTTTATAATTTATGAAAACGCCAGTATTTTAAAATGTTGAAATGGTATACCTATTGTTGACATGTCTACTTCCCTTGATTATGATGCGTAGAATTTCACCACACGGGACGTCTCCTCGTGGCATGCATTGTTCTGCTGTTTTCACTGTCACATTTTAACGTATTACTGCCGAACTGTCAATTAATTACTGTTATTGATGAATATTTAGCCAAATACTGTTTTCACTTTGGAATATATATAAAAAGATTCACATTTTTGTTGTATGCGGGCCCGCAAATTACGTTCCGGAACTTTTACGTATGCCACTCGCGAGTGGTGAAGTTAGACTGGGACTAGGCCACCGGCACTATTTTATAATGTCGCCGTGGTTGCATGACCAATTCTCATTGTTTTTATGTTTGTATCACTACGCCAATATGCACTTAATATGTGAGGTCTGGCCGACACACCCTGCATAGCAGCGTGATGCATGCACTGACGTAATATGATCTGATGTTCCGTTACATAACTTGTTTATGCTGTTTTGTGTGTCATTGGTTGACCTTGGCACAATTCCAGCTTGTTAAGTCTGTCGCTTCAATAATTTTCACGTATATAATGTCAACAGCAGTGCTGCCACTGTCGCTACCGTCGCTACCACTGAATTTACCTTTGTTTACATTTGTCCCTATTATCAAAAAATGTTATTTGGTTTATAAAAAAAAAAAAAAATACAACCTGCCCCAAAATTAGGCCCAAAAATGCCCCGTTACAATACCCCCTCAATGAGATATTTTATGCCGAAGCATAAAAAATCTCATTGACACATTCATACTTGCTAAAGGGATCAGCCAGGATATGTCGCCACAACCCCCTGTATGGTTTACAAAAAATATAATTAACTCACCCTTGGTCCGGTGACTGTGACCGCACCTGAATGACAATACTGGACTTCTCTATCGAGATCCCAACACCGTAGAGTCAGACAGATACTTAACGCCCCTGCTCTGACGCGCTGGCCAGCTCAGGTCCGCCGCCACAGCATCACCAAACACTGAAACAACAAATCAAATATCAACTAGTGGCCTTATACAACACCATATCCCCAACTGATCTGTTTCCCCCTAGCGGTGCTGGTTTGCGCTAAGAAGCACTGGTTTTGTTTTTTACTTACTTCTAACATAGATCAGAATACCTAACCACAATATAACATAAGAAAACATAGTACATTCATAATTCAC